>JASMMZ010000003.1:13886234-13951786 GCA_038502455.1 Anisogramma anomala | reverse complement strand
AAAATTAATAGTTGATTGGTTTTAGATCCACTTTAAGAGACTAACATTTTATGAAAAGTAATACTAAATCTATTGGTAGGCTTTTATCGTTGCAACGTAGTCAATTCGAATCTTTAGTCAAAGGAACTAGTGTATTATATTCAAAGTGGTAATCTGTTACTTCTATATTGTGCAGACGACTAATCTTTATGCAAACTAATTCATTTGACCAATGTTTTAGCCAGTTCTCTAATCTGAAATAAGCATCTATTGCACATAAGTTTCAGATAACCTATAGAAATATAGTTTATCTATAGTCAATACAATCAACTTATTGTTATTATAATTAACTTAAATTTATTGCAATTGACTGATATTCCAATACTAGCGGCTCTTTATTTTGTAAGCGCGCGCTAGTGTGGCCAATAACTTATTCAAGGTAAATTTTGAACTTTCTTCTCGCTTCGTATGTTCGACTCCTATTGGTTTTAACTTTTTTTCGCACCTAAAATAACCTTAATTATGGCTTTTTACTTTGTAGTTACGAGTCCCGACTTTTTAAATTACTATTCACATGTTTTTAGCCGTAGACCTGAGTTTATTACAAACTTGTATGTCATTGATTGCTTACCTTTTGCCAGTAGGTTCAAGTATACTTTTCTTACATACTACTACTTCCACCGCTACCCTAGAAGTTTTTTAGTGTGTTAGGGCATCCCTATTTATTTATGTTACATGTAGAGCAGTCTACGTAGCCCTCACTCTATACGGTTAGCTTATTGCTATTTAAAAACTTTATCAGTACATCATTAGGCATAACCTTAGTAATAGTATTAGCGGATTTTTTTTTCCGCTGATGCACTAAAAATAATCATATTTATTATAAAACGTTTTTTATTAGTCGTACCTCATTTATATAAGTATTTGTAAAGGCTTCAAGAATTCGTATATACAATCATAAACATTAGAGGTAATCTTAGCTATTTGATAATCATCCTTGAGATGTTGTTAGTTATTACATAGTTCTCAAAATCTGCTATCATTCGGTAGATCTCCGATGCCATAATGTTTTGTATTACGTGCTTATACTTAACAGATAGCTGATATACAAGGTTACCAGTAATCGTAAACTACTTAGATATATCCTCGTGAACTATTATTATAAAGACTCCGATTAACAACGTAAGGTTAGCATTATTCGTAAAACAAAAGTTTGCAAAAATTATCAACTTTATCTTCGTTAAGTAAACCATTATCATATTAATACCTTTATCCGAATTATTGATTTTCCACTAAATATTCTTATTTAATCTATTAAGGTCCTTATTCTATGAAAACCTAAACTTGTTCTATAATCAACAAATTGTAGGATGCTTTCAGTTGGTATAATGTAGCGATACATGCCGTTTAAACCCTTTACTTTACGTATGATTATGGTTTTGTTTCGTTGATCTTACTAATCTTCATTAAACTAGTAACTAATTCTTTTTAATATAAACTAAAGTAAACACCACGAATATTTTGAATGCCATGAATATAAATTAAAAATTCATTAAAAAGAAATTTTATAGCCTTAACTAACGTTTCCATCGGTCTATACTTTTCGAGGCCTCATTTGTCAATAACACGTTATTAGGTTTCCATAAACCTTACGTCCCGAAAACCATATAATATAACCTATATACTAATTGTATCAGAATCTTGGCCTTACTTAATGAATAATCACGGGTTAAACGTTAACATATTTATATCTAAGCTATGTTCAAAATATGTTTAATACGTTAAAATCTAATAAATGCCTATTTTGATCACTTAGTAAAGAGATATATTGCATTATATCACCATCTTAATAAAAAAACCTATACTTCAATTCTTTCGTGAATTCTAATAATAAAATTCAATAAAAATTTGTAGCAAATTATATATATGTTTACGTAATGTAATAACTTTCAAAAGTTAACCCATTACTTACGCTAGCAATCCAAATATCAGGCATAATAATAATCAAACGTCAATAAATATTCTGAATTATGAAAAATTAAATAGAAATCAATTTTTTCCCCTATTACCGTTTTCTTAAACGATTAACCTTAACTTTTTGTACAGTAAATCCGTAGTGTTACCATTAACTCCGTGTATTATCCTAGACTAAAAAATGGTTACGGTTGAGCTTTTAAATTACGATTACTGTTGGAATAGCAGTCAAATACAGTACAGTTAAGTCAACTTTACTTAAAGTAAAGTTGATTATACTTACTGCAAATTGATTGTAGTCCGTAAGATTTGAATATACTGCATTTCAAGTATAGTTTAGTGTAGTAGGTGCCCACTTCAAAGTAGGGTACTGGACGAAGAGTTTAGCCTCACAAATTAGTCTATAGACCGGCTAGCGGTCTGCCAAACTTAGAACTTACGTCGTACAATCAACCATCATTAATGCAGCACTAGTTACTTTAACGAAAGTGGTTTGAATCGATTACGTTGCAACGATAAAAACTTATGAACAATAATAGCATAAATTAAATAACTTCTCGAATAAAAAGGTCGTCAATCTCGATTCGATTTCTTTCTTTATATAATATTCGTGATATATAAGTGATACTTCAAATTCTAAATTTAAAAGCTAAATATCCATCAAACCATTCTTTTAAGAATGCCTTCACCGTGATATAAACATTTCTAGGTTTATAGTATTTATTGCAGTCCTTGTATTCAATATATATCCTCTTTATAAATATTTTTCCAGACCATCAACATTTCATAAGCTTATTGATAATATATTTAAGAGAATTACATTGATCAATTAACTTAATTCGTGGTTTTGCAATTTAAAATTTTTTATCGACTTAAGGGTTTTTATCTTATTTTAAAAGTTCTTGATGCGGTATAAATTATGCTATAAGGAAATTAATGGGACCGTCAAAGGTTTTAAATGTAGCTTTTTGGTTGGCTCTACTTACTATCTTATAAGACTTTCATATTTTCTTCATTCTTTCCATCTAAAAACTTTATTTTAATAAAACAAAAACAATAGGTTTATTGTCAATAATTCGTGTTGGATTGGTAAGGCTTTAGACGTTGCAATGCTATCGATTAGATTGGTCGAAATAACAGTAGTATTGCGTGGTCGAGTGGTGGATATATTGTTCTAGGTTTGGCAGACCGCTAGCCGGTCTGCACTGTAATTTGTGTGGTCAATTGCTTAGCCTGTGCCCTAGTATGAATTATGGCGTACTGCGCTTGACTAATACCTAATACAATAAGTTTACATAAAATAATACACTTAACTTACAGTCAGTATAGTCAACTTTACTATAAGTGAAGTTAATCTATTGTATTATAGGTAGTATTATTCCAACACTGAAAGCTTTTTAGCTTTTATGCGTACACTAGTATGTTTAAGCAATATTTTCTGGTTATCGCCGAATTACTTCCTCGTTTACTAGCCAGACCCCTCGTCAATTCTAGTTTACTTCCATATCAAATTGCACCCAAGTGCACTTGATTTGACCCCATTTGACCTTAATTGATCCGTGGATTCGAGGTCCGAATTCATCAACTCCCATAAAAAGTTTTTCGCCACAGGCCTTTGTAAACCTCTACTTTAGCCATACTAATTAAACAAGTTGCTATCGTCGATTCTCTGGTAGTCTTTTAGTTCGCCAGTACATTCCTAACCGCCATTACATGATCTAGGGTTTTTGGGCGGCCTATTAACGTAGCCTTCGATACATATAATTAGCTTATTACTATTCACAAACCTTTTCAGGGTCGTGTTTGGCAACACTTTCGTCATAACATTATTAGGATTGTCTTTGCCATTAATTTATCGGAAGTTTTTAATCTTCCTCCCTTCGTAAGCTTCGCGGAGTCCTATTACGTCGATTATCAGGCGTTTTTTGATGGTAATTCCGAGTTTCGAAAAATATTCGAATAAGCTCCTTGAGTCGATACAAATTAATACCGGGATCTAAGTAATCTTAAGCTGCCTAGTAATAATGTTAAGGGTTTCTCACAGTATCATACCTATATTAAAGCCTTCTATTATACCGTAAACCTTTAAAGCTAATACTTTTCGCGTGATCCTTTTATATTTGACAAAAGTCTAGTAAATCAGGCTATCGATAATGTTAAACTGATCTTTTTACCTGTCTTTGTTCACGAGGGTCATTAGGAATCAGATTTGTAAAGAAAGGTCGGTGTTATTTATAAAGGAATTATTTATAAAGATTATTAATTTAGCCCTGAACAGGTTGATCAAGCTCATATTAATCCTTTGGTTTAGGTTCCGCATTTGCTATTAGAACCTTTTATTTCACCAGTCAAAGTTTTTATCTATTAGTTTCTATCCTTATGCCGTAATAGATAGGTTGTACGATACCTTCGGTTAGTTGAAAGTGGTAATATAACTGCTAAGGATACGATATTGAAGGTAGTATTAGGCTTTATCTAGATTAGTTTTATTAATCGCGGCCAAATTAATATCCTAGCTCTTTTGAAAAAATCTAAAGCCAGTATTAACACTAAACATACAGAGTAATGATCTATTAAAATGAAGTTAATTTCCCTTCGTTAACGTCGTTACTGGCTAATAATTCCAGAATTTAAAATTCTTAATCGCCCGTTATTCCAATACTATGAAGCTATTTGTTTCGAAAAAAAAGGCATCGTTAATTAATATACACACTAAGTTGTGGTTCTTTTCTTATGTTACCAGTAAATACGAGTTGTATGTTAAAAACTTTATGAATAGTCGTAATTGAAAGTACGATTAGTAAGTTTAAAACCAGTGAACACCTACTTTAACTAGTTTTTATACAAACTTAATATATCGTATTACCGTTCTTCAAAGGTAAATGAGCTGTAATTTCTATAGTAATTCCAATTGTACGATATGCTCTAGATCCGTTACTAATTACGTATAGGCTTACGTAATATTGCAGCTATTAAACGTAAACTTGCCTTTAGTTTTGGCTAATAAACTTGCTATCAAAACGATTACCAAAAGCTAACTGATTTTTTAAATCGTTGGCAATTACATAAATATCCAATCTTTACCTTTATCGCCGTATCCTTAAACGATTAATCTTAATTTGTCGTATGGCCGCCCCGTGGTCTTACCCTTAACCTTATAAATAATCTTCGACCTAAAGATCGTGAAGTTTGGGTTTTAGAGGTTAAAATCGGCTTTCGGCACAAATTGTATAATTTCTCGAGTCAGTAAGCCGTTAATTCTAACCCTATTGGTTTTTTCAAAAGTTTTACCAGAGGTTTTAATAATACCTTATACTCGAAGATTCAATACTAAGTTTTCGTTATCTTATTTTCGCTGTTAACTTAAGTAAATTTATAAATATGGCCTAGTATATATTTCTTAATTTTAACGTCTTTTCAGGAGTCGTCCATGCCAGCGGTATTTTATCGACTTGTCGATAACATATAAAAAAGGTTCGTGTTGGTCCGGTCGCTTAGCTTAAAAGTTTTTATTATTAGTAGCCCTAATGTAAAGCTTAACCTAAGTTATATAGAGTGTTACAGAGCCGTTAGTAGTTTTAACAATTATTTCGGAGTTGACGATACTTGAGATCTTATATAGGCCCCTTAATTTACCCGGCTCCCTCTATACGAGAATTTTACTTTGTAATGGTAAAGAAAGTATATTAATTGTTGTAAAGCCGTTCCTGGTGTTAAAAACATTATTAACCTGATGGCTTACCAATTCCCTCCGCAATTCCCTTAATGTCCTACTGTACACCACAGCTCGCTTTTAAATATTTGCTGATAGCATAGATTCACTCATTAGGTATGTGTACGCTTCGAAAACCAGTTGCGTTAACATTGGGCCGTTAAGGCCTAAAATATCGTTTAATCCCTTTACCGATATTTAAAAACGTGTCTCCGAATATTTAAAGCTTTTAATTTCTAAGGTAAGTATATTATACTCTTGGTTAAGTAATTTGTATACCCTTTTCACCTTTCTCATACTCTAGTAAGCCTTTATAAATACATATTTATACTGGATACCCATTATTTTAACATCTTTTTAAATCTCCATCGTCGTAGAATTGGTATTAATATTATAGACAACAAAGTTAGGTAGGCTCATGTAAGTATTAATCCACAGTATTCTTAACGTTTCCCACGTATTCTTTGTCGAAAGAGACTTTAGAAACTTTTCTCCGTAAAAACAAAATTGCGAAGTTGGCAATATAATAAATAGGGTTGTTATTAAAATAAAATACATTAACAAAGATCATGTAATTAAAGTTCTTATCGTCTTTTAATATGAATTTAAATTTACGAGGGCTTTAGGTATACGTTTGATAGTAGTGGCAAAGATTTTTGATAGCTTTTAAGGTAAAGTATTCTATATCTTTATATCCTACAGACTTTAGGATTTTGTATAACATGTCAATAGTTGGGTGGTTTAATCGCCGGTATAATTAAAGCATTTCCAGCTTCATCAGGTTTAATACCACTGCTTTAGGGCTTTAAAAATAAAACCATAGGTACCCCTACTTAAAATCACAGGAAAATCTTTAGCCGTTTTTAACTAACTCATTGGAGTTGACGTTAACGTTAATGCCAAATGTATTTATATACTTTAAGCAAGAAAGGAAAATGGTAGGGCACTTAGGAATATGGAATGTAATCGACACTCGAACAATTTAAATTACTGTTATCCTTATTAACAACAGTTATTTTCCTGGTTCGAAGTTAACTTTATTCTTGTTAACATCGTAAAGATTAATTTCAATAGTGGTGGTATTTCTCTTCATAATTTCATTCATTACTAATATATTTTTATTAAGTACCTTAATATCCTTATATTTAGCATAATACCTTCAGATGAATGGTTTATATAACAATCACTAAGGTTCAAGATATATAATAGGTTAGGGACTTAATTAGGGTAAAGTTATGGGTCTTTACTACCCAAAAGGTACAAATAGTTGTGGTTAGATAATTATGAAGCCGCATAGAAATCAGTATCTTTATACCACTTAATTTACGTAGGAGCATTGTTGCTGTCAATTTTCTCATCGCCTTCAAAGTTTGCGATTTAATCCGATTGATTCTGTTTTAACATGGTAACATATAAAATATAACATATTACCTTTTTATTATTTCGCTTGGCCGGTAGATGTCGAATTGACTAATAATCAAACTTACTAAAAATCTAACATCTTTTACCACTATTACGACAATAGTACTTGCGGTTAATAAGTCTGCTTAAATTTTAGCCCTATTAGTACCAACATAGATGCTGCCTCCAGTTTATAGTCGATAAACAAAATCTTAAACATTAAGGGCTGTGCTTGCAGTCGACGTAATTAATCATTATAAAGTCTTTTTTATTTACATTAAGGAAGTTGCCGGCTGAAAGATATATACCAAAAGAATTTGGTATACGCGCTATTACAGTCGCAAACGAAAAGCGCAACTGGTTGAAAAAGCTTTTATAAGTGGTATTAAGGCGTTATAAAACGTATTCGAATTTGTGAACGCCCGTAACTACTACTCATACCTACTCGCGAAATGTGGCTTCGCTAACGTAGGCTTTTCCTGTAACTTTTTGGCATAACATTAACTTGTTAATCATTTGGTTAAGCACATTTATTGGTATTTCCTCCTTTTCTTCTTTATTATTCTCGTTACCAACCTATTAATAGCCTAATCCATATAGTATTATGTAAGGTAAATATCGCATTCGAAATAGCCCTTTATACTATTATAAATTTCACGAAATTTGGTTGCTCGGGTTAGGAATTTTAGGTAATAGTCCCTAGTGTATCTTGTATGGATTCCTGGGAATAGTAATTGAAAACCAAAAAGGAATTATCTTTGTATCGAAAAGGTTATAAGGCTTTTCTTCATACTTTTCTACATCGTTTTCAATTGTAAAGAAGTTTATAAGGAGCTTATAGTTAATATTAACCATTTTTATAGGTTTTAAGGGCAGGTGGCAATAATTATCCCAGTTTTTATTAGTATTTTCCAATAATTCAAGTTTTAAAACCCCAAGGTACGGTATTAAGGGTAATTTCTAGTCGCCTGGCCTAAAGGATAAAGTCCTATAATAGGACCTGTAATAAGCTCTTATATATAGGTAAACTTGCCGAGAGACGGCTTTTAGGTAGTTTGACGATTTTAATTAAAATGGTAAGGTGTAAAAGAGACATAGAAGTTTTAAAAGGCTTAACGATCTTGCTTAATTAACTGGTGTAAAACGATAACGTCAATTTTTCTAGCCGTGTAGGTGACTGTTGCTTTATGTTCCCTACCGCTATTAAGAGCGTATTCCGCGCTTCGGCGTAAAGGTATTAGGCTGCCGATCAAGTTAACAAGTTTTTTATCATCGGCGAATGAAAAGGTTTAACTCAGCTAAAGGTAAAGAGGGGGTTCTTTAAATCTCTTATAAGTGCGTTAAGGTTATTTAACACGTTTTCCCTTAGGATATGGGTCTTAAAAGTATTGCTCAAATTAAGTCAGGTTGAAAAAGGTCTTTGCTAGTTTAGTAAAGCTTTTTTTCTGGAATGTAAATCCCTCGACTTTTAAATTATTCCTTCAGTTTTAGCTTAATACTCTCTTAAACTTTTTTTAAATGTTAATAGTTTAGTTGTTGAAAAAGTCACAGTGTTTATAAAAAGCATTATTACCGAAGTTAAGGTTTTTAACTCTACGTAGTTGACGATATAATAGCCGACAAATTTAGTTAAGTATTTTTCGATTAAGTTTTCAATAAAATTTTATCCCCAAAGTTTATAGTTGTAATGCTTGGTAAAGAGGAGTCCGAAAGCCTTAATTACTTTTTTCCAAGCGGGGTCGGTAATAGCTTTAAAGTAAACGCTTGAGGTAGTCATATTAGCGTTATCACTTGTATGGAACGCGTAAGGCGTATAGGCCTAGGGTCTTGGTGATTTTTATGCTTGAGAACTTGATGTTCTGGCGTGAAATCGCGTGGGAACTTGGCGACTTGACGTTGGGTCGCGCGGCGTGGCTTTCTTAGCGCGACTTAACGATTTTAGATGTTTTCGCTTAAATTAGCGAACTTAACGATTGGATCAATGTAAGGGGAGTGAAAAGAGTAAAATAGGAGTAGAGTTTTGGTATAAAGAGTAAAATCGAAGGTTATTTGTTGTTTTAGCTGTATGATTTAGTCGTTTTACAATAGTAGCACCCGCAGTAATATTAACTGAGCCGTTTGCCAACTTGATGATTCGAGACTTTTGACAGTTCATCTTAATGTATTTAAAAAGAATCTTTGGTAAAGATTTATTAGTGTTTTAAATAAAGATACCGTCGTTACCTCTAAGTTACTGTAAAAACCGCTGCAACCTAAAAGTTTTCTTTACTCATACCCGTAAAAATCACCGCAGTTTATAAAAACTTTTCGCAAAAATCTTTCCTTTACCCTAGCCGCTATTATTAACGTAAATAGTAACCGGAAAGTAGCTTCTTCTTCTACTTAGATTATTTGTTATTAACCTCATAAGTCCTAATCAGTGTTGGTAGGAATTTAGATGTGGCAACTTTATCGATTCGATTAGTCGAAGTAACAGTAGTATCACGTAGTCAAGTGGTGGATGTATTGTTCTAGGTTTGGCAAACTACTAGCCAGTCTGCACTGTAATTTGTATGGCTAACTGCTTGGCCAGTGTCCTAGTATGAATTATGGTATACTATACTTGACTTACATCGAATACAGTAAGTACACACAAAAAAATACACTCAATTTGCAGTCAGTATAGTCAACTTTACTGTAAGTAAAGTTGATTTATTGCACTGCAGGTAGTATTATTCCAACATTTTGGGTATTAAAGAAGTTATTAATCTATTGGCGTACCAATTCTTTCCTTAATTCCTTTTAAAATTTGTTATATACTATAATCCGATTCTTGGTATTTAACGATAATGAAGATTTAGTTGTTATATATAGTTACGCTTTAAATGCTAATAAAATTGATATAAGACCATTAAGACTAATAATATCGTTAAGGACTTTGACTACCACTTGTAACCGTGCCTCTAAGCTTGTCAAAATTCCGATTTTAAAAGTAAGGATATTATAATCTCTCCGAAAAAGTACGTATATTCTCTCGACTTTCTTAATATAGTAATAAGCTTTAACAGGAACTTATTTAAAATAAATCCCTATCGATTTAATATTAACTTGAAACTTTGTCGAAGTAAAGTTGATACTGATATCGTAAACTAATATATTTAGGGGTCCTAAATATGTGTTAATCCATAAAGTATGTAATATCATACATATTTCCTTCGCTGTAATAGTGTTAAACAACATGGTGCAGGGAAACTGTGGATGTTTCTATATACCCTTATAGCTAGTATACATGGGCCAAGTAGCAGTGCACTTCTGGAGAGTGCATAATAATGTGTCACGCTGCAGGCTACACTCTTGCAAGACGCAAAGTGAATCATGCGTGGAGCGGTCTGAAATGGGTATTCCAAAGCGCACGGAAAAAGGGCCACTGCCCGGATAAGAGGTTTATAACCTCCCATCCGTAGCGTGTACTCTCTAGAATACTTCTTCTTGATCGATCTATCTTTTCTATAATACTAATTTAACGATTACTCTTTTACTCTTTTTAATTTACGTAAAATAGGCAAAGATCTTACCGATACTAATTAATAGCCTACTCAGTCGATTACAAATAGTTTAGGAAGGAAGAGACATATATAAATTCAATACCTATAGCAGGATACTTTAATGGTTCCAAATATTTATATTTTAATACTACGTTTTTACAAGAATTACACTGGATGTATAAAAAGACTATAAAAGCTGAGTAACTTTAAGAAAAACAGCCTTAGTACGATGTTATTAACTCTTATTTGACTTTTTATTTATTAAAAGCTCCTTTACGCCACCATCAACCCTTATTTAGCGTTTTAATGTACCTGGGCACTTCTTAAAGAGCGTCCTATCACGTACTAGACTACGTAAACCAAAACCACCAAGTTTTGGAACCTTTCGTTAGGACCCATCCGAACTAAATTCGACATCCCAACCGCTTACGAAACATAAAAATAGTTACGAACACAATATCCAAACCGCTTACGAAAACAAAAGCGATTACTGTTATGGTACGACCTACAATAGTAAGTTAAGTAGGTATCAAATGGAGTTTACTATTGAGGTATAGCAGAAGACCAGAAGAGGCTACCATGGCCCATAGTGCAATATCTATAGGCCTGGCCAGTGCCCAGCCCGTTACGTACCCTCAAACGTATCGTATATGGACCGCGCCCGGTTCGCGTCTAGACTAGGCCTGAACTGGATACTACATATTCCGTTACATATACAGTTACGTAACCTATAAACTTAATAGCCAATAGCCTAAGTCTATAACATGCCCCACTTTTTTTCGAATGTAATAAAGGCCGCGGCGTTCCGCTGGTTAAACGTAGGGTAAAGATATCGTTTGCTTAGTACGCGAGCCGAACGCAAATCGGCTACGTAGTATTTAACGCATCGTATAACGTATCGGCGGTTTAACCTTATATCGTCGACGTAGTATAACGCGTCATGTTAAAGTATTGTATAACATATCCTTCCTATCGCCGGTATCGTATAACGCGCCTTTTTAATATGGCATATAATGTATCAGTTAATTTAACCTTAAAACGTCAACGCCCTTTAACATATTATATAACGTATCCTTCCTATAGTTAGTACCGTATAACGTACCCTTTAACGTGCCGTATAATATATCGCTTTTACCGCCAGTATCATATAACATACCCCTTTCTTATACCGCGTAATAAGTCGCTCCTATAGAATCCGGTCCGCACGTACCTATAAATACGGACTTTAACGCGGCCCCTAAAACTTTCCTCCTTTATCTTTTATATCGCAGACTTCCTTTCATCATTTCCTGCTCTACTGTAACTTGTTGCAATAGCTTTTCTATTACCCCTTATATTTAAATCGTTACTTACCTATTAATATCCTGTAACCACCTCGCCCCTTTTAGTTTTTATAATTAACGTTTATAATAGATCTTATCTAGATTATATCGTCGTAAACGCACTTGATAAAGACAACCAACCGCCTTATAAAGTATATTTCCCTCTTATCATAAATATTTCATTGTTAATTATGTCTTATAACCTTTTCGCCTCATAAGCGATTTGATTATTTCTAGTAATAACGAGGATAAAAACAAATTCCTCCTATAAGCGAAGGACGCCTATATATTATATATTGATCGCCTTTTTAATTCGGGCGTTTCTTTCATTTACGTTCGAGTTTATCGTACGTAAGGTTATTGTACGTCTCGGAAGGTTTATAATAAATTATTTATAAATGAGCCTTATAGAATACCCGACCATAATTTTACCCATTTTCGTAATATATTTAGAGAACAAGTTTATTTACGGCCTTATCCGGTTTACGCGCCCTCTTAAACTAATTGGTTACTTTTATTAAAGATAAAATCTATATTTTATATTTCATTCGTAAGTGGTAAATAGATATCCTAAGTTACCGGCCCGTTTTTGCCTTCGATTTTTTTCAATTGATTAATTAATTTGTTTGATTCCGAAATATTATTCGAGTATAAGGAGTTCTTATCATACTGGTCGCATAGGCTATTATCCCTTTCGTTATACTTTTCTATCGCCTTTTCCTTCCGAATCCGTCTTTCCCCAAAACTCCTATTATTTATTACGATTTTGCCTATTTACCATAACAAAAAAAATTCGTCTAACCTTACATTAATGCGTAACGTTTTTACACCGGTCTTTTTAAACGTTTTTCACATATCTTTCCGTAAGACTAGCTTAATTAGTTAAATAATATATTTATATAAGTCATATACCTTATAATTAATATAAGCTATAGCCTATAAAGTATAGCGAAAAATATTCAAAGCCTAACCGTACGAGCCCGTTTTTATTCGTATTCTATTTATTAACCTTAGTCAAAAACGAATTAATCGGGTTAACCTCACACGAGCAGAGGATTGCACCCAAGCTGACCGCGTCGCCCGGGCTAAAACTAATGCATTATAGTCTTTAATAACCCATCTAAAGGGTCGTTCTCCCCGTTCCGCCCTTCGCCCCACCCCTCGTTAACTGTTATCGTCGGCCTCCCCTAACTTTATTCTTTTTTAACTATATCTACTATCCTCGACGTCGCCCCACATTCGCTCCGAATTTTACTAACCTCCTTCGTCGACGCTTACTAACGCTCGTTATGCCCTTCATCGTCCTTCTTTATCAGTTTTTCCCAGTATCCGAAACTAATTATAATAAAACCCCTAATATTAATAACGCTATTGATCGTTAAATCTTAATAAAAATAAAAATAATAAATGGAGAAATTTTTAATAGGTTATATAAAAAGTCGTCTCGCGATTAAACATTTACTCGCCGAAATCGTGAGATATATACCCGACCCTATTTATCATGTCAAACTATAACCACAACGAATTTTCCCCTTTTTTATAAGTATTATGCTATATTCGAGGTATAAGAGGTTAGTTCCGCGTAGGTTACTTAATATATACTCAACGCCAACGTCAAAATACCGGGTTATTATAAATCAGAACGACCACATATTCTGCATTAAATTTATTTAAGGTTGAAATATACTCACAATTTTCTAATAATTCCTACTTCGGCTTGTTATAGCCCTTTTATTTGACTAATATAAAACTAACCCCACCCCGCCCCATTTTTACCGCAAAGATTTCTTCAACTTTAAATTCCTCGTATATATTCTCCCTTATATCGTCAGTGACAAAAACTGGTTCCAGGCGATTATCGGATAAAACCTGCGAGAAATAGGGTTCATAACCGCCTATTTCACCAAATTTACATAAAACATAAGTTATTCACTAAAAATATCCAAAACGATATTCAATGGGTTCGAAACGTCGACAACCTGGTATTAATTGTAAAACTAATTAAGTTTTTTACTCGAACGGTTAATTTTAATATTACAAAGGCTAAGTTTAACCTAATTTACCACTTTATACCGTTTCGTTAAAAGTAGCCAATAATACGCCGCCGCTTCCATTTATTATTTGTCATATACTATCGCCGCCTAAATTAACTCCATATCTTCACGTAAGTATACCAAAAATGTAATAACTTGCCCCGCCGGACTAGTTAACGATTTCGTATCCCAATTTACCTTCGGAATATGTGACATTTTATACCTATTAACTATACTATTTACGTTAAACCCAGTAACCATCGACTTTTGGTTATTGAATATAAATTAATAAACGTATAAATATAAAACTTATTTATACTACGATAAGGCGAAGACGATACGTATGTATTTTTTAATTTACCAATTGATATATTCAATACCGTTATCTAGATATAGGTAATACGTCATAAATGAAATTTATTCAACTTTTACCAAAAAATATAAGGTTGTTCAAAATATACACACTTAATCCAAACCATAGTTACTAATAATAAAAGCCGTAAATTCATAAAATCTATACTATATATCCCAAAATCGCTCAATATACGTATCGGCAGTAATAAACTATATAACCTTAAATTGAACAAACTTTAAAAGGTGGTCCGTAATAACCAATCAATGTCGATAGCCGTTATTAATAACTGGAAAGTCGATTATAAAATAAACGGAAATGTATATACAATACCGATTTAAAATAAAGAGGGGTTAAAGAAGGATTTATTATAAGATACGACGAGGTTTCGTATCATTATATTACGTATATATTTGATATAAAGATCTAATGTCTATAACTATCCCATTTTAATAGTAATCCCGTTTAAAAACTCGAAATAAATTGTTTTTACTCAGATAACCTATAATAGGCAAATCTTAAGTTTATTATAAGATCTTCGTCGTTCATAATTCCCAAATTCGTAATCATAATCGGTTACGATAACGTAACGTACCCCGCGAATCAATTTTATAATCCGCAATTTCTACCGATTATTCCATCTTGGTTAGGAAACGCCTAACGTCCTTAGAGATCGTTAATAGGCGAACCTTATATAACAAATTGTTTACTACTCCATAATTCCATAATTCCGGCAAAGTATCCAGGTCGAAAATAAGGTAATTATTCGGTGTTAAAAAAGTTAACGGGTTTAAAGCGGGTCGAGTCCGTGGCGGTACCACTGATGCTGACGTATTAAAATCTCCCGGCGTTATTTTAAATAATGACCCAAACGCGGGCTGGTCTCGGAGTGATTCTGCTTACGTCAACTTTTCGAAAACCTCCAACTCGCCTTTAAGGTTCATATCGTTTTATTTCAACAGATAAACCTTCGTCTTCATAAATCTATCCGTATAACCCGCTGTAATATACCTTCTTACAATATATAAGTTTAATATTACCACGTTTAATTGAATATTAAAAATGAGATAAAATACCTACGCGCGACGTTTTTTAACTTTGGGCTTATTTTACAATCCACGAGTTAATATATCCGAACGAACACCCTAAGTTACGGGCTTATACTATAAATGTTATTAAAAGAAACGAAAGGACTTCGGTCTATCTAGCCTAATGTTTCGAAGTCAAACGTAGTAAAAAAAAATCCAATCCCTAATAATGTGTTAGAATCGTAAATAGGGTGCAAACGCTACGCAACTCTTAAAACCACGCTTTTAAGTAGGATAACACCACGAAAAGCTCTCTATCGTAAATGTTATAATTACGTTCCGCGTTTATTAATCTTACAAAATAGTAAACCATTAGCTTTAGGATATTATTCTTATCCCGTTACGACAAACATCCTCATAAAGTCGTTTTCGAATAGTTGATTTTAATTACCAGAAGCTAATTTAGGTTCCAATATACCAAAATAGGGGTCGTAACAAAGGTATCTTTTAGGGTTTGGAATAGTTATTCCTCCCACTTTATCTAAGTCTAACGAATTCCATATTTTGTTAGTCGAATAAAATAATTAATTAACTCGAAGAAATTACTTATAAAATTTCGATAAAAGTTGGTAAAACCCAAAAAATCTTTAAACCTTTCGAATAGTACGTAATAACTCCTATTCGCGTATTACCCGGACTTTCTCGGAGTCGACCCGGATGCCTACCATAATTGTTATAATAAAACCCAGGCATTTTATCTTCTTAACTACAAAGTTACACTTTAAGTCCAAATTCAGCCTCGTATTACTAAAACGTCCTAAAACCACGTAAACTTTAATTATATAACTTAATTTAATATTGAAAAAAAAATTAAAAAGTCGTTTAAGTAAATTATAACAAAATTATTCAAAATATACGCTATCATATGATTAATATATCGCTAAAACGTTGCCAGCACTTTCGCTAACCTAAAAATGGTAATTAATTACTTAAATAACCCGAACCGTATACGAAACGCCATTAATCATTTTATTAGGGTATAACCTAAATACGGTAAAAGACTATTCTAATATCTAACTTCGTAAATTACGTCGACTTCGACAACGTACGTAAGGTCTTTTTAACTAAAGGTAAGGGAAAACGATTTTACTCTATAATTTTATTTAATATCCAGTAATCGATATGAAACCGATATTTTCTCCTCGGTTTAAAAATGAGTAATACTAATACCGCAGCTGATAAGGAATTTACCCCAACCTAAACCTTATTTATTAATTTCGTAACTTATCGTTAAAACTAAAAAAGTTCCTCTCGTAATATCGAATATAATAATTCACAAAGTAGTTTTAATGAAACTCTATTTTAGTTCGGTTTAATATAAATATAGTAGTCGAATTTTCCCTTATATGGGGGTAAAACTATAACCTTATCCTTAACGAATAGGTCACGGAATTTTTCCAATTCTAGTGGAAAACGTGACAAATCCTTTTCCTCCTCAACGGTGGTTAGCACTATCGTTTACAAAATCCGCGTTATATTTTAAAAACTTATATCAAAAGTAAACTAAAACTAATCCCCTATATGTTATACCTTTGAGTACAAACGTTTTACAAAACCAATAAAAGAGGATTTTATTACACCTTATATATCTCCCAACCTCAAACATATTATTTACGTATCGATAATTAAATCTTTTTAACAATAAACTATTAAACGACTGTCGCTAATATTTAAGATCACCTACTAATATTATTAATATTTATACGAAATTTAGCTATTAAGGAAATAATCGTATTTTGCTGTAACCTTAATATCGTAATTAAATTTCGAGGATATAATAGCCGAATTCAAATTATTTTAACCTTCATATTAAAGCCTAATTTACAATATAATAATAATTACAGTCAAAATCGACTTGAGTATCTAAAAGGTTAGTATTAATAAAAAGTATAGGGATAAGTAAAAGATCCTCGTTTATACATATTCTAGTTCAACTAAATTTCTTTTAACTCGATTTTACAACTACTCCGTTAAAGTTATATTACCCCGAAACAAAACTATATCTATGATTTAGGCTTCTCTTGTCGCTGTTCATAAAGAACATTTATTTATCTTTTCGATTTAAACTGTATATACCTATTTTAAAAGCAATATCGGACGGAGTTCGTAACCCTTTTAGTAATAGTTCTTCTAACCATAACGTAGGCAACGACTCGTAACGAGCTTAGTTCGGCGATAATTTACCGTTACTTACGTTGCCTTACGTTTTTAATACTAAACGCGTACCGAACGAGTTTACTAAAATAACTTATCGCGATGTTAAAATAACTAGTTGTGATTACGACAACCTTTTAACGAAGATACCTAAAGGGTATAAACCCTCATTATAATCATATCTTTATCCAGTCGTTAAACTTGTACGGGTTTCGCTAATGAACGACTAAAGCGTTGCTTTAAGTCTAAAGACTTCGAGTCGTCGGCGAACTCGCGGTACTTTGTTAAGACTACAATGTAGTCCACCCGAATCACGCTTATTATAATATATTTATTGCGAATACATAAAGATACGTCAAATCTTAAGTAGATTTTCTTTCATGAACCACCAATTTAATTCGCCTGTTTAAACTAATAATATTTTGAACTTAATAACGAATAATACTTATAGGTTTTTATCGTTGATAAATAATCCCTTTAATTCGACTAAGGCTTCATCCGCGCGATAAGGGTTTTAAAACTTGCCTTAATGTAATACAAGAATTGACCTATATCGTATATACTCTTGTATCCATCGGTTTTATAATACATCGGAACAGCTTACTTTATCGCTGCTGTAGAATGACTCTATATATAAAAAAACGTACACCGACCTTTCCAATTTATATCTTATTCGCTTACAGTATAAATTCAATAATTTGGCGCGTTGTCGCCTATGTAAAAGTAAATCCGTCGAATTACGGTTAGTCGTATTGTTTTAACCTACCTTAAGCCACTGAAAAGTTAATACGAGTCGTCGTTAAATCCGCTTCGAATTTCTAAATTTTAGTTACAACTTAAACGAAGTCGAACGTAAAATCGATAACTTAAGTCGATTAACCCGATTATTACAGTTACTATACATCAAATACGATAAAACTTATAATATATTAAAAACAAAAAATATCAATTTAAATTTGTTTCGAAAAGGTAGAAAGTACATTAATAAAGGTAAAGAATAAGATATTCGCCGATGGCTCATCTTTCCCGATAACGTTAAAGTATAACGTAAAATTATAAATATTTACTATCGATTAGTTTATTATAAGTAATATTTTGTTGGAAAAAATGAAAAAACATTAATAATATATTATAGTTTTACTTACGATGGTAAGTCAAGTAGGTACCAAATAGAGTTTATTATTAAGTTATAGCGAAAGACTAAAAAAGGTTACCGTAGCCTATCATATAAGATCTATGGGCCTAGCTAATGCCCAACCTATCACGTGCCCTTATATGTGCCATACACGGACCACCCCCGGTCCATGCCCAGACCAGACCCGGATTGGGTACTGTACATTCCGTTACGTGCACAGTCACGTAACCTATAGACTCAATAGCCAATGGCTTGAGTCCATAACAATTACAAGCGAAAAACCTAAACTGATCGGTTTAACAAGAGCGGCAACAATACGATTATCCGGACCGCTTACCAAACACGAACTAAAACATATACTATACCTCCTCATACCTACATTTCCTTTACCCTATTCTCCTTTTAACGTTCTCCCTATGAGTTTTAAGTTTAATCTTTACGAAGTTTAAGTTTTTCTAGCCGTTGAACTAATATGACGTTATCAAACATTAATGAAATCAATTTAAGACGTTTAACTAATCGATAGTTACGTTTTAATTACGTATTGTTTGAAATTTATTTACATTGGCAAGCGTTAGTATCTTTACTTCGTCCCCTTTGCTTATCTTATTTACTTTGTATTTGCCGTTTGTAAAATGAACCACCTTAAACTTTGAAATCTAAACGTACCTATATCCAATTATAGCGCGAAATCACCAATTTACGCCGCTTTAATATACCAGGTATATATAGGAACAACCATCCCCAACCACTCAAGATACTTATAGCTATAACTCTAATATTAACAACACCGGAAAAAGCTAGCGTTTACTTCGACCTTTTGGTTGAGTACATGGGAATTAGGAAGGTTATAATATACGAAATAAATCTGAGCCTTTATGATAACACTATTAATTTACTAGTTGAGAAATTAGACCCATATACGGTAAACGCGTACATTTCAATCGTGATTTTTCGCTATTAGGAAGAGAAAATCCAAGGACCTGATATACTAGATAATTTTTATAAACTATTGTCGAACTGGACGTTAGGTATATGATAAATAGTCAACTCTTTCATTGCTAAAGCCTTACTCATTCAACTACGAAATAAAAGTATCAATACCCTAGAGGGCATGAATAGCCGCCTTACGGAAGCCCTATTCGAAATAGCACGGTTTATAAACTTACCAGACTGGGAGGATAAAGATGTATACCAAACGGAATTTGCAAAAGGGTATTACCTAACGGAACGTAACAAATATATGGTAAAGAATATGCGGATGAAACGACAAATATAAAGAGTAAAACGACCTAATACTATACCCGTACCCTTAATCAGGAACATAAACTTTAAAGAAAAAGAAAAACAGCTCCAATCCTTGTCCATCATACGAATATAATACACCCCTATACCAATATATACTGTAAAACAAAACAAAATACTAAACCACTTCCTAAATACGACTAACACCCCGTTTAGCTAAAACGGGAGCAGCTGAAACAACAAAAACAGACCGCTCTACGAAACGACGAGCGGCGTAAAACTCTAATACAGACTTTACGAAACAATACCCGCTAACTATGACCCTTACTCTAACCTTTCAACGCACCGCTTTCCCACTAATAATAGCGATTTTATAAAGCTTACCGACTTCGTTATGTTTTAAAATAGGGATAAAAACTATAACAGTAAACTATACGATATACTGATAACGAGAAATGTGTTATACTTAATATATACAAAAGACTAGATATCGAACCGTTCTAGTTTTATGTTATTTAACCCAGTATACTATTCGGGTAAGCTTAAGAATAATATATATACTACCTTACGTGGGTGGATATATTTACGATGTGTTATAACCGCTTGAAATCCTACTTCGATATAAAAATTAACTACGGCCTTGAAATTGGAGACTAAATTGATATAATCTAGAAATCCATAAAGAAAACTAATAAGAAAATACCGAAAAAAACATACAAAAGGTTTTTACCGCCCTATTAGTTAAGTTTCGAAAGTGTTGGGCAACCCTAAAACTGGAATATAAAGGCGCCATTTTATTTTTTTATATAGTAACAAATGTATATAGCGAGAACTCAGATTTCGACTTTATACTTTTTACGCTTTAAAAGAATTTGAAGGTCTTTAATATAAGTTTTAGAACATTGTTTAAATCTTTATGCGCCGAAAAACGAGCTTCAGATTAGCATTTGTGATCGATAAAGCTATAGGCGAGGTTTAAATTACTTAAGGAGACCTTGAAGAGACGATTTACCTTGTTTTAGATCGAAAATTCAAAATATACCTAAAATAGAACGAACACCCAAAGTATAGGTACTAAGGAGGGAACCTAGTAAATAAAGGGAAGTGACAATCGTTCGAAAATGTTCGAAACGCACCGCGGCTATAGAAATACCTGCGAAAAGGCATACGGAGCCCCCCGGATTTCCAAAAGCGTTCTATCGTATATAGTAAGATCGGCTTCTGGTTTATTAATTACCCAGATTACGAGGAAATTTCGAATCAAACGATAGTTTTGACCGATTATGTATTTAAAAACCGGATAAAACGCAATTTTAGAATGTATATAACCGAATGCGAAGCTATAAATAATAGACTTAACGCCTACCTTTAAGAATACACCTATGGAGAAAAAGACTTTAAAGGAAATAATATTTACTTAACAATATAAAATGACGAAACCGCCCAACGAATTTTTAAAAGCCTATAAAATACCTCCTTCCTATATATCGCAAGGCTAGACTACGTGAATGAATTACTTAACGCCCATATGGCATTACCATTCACACTTTTAAATAGATACGGAAACCGTTTTTATGGAATTATACCAGATATTGGTATTATTAAAATTTTAACAACTGAAAAACGATAATTCGACGCCTTATAAACGAAGTTTCTAAATTTTTAATTATAACGAATCGAAGAATACCGAAAGTTTCTGTTTGGTAAAGGCAAAACATCATCGTTTAATACGGTCGTTGTAAATACGCGATTCGAACCGGTTAAGTTTTACGTAATAAACTTTGAAACACTATTTATATCCTTATTAACTGATATAAACAAGCTCGGATAAGGTTCAAAATACGACTAACCAGCTTATCCGCGCTTCGGATAACGTATCTATACCGTTCTGGTTTAAATTCGGTTATTTTTTGGTTTTCCTCAAAGTACGTACAATTAAAGCAATTCATTTAACTTGACCAAAATTACGGATTTTACACCGCCGTTTCGGATACCTGGCTATAAAACACCTTTTACGACTACTCTACGTTGTAGACTATATAGATGTAGAAAAGGACGTACTTAAAGCTATTAAATCTTTTTACTATATGTACTAGTTACATGTATAAGCTTTACGATGGTTTAATTTTCGCTTTTAAAACGATATAAACTTTAATTACGAAGTGATTATTAAAGTTATATATTTAAACGGCTAACTGGTCTTTTACGCCATCTATATAATAACATTATTCCTAACCGCCAAGTTTACACGATGTGTTTCTACTCCAAATTGCTAAGACGTTTTGGTTGATTGCTAGTTTAACGTCTATCTAGGGTCTTTAAACTAGATTACATACTACGCTAGTACAGCTTTTTACTTTATTTAATATCGTACTAAGGCTCGAATAGCAGGTAATTAGTATAAGACGATTTTAGTAAAAGCTTTATAGGGTATTAAAAAATATAAGCGGTACTAAAGACCGCTTCAAATATTGGATACAATACTATTTAAAAAACTAAAAGGTACTATTTTTAAGGAATCTATCCATTAGATAGCGGTTAACGCCGTTAACAAAACTTTCGGCCCGAGTAGTTATATCCCTACGCCCCTTGTTTTTGGTATTTATCTAAGGATTTATACAAACTTTACACTATTACCAACCACGGTATGAAGGGCGAATGTTATAGCGAAGTCTATAGCAATATTACGTCTCTTACAAGTTAATAACGATATATTAAAAGCTTTAGCTATAAGGAATGGCCTACGCAAATCTAACGTTTTGGATTTATCGTTAAAATCTAAGGTTTCAATTTCAAAAACCAAGAACAAATAAACTAGCTCTTAGAAAATTAATGGGTTTAAAGGCTAAAATATACTCGTTAATTTGTTAAAAGTTACAAATTCATTTAAATGGATAATATTACGAGAGTATAGGAGAGAGATGGAAAGGAATGGCCTAGAACCGCAGTTCGAATAAAACCGCCAACGAGATACTTACTAAAACAGCGAATCCAAACCGTTTCCAGTTTTAGCCAACCCCCATAATTACGTATCAGGCCCGCTTTTACTAAACGAAAGCGGTCCGCCTTTATGAACCTTACTAACACCTCGCTGCTGGAGCCATCCCTTTATCTCGAAGACTAAAAAACACCCCGGAACCTTTACCGCCAACTCCTTTATTACTTAAAAGAAAATTTAAAACTGTGGGCTTAGCTTAAAGCTCCGTTACGATAGTATTATCACCGCCCTAGGCGCCCCCTTTAAACAATCTACACAGATATAAATTTTAGCTTAAATTAATTAAGGCGTATTTCAATTGAAACGGTTCGAACCAACGATTTACGGCGCCTACAGAATTTTACCCACTCGCATTATTTACGAAATTAAAAATAAAACTGGAAAGACTTACCAAAAAAACCGTTTAATTATTAAAGGTTATAACGACGATGATAAAAAAGACATTATAACCTAATCGTTTACCTTATAACAGGTTAGTTATAATTTGATTTTGGCATTCGTGCCTCCTGGAATATATTATACAGTCTATATTTCGAACTCCGTAACATGATGCAAATATACACCTAATTTCAAAAGTGTTTTAAAAGACGTATTTACGCCGATATACCTATAAATCCCAGGAATCATTACGTACCTAAAACGATTTTACGTATTATAAAACCGCTTTATGGCCTGGTTAAAGCTGATATTTATTGGTATAACAGCTACTAAAAGCACTGTAAAGAACGACTCGAAAATAATCAGCTTTACCTTCGACCCGTGCTTATTAGTATTAAAATCCAGTTCGAAGGGCTTAATACTAATAGATATATAGACGAACGACATATTAATGTTATATAACGCGTCTTTTTCCTTATTTAAAGAGACAAAACTTTTAAAAGCCGGCTTAAAGGCGAAACCTAAGACGTACCTAACAGAAAACCATATAATTATTTTAATAACGCTATTATTACTTTTCGGAATTGCGTTTTAAGCCTTACATAAAAGGAGTAGTTGGATAAAGCTACCCTCGTCGTTTTGGATAATGTAAAACGGGCCAACGAATACAGATACTAACGCGTACATGGCGTTTAGGTTGATTTTATAATATAGCCAGAAATGGCATTCAACCTTTTAGTTTTCGTATAATACCAAACCTCCCCGTTAAACAATATATGTAAAGCGTTTAACAAGCGCCTTTTATGGAAAGTACATAATCCAAAGCGTGGTTTATATTTTTTACCGTTAAATATACGTATTGTGAAGCTATTTGCTTTGACTAACGTCTTTTTCGTCAATAATACCGACTATAGTTCGCCAATAGGCTTCGTCCTAATTCTAGACTACGAAACTCCGATACGAAATGGTTTTAAGATTCGTGTAAATATTATTAGCTCAAGCTTTATTAAGTACAAATGGATTATATAAAACGTCCTGGACTCGGAAATTTATAATATGGTTAAAGGTTTCGATTCGGGTATTACTATGGTAATGATGGTTTAAATAACTATTTCTAACTTTAGTTTACGCCTTATCCCTTTCGTTATATACATTGATTCCTTTTAGCTTTATAAGTGTTTAGTCAAATTGGGTAATACGAATAAAAAACGCTTAATAATCGATATTATGGCTTTTTGTGAGTTATATAAATGCTGTAAAATCGAGGAAACGAGGTGAATCGATAGGAAATCTAACCCAGCGGACATAATAACCAAGGTTACCCCAAACGAAGTATTAAAAACGATTATATTTACAAACACTCTATTTATTAGTGTTGTTATAATGGTTTTATAGCTCTGATAAGACTGGCATATATTACCTTACGTTCAAGTTTTTTTTTTATACTTTTATACGATCCGAATTATAATATGCGCGCCGCTCCTGAGTTTGTACCGCGGTATACAAGTTACGGTTACACTGGTCTTACGAATTGACCTTTATTTAAATCTATCCTTTAGTGCTTCTCTCAATATTCTGTCACTTTTTGTTTTGTATGCCTCGACCCTACGAATTTCCTATTCTTTTCCTTTTTTATTTAAATTTACTATTTCGAATCACCCCTGGTATACTATTACAGTTTACCCTATACAATTTGATCCTACTAGGTATTTTACTGTTTTTCCCCTTTTTGTTTTAACCTACGATATCATAACGGATTTGGCGTATTAACTCTTTTTGATTTGTATACTTTAAATTATATTTATCACTTATAAACTATTTTAAAAAAAGTAATAACATTAATATAGCCGGGCGCGCCAGCCCAGCCGTAATAGAAAGCTAGTCACTGTCAAAAGGAAAGAGAAAGGACGACGCCATCGCGTCCCCAACGTCCTTCCTGCCGCCTTCCCCCTTTGTACTAACGTCACCTCTATCGCCGCTATCGACGCCACCGGCGCCAGTTAGAATGTGGCCTTACGCCTTAAGTTGTATGCCCTTAGGTAAAGGTGTAGGGGGGTTTTTATCCTTCTTATGGCGATACGCGATAACGTCGTTAAACTCGCTTACGTAGTATATTCGTAAGCTCCGTTTTCAGGCAGTAATAACGGCTATCAACTTTTCAATCCGCTAGTTGGCGTTTACCACTAATTAATATCGACTTATTTTGGTTATTTATAACCGTCATTATTTTTCGAAACGCCGCGAATATTTTTTTTTCCGATAAGGGAAGTTTTTAATAAGTGGTTAAAACTTATTATAAAGCTAGTGGGCGCGTAACACGGCTTCAGATCACGGCTCTAGAACTAAAAGAATAGAGGCATATCCGCTACCAATCTATTTTTAACAGTGACAACAGGCCGAATGTCCCCTGCTTTCGTAATAATCGCTAACGGACTTGCTTGAGACCGCGGACAAGATACACGATACGCAAAACGTGTTTATTAACGACCCGAGGCTACGGACCCAGGTGCGCCGCTTCAGTACTTTACGTGTTAAAGAGGCCTCGTAACGTACCTTAGCAATGCGAAGTTTTAGGCGACGGAGCAAGTCCGCCTCTTACTCCTGATTTACTAGAATATTAAAAGCATATATACGGGTGGATTTGGGAAATATAAACCGCGAAAAAGCTCCAAAAGGTTGCGTTTACAGCGCTGAGAGGTCCCTACCGGTAAGATGGTTTTTATCAATGGGTAAAGGGTAAGGTTTATAACTTTAGCATCCCCCTGCTTCTCTTTTTAGAAGCTTCAAGAGAAATAGGAAGGGGGGGGGGGAGAAGGGAGGGTAACGAAGGCGACAGAAAATAGGGTAGCAACAGCGGTAGGAAAAGGAGAAGTGGTGGTGGCAGAGGCTGGCGAGTCCGATAAGGCGGCGGCAGGAAACGGCGGGTCCGAAGAAAAGACGGCAGCGGTGGAAGAGGAAGAGGCTAAATGGGAGGCGACGATAGTGAAGGAGGAAGAGGTTGGGGAGGCAGCGGTAGCAGAGGGGAAGGGAGCTAGTGAGGCGGTAGCAGCGAGGTATAGGGAGGCTGGGGAGAAGGCGGCTATTAAGGATATTGTAACCGTGGAGGGCGGGCTGTTAATGGTGGTAATAGTATTGTGGGCAGCGATAACAACGGCGATAACGGAGTTATAGCAACGAGCGCACGCTAAATGGTGCCTAACAAACCTAAACTTGCGCGGCATTTATTTAAGGATAAGGTTAGTATATAGGTATTTATTCAGTATCCTACCTATTAAAACGGGTTGAATTTGTTGATTGGAATATGTGTTAAGTTAAATTAGGTTGTAAACCTATATTAATAATAGGTACGCACCTTTGACGGGAAAAAAAAGTTTTTCCTCAACCGATAACGATATATTTTTTATACTAACCTAAAACACGTAATGTTGTAATCACACCTAGGTAATCATTCCTGTAATACCTGCGTATTCATATAATTATCAGTAATAACAAAAAACATTATCAATAACTATATTGCTACCGATTAATTACATCAACTAAACCCTTGTTACAATCACCACCGCGGCTAAAAATTATTAATTCGAACTTTTACAATTACTACATAGCCAGAAATTACTAATTCAAACCTTTACAATTAATACCGCAACCACACTATTACTATAAAAAACTGCTAATTTAAACCTTTACAATTTATATTACAACCACATCATCATTATAGGGTTACGTATACTAAATCGCTACAATTACATTGTCATTATTAGGTTATAGGTATATAATGAAAAAAGAAAAGATTACCTGTGTGAATATTACTATATAAGCTTATAGATAGTATACATAAGTCAAGTGACAATACACTGTATTACAAGGGACACTCCTGCAAAGTGCACGATAACGTGTCACGCTGTAGGCTATATTCTCACAATACGCAAAGTGCATCATGCATGAAAAGGTCTGGAATGGGTATTCCAAAGCGTATAGCAAAAGGGCCACTGTCCGAATAAGAGGTTTATAACCTCACATCCGTGGCGTGGATTCTCTGGAATACTTATTCTTGATCAATCTATCTTTTTCTACAATACCAATCTAACAATTACTCGTCTACTCTTTTTACTTCACGTGAAATAGGCAGACCTTACCAATAAAAACCTTATTCAAAAGTCAATAAAGTAATGTACAAGCGTATTATCAAAATGAAAAACGTTGACGAAAACTTTAAAATATTTTTTTTTGCTTTTTTTAAAGTAAATTTAAATTTGAAGGGGATTTAGATGTCATAGGCTGGTGCCTGAGCTGGTGGTCACCGGTGATCTAGCCCTAGAGGTCGATTTACTCCTAAGATTCTCCGGAGCCGTTTAGGAGTATATCTTTACACTTGTCACGTAACTGAACCATTCATTTTATAGCTCTTTAATAGCTCCTCAATATAGGGTTTTCCATCTTTTTCTTCATCGAAGATTATAAACAATATTCAACTAGTTTAAACGACAGTTTTAACTGAATTCCTTTATATATAATCTTCGACGTTTTTTCTGAAGGGTATTTCAATTATTTACAAATGCTTATGGCCTAAGGTTATATCTTCCGACTTTTTAAACCTAGACCTCTAGTCTTTGAAGCAGTTTTTCTGTACGCATGTAAAGAGCCAGGTTTTGGGCGGTTTCAAAATGTAATACGATTAGTTGATTATGTAAAACGAACAATTTACCGAAATTTTACTTACGAAATTCGTTAAGTGAAACTAACCGGTTGAAGAATACGATCTATATATAAAAAAACATAATA
Organism: Anisogramma anomala; assembly: GCA_038502455.1. Taxonomy (NCBI): domain Eukaryota; kingdom Fungi; phylum Ascomycota; class Sordariomycetes; order Diaporthales; family Gnomoniaceae; genus Anisogramma; species Anisogramma anomala. Next base: position 13,923,709 of record JASMMZ010000003.1, on the reverse strand, counting down.
AAGATACATTTATTGGTTTAAGAAATATAATCCGGATGTTTAAAGTTATTATCGCTACGCTTACGTTTTAAGAGTAAATCCTTGTTTAGAGAGGTCCCACTTTTACGTTACCTATAAACAACGTAACTATCGCATCGCTCTCTACCGAAAATCGCGTCGATTTACCCGATGAAAACGACAACACGAATTCCTTTAAATTCGATTACAATTTTAACGACTTACCCAATAACGTCGGCCGTTAACAAAACAAACGTAAATCATTTAATCAACGGGTTAAGTTTTCTAATATTAAATTAAATTTTGCGATAAAAATATCTATGATATTACATAAATTATTTAGAGACCGGAATTTTATCGGTATAAAAATTACTTTGATATCATTATTGATAAGTAAAAGATATTAAGAAAGTCTCTTTAAAAAGCTATTATATTTAAAGTAATAACAGCGATAATAACAACTTTTGTTAGAATAACTATAATTTCAGTGTAGTAAATTAACTATATGAATTGCAAGCTAAGTGTATTGTTGGTGAGATTACGGTATTGACTGCAAAGTAGTTGATTGTAGAGTACCCGATTTAGACCAAGGTATAAGCCAAGAAATTTGTTATACAAATTACTGTGCAGACCGGCTAGCAATCTGCCAAACCTAGAATAATACATCCACTACTTGACCACGTAATACTACTGTTACTTCTACCAATCGAATAGATAACGTTATAACATCTAAAGCAATACTAATACTAATTAGTGCTTATTAGGTTAAGAAAATATAATCTAAGTAAAAGAAGAAGTTACTGTCTGGTTACGCTTTGTAAAAGACTAAGGTAAAGATTCTTGCGAATAGCCTTTACTTATGCGTCTATTTTTACATTAGTAAGTAAAGAATACTTTTAGGTTACGTCGGTTTTTACGGAAGCTTAGAGGCAACGATGGTATTGTTATCGAAAACACTAAGAAATCTTTACGGTTTTTTTGTAAAAAGCGTTGAGATTGACCTTTCCAAGTCTTAAACGACAAAGTAGTAAACGGCTGAGTTATTACTACGACTGGTGTTACTACTATTCAAACGACTAAGTCCTACGACCTATAACTTTTAACCTTCAACTTTTACTAATAACAAACAACTTTCGACCTTAATCTTTATACCAAAACTTTGCTCTTATTTTTCTCTTTTTTTTACTACGTTAATTTAATCTTTAAGATTTCTATCTTAATCGAGAACATTAAGAATTTTTAAGTCGCGTTGAAAAAACTACGTCGCGCGATCTAACGTCAAGTTGTCAAGTTTCTACGCTACTTTACTCCAAAAATTTAAGTACCTACACTCCAGATCTGCAAGTCATTATATTACCAAGGCCTATATAAACCTAAACTTTGAGATGGTATTAAGTTAAAAAAAAATTCAATAACAGTTAAATGTTTCGAGATTATTTTATTTAATTTGTACAACGAATAAATTTGGTTTACGCATGTTGATGAGACCTCGATTAAGGATAATTTAATTTATTTCGGTGACTAGTCTATCTTCGACGTGCAATTTAGCATTGACTTTAGCCACGGCGCTTGTGCTTTTCAAGAATTTTCTAAGTAATTCAATTACTGGACTTTTGATATATAAAGGATGATTTATTATATAGTTAAGACTAAACTAGGGAAGGAAATGATCAGCTATGGTATTTACGTTTTAAAAAATAACTTATAGAACTATCTGAAACCTTTTTTAATCTAGTTTAAAGAGGAACCCCTTTTGAAACTCTAATTCTTAAGACCCCTAAGGGAAAGATCAAGTTATTAAAAACCTTTAACTTTAATACCCTTATATCCGTTTTAGGGGACCTCTCCTTTAAACATAGTTAAGTTAAGTTTTTTATATTTTGATAATAAGGAACTTATTGATTTATTTGGCAATCTAGCATCTATAAGTATTAGCGCGAAGTACATACTTAATGGTGGCAAAACGCGTAAAGCAGCGGCTGTTAACGCGGTACGAGGTATTAACGTTGATTCTCTCCACCAGTTAATTAAGAAAGATCGTTGAGTCCTTTAAAACTTCCAAGTCCGTATTACCCCTTAACTTCCCAATTTGAAACGTTAAGCCCTTTAAAAATCTTTTAATAGCAGATATAAATATACGAACGAGCCCACTACATGTTTTATAATAGGATTTTACCCTTCGAGTTAGGCGACTAGAAATTATCCTTAATGCTTTAGATCGAAGTTCTTAAGGCTTAAATTGCAAGGAAATACTAATAAAGACTATAACAATTATCGTGGCCTTCCTCTAAAACCTGTCAAGATTGTTAACATTAATTACAAGATTTTCACGAATTTCTCCAAGATTTGGAATAACGTAGAGAAGTATAACAGAAAGCTTTATATTCTCCCCAATACGAAAATATTACCCTTTTTGAACATTTTTAAGTAGATAGAGGTTTTTTTTCTGGTGTCCAATTGCTTCATTCCGGAATCTTTACAAGGCATACTAGAAATTATTACTTAACATGTTTAACCCAAGTAACTATTGTTCACAAAATTTATGATGGTATAAAAAGTTAATTTGAATACGATATTCACCTTACGTAATATTATACGGGTTAGGCTATTATAAGGTGAATTGAGATGATATTTAAAAGAACAAAAGAGGAGATACTAATAAATGTATTAAATCAAATATTTGATAAGCTTATATTGTATTTGCGAGTTATTAAAAAGGCTTACATTAATGAAATTTACACTTTATAAATAGTTACAGGTAGCTGTTACGGGCTTAAGCGAATTTAAATACACTTTATAACGCTTAGATTCTATTTGTAAAGGATTCTTTGGCTAATTGCGGTTTTTTTTATAACTGTAATAGTACGTATACCAAATTCACTTGGTATGTACCCTCAAACTGACGACTTTTATAATGTAAATAAAGAAAATCATGCGTTGGTTAATTACTTCGACCTTAAATACAGTTATAGGCGCTCCCAACGTTGAAAATCAGGTTTAATAACTTTAAACTAGAGGTTATAGCAACGTTGGCGCTAATAAGGGTAAGATTGAAGCGAATTTATTAATAGTAAAAACTATTGTTATAATAGTGGTAAAACAGGTTGAATCTGTGGTAAGTCCCGATACTAAGTAACTTGCTACCTTTCTACCAAACCTAATGACAAATAGGTAATATACTATATATAGTACCTTAGTGCTTTCATATAAGATTATTTGGACTATATCGTAAACTTTAAGGGTAAAATTACGTCTAACGGTAACAATACCTTTAAGTAAATTAAGTGTTATAAAAATACTACTCCTAACGCGGCTCAGTAATTAGTCGACCTCGTGTTTTTATACTATTTAAGTGGTAAATACCTTTACCTTTGCCCCTATTAAGTTCCTAACCCTTGATAAACCTTTGTGTTTCGCGATAATTACGAAAATCACACGTTTTAAGGTATTATACTAGATATGAGAGCAACGAGATATTTAATAAGAGATTATTTATAATACATAGCATTGCGTAGAAATAGTAATACGGTTACCTAGATTTATTATTAAAATAATGAAAAGGTTCAAATTGGCTTTAGCCTAAGGGAATAATTATCGGTATTAAGGATAACAGTAATTCAAACTATTATTAAGCCTATTAGGTTCTATATCTTTAATTCTCCTATCATTTTTCTTTTTTGTTTTAAGTATATAAATACTCTTGAATTTAAATTCAATGTTAATGTCGATAAGCTAGTTGAAAACAGCTTAAGATTTCCCCTCGCGTTTAAGTCGAGGCACTCATAATTTTATATTGAAAGCATAGTAGTAATGTTATTGAACTTGACGAAGTTAAAAATATGTTAACTATATCAACCAATGAATCACCTAGCTATCAATAGGCTATATAAAGTCTTAAAGTCCGTAAAGTATAAAGCTATGAAATACTTTTCCTTGGAAGTTATCGAAAAGCTTTGTTACTACTACCAAGCATATTCTTGAACCCCTCGAAGATTTAAATTTACACTAAAAAACGATAAGGATTTCAATTACGAGGTTTTCATCGATGTATTTTACTTGGATAATAAGCCTATTTTTCACGTCGTCAACTTCGTAACCTTTTTTTATGTAGCTAAGTTTTTAAAGGTTTTGTTAATAAAATATACGTGGGAAACGTTAACAATATTATGGATTAACACGTACTTGGGTTTACCTATTGTCGTCGTCTACAATGATAATAGTAACTTTGACACAGTGGAGTTTTAAGAAGATATTGAAATAATGGGGATTTAGTATAAATAAGTACCTGTAGAGGCTTATTAAATTATTAGGAAAGTTAAGAAGGTACACTTACTACTTCTCCGAACGTATAATATCCTTAAGTTTTAGATTAGAAGTTTTATAGATGAAAAATTAAGTTTTTAAATAGCGATAAAAGGCCTGAACAAAACTGTGATCCTTGACGGTTTGGTGTTAACGCTCCTAGTTTTTGAAGAATATTTACGCCTAACGAGTAAATTTACTCCATTGAAAAGTACTTAAAAACGAGTTGAAGCTTACAGCAAAGTACGAAAGGAACTGTAGAAGGAATCGGCACGCCGCCAAGTTAATGATATCCTCAATATAAAAAAACGGCTTTATGATTATCAATGTACTTTCTTTATTATTATAAAGTAAAGTCCTCATAAAGTAGGAGTCAAGTAAATAGGAGGGCCCGTAAAAAATTTTAAGTATCGCTAACTTTAAAGTAATTGTTAAAATTGCTAACGGCTTTATAAATTTTCGCATTACCCACGTTCAACCTTTTATTGGTGTAATTAATAATAAAGATCTTGAAGTTAACTGATAGACCTAATACGATGTTCATTTATCTATTATTGATAAGCCGATAGAATGCCACCGGCATAAACGACTAACAAGAAAAGAAAGAATATTGAAGAGGAGTAATATATACCGGGCCGTATTTATAATACTATTCAGGTAAGCAGAAAAAAAAGGATAACGAAGACTTGATATTAAAGCTTTAAGTATAAGGTATTATTAAGACTTTCAATAAACTTGTTAAGGAAAGCGAAAAGGTTGACATCAACGGCCTTTAAATTCGAAGAGTTGTATAATTTGTGTCCAAAACCGATTTTAACCTTGAAAACCTAAATGTTACGATCTTTAAATCAAGAATTTTATAAGAGGTTAAAGGTAAAATTACGGGGCGGCCGTATAAAAACTCACGCTTAATAGCCTAAGGATACTATAATAAAAGTAAATATTGAATTTTAATGTAGTAGCTAACTATTGAGAAAATTAGCTAACGTTTAATGATTATATTATTAATAGGTTTATAAGGCAGAATTAAAGGTAAGTTTACATATAATAGCTGAAATAAGACGTAAATATACAGGTAATAAATAAACGATTTAAAACGGATTATTTTGTCAAGGTTACTATAGGAATTACGTGTGATATACTCTTCGAGGATGGTAATTCGATGTATTAAGCTATTATACGGATTATCCGAAATAGGCGTTAATTAAATTTTGACCTATTAATCGCATTTTAAGTTACGGCTAGGTATAAAGTCCTTAATATATGGCTCGTATTTATTAGTAATGTAAGGAAAGGATTTGGGTTTAATGGGTATATAAAGTAATAATACCCTTTTCGTTAAAACGGCTGACTTTATAATATCGGGATCGTAAATGATTAAGAACTTTAAGTTCTGGAGTTGTAAGTCGGTTATAACGTTAGCGAAAGATAACCAATTTCACATTAATAAATCATCAATCCGCATATTTAATACTAATGCTTACCTTAGCCTTTACCAAAAGAGCTAAGGTGATAATTTCACCGCAATCGATAAGACTAAAGTGACTTAGGCTTAACAGTACCTAGAATAGTGTACCAGTAACAGCTACATCATTACCCTATATTAGTCTGAAGCTTTTTACGACCTATTTATCGCAGCATAGGTATATAATCCAATAAATGACGATATTCAGCGGTTTAATAAAAGGTTAACATTTAAAATATAAAATTGAGACCGAGGTATTAATATAGTTTCTATCAACTTGTCGAAGGCCAAGTTAATAATTTTTGCGGATAGGTTTCTTGGGATTAATACCGACTTTTCTTTATAGATCTGCTTTTTAATAACCCTCTTGAATGAAGACAGACAACAAGATCAATTTAATATTATAAGTAATTTGATAAACTAAACTTCAATTAAATGTAAAAAAAAATATACGAAATGTATTAGCTTTCAAGGTTTACGGTATAATAATTAGCTTTAATATACATATTTATCATTAGAAACACTAAACTTTATGACTAGGTATCTAAAGAATTTTTTATCCCGTTGGCAATTTATATCGATTCGAACAGCTTATTCGAATGCCTTTTAAAGCTTGGAGCTACTGGTGAAAAACGCCTAATAATTGATGTAATAACACTTCACGAAGCTTATAAAGGTAGGTAAATCGAGTAATTCCGATAAATCGATGGGAAAGACAACCTCATTGAAGATATAATGAAGGCGTTACTGAATAAGGACCTTAAAAGGTTTATAGACAGCAATAAGCTAACAATACGTATCGATTTCTATGTTAATAGGCTACCTGTTAAGGCTAAGTTACGTGCCGGTAAATAGGGGTACTCTAACAAATTGGAAAATTGACAAGGAACTAATGATAATGAACTTTTTAATTAGAATAGCTCAATTGAAAGTTTGTATAAGCTTATAATAGAAAAACTTTTTCTAGAAATCGATAAAGCTAGATTTTGGAGTCGTACGATAAATAAAGGCAAATGTGATTAATTTAATCGCAAATGGGTTAAATTCTTTGTAAAAGTCATTTTAAATTAACAGGGGTTTAGCAAGTTAACAAGGACGTAATTTATTAGTTAACGGAAAAAAGTATTTTACTACAGGAACATGCGCGTAAAAAAAAAGCTGCTAGTATTAGAATAGTAGTAATTGCAGTGATGTAGGTTGACTTTACTTACAGTAAAATTAACCATAATGACTACAAGTTAAGTGTATTATTGGTGGGTTTATTGTACTAACTATAAGTCAGTTGATTATAGATTACCCGATTCAGACTAGGGCACGAGCCAAGAAATTGGACATACAAATTACTGTGAAGAACAGCTAATAGTTTGCTAAACCTAAAACAATACATCCATCACTTGACCACGAAATACTACTGTTACTTCGACCAATCAAATCGACAACGTTACAACTTCTAAAGTTCTATCAACAACTTCACGATTTCAAAATAATAATTCGTACGTATAATTAGAAACTAAATGCGGGGAAAACCGTTATCGCCCGGTTCATGAATTTAAAATAATAGTCTCGCAAATTGTTTCACGTTTTTTTTAAATGTCAATAGCTTTTACTTGCTAAAGAAAATGTTACAACCTGGGAATTCGCCGTTAAAATCGCTATTTAGAAAGGATTTATGAACAATATATTAATTAACGTGTTATTCCCTCCCCATATACCCGTAGATTATAACGAGTTAGTTGCTTACATCTCATTTGTAAATCAATAACTTTGTAACCTTTGTATTCGACATAACTAACGCCAGCCACGTTAGTAATACTAATACCAGCGATGTTATGAGTAGTGGGAATAACTACGGCAATACTCCCGCTCGCGATAACTAGGTAAATATTATTATAACCGTCGTGAACGCTTTCTTAACTCGTACTAAACAACGCGCTACATAAATTAACTATTAGGAACTTTGAAACTATAAAACCCTTAACTAATATCTAAAATATAACGTGGATAATGATCGTGTGTAAACCTGCTTATTAGATTCCATACAAAATCTAAACAACTATAATACTAAAACCAATATAAATATTTACTTTACATTTATTAACGATTTGATAGACTTTAAAAAAAGCGTAACTTCTATATATAATGGCATATAGTAATCGAAAACCGTAAATTTAACCCGATAATTTACCCCTAACTTTTTAATAATTCCTCGTTTATAGTAAATTTACTTAGTAGTTCTACTTAATTTTTGAAAGTCTTGATCAAAAGTTTTAGGAATCACGACGTTACAAATAAAAAGTTTATTAGCTGACAAAAGATACAGCGTATTCCCATTCCATCCCAATAACTTTACAAAAATACCTATTATATACCTAAAACCAGCCTAAACTTATTGTTGTATAACTTATTGAAAAGTTGATTTCAATAAATATTGAACTCGAATTTAAAACTATATTACCCTTTACTTATAATATGAAGTTATTTTAGGTAACTTTGAAATAAAATACAAACAAGTGATTTACGTAACTTTAGAGTATATATTACTCCTAAAACGAACATGTTACTACTGAGTGTAGAAACGGAGTTTCATTTTGGAATAAAAACAGACTTTAAGGTATAAATACCGTTACTTTTTATAATATACTCCGCAAAAACTCGAAGGACCAAGCCGCTACTACGCGACTCGCCTCCATTGGCCTCAAACATATTTATAAGGCGTTGAACCCAAACCTACCCGTTGCAATTAATAACAAACTTTAAGATGCCTTTCAAAAAGAAAACCGCACCATTATTCGATAAAACCTTAGGAGACAAATTACCTGCTTACCGCTCAAAATCTGACCACCTAATTATCCTTCAAAACAATAATTAAAGCCAGCTATAAAAATTATTTTAAAATCCGTTGTAAAATTTTTATTAGAGAAGTATTAAATATTATGGAAATCGTGTATTAATACTCTGAACTAAAATCATATTTGTGTAAGTAGAATTTTAATGGTTATCCCTGTATCTTATAATTTAAAAAAACTCGGAGGCAACTTACGCTTTTATATTAAATACCGAAAACTTAACGTCATTACGAAAACCGATCATTATACTCTTTCCCCGATTAAAAAAACCTTTGCGAATATTTTACGAATTGGTTTTTTTTTTCCAAATTCGACGTTAAAACCGCTCCCTACAAGCTTTGTACTAAGTATTGTAGCGAGTAGAAACTACGTTTCGTATTTTTTGGGGTTTTTGTTTGAATGACTAATTGAATCTTTAAGACTTTTGAATATATTAGTTACCTTATAACGATCAATCGAAAATTAGTTTCGTCTTTCGTCGACATTTTGAAACTTGTTTAATTTGACGATATTTATATATTTAAATAATACTTTAAAAGACTAAAATATGGAAGTTAAATAAGTATTAAATGCTTTTAACACCATTGATTTTAACTACGACATACATAACTTTAGACTCGGTCGTTGAAAAACTCAACACTTTATACTCATTATTAAAACGAAGATTGAAATATATATAGACCCAGAAAAGCTATATGTTTTTCGGGAGTAAGTGATTTCCAAGTTTATATTGATATTATAGGGATCTCTAGATTTTATTAAATTTTACTTTCAATTTATCAAAAATTACTTTATAATTGCCATCCTGTTGGAATAATATTGCATGAAGTGCAGTAGGTCAACTTTACTGACAGTAAAGTTGACCGTACTACAAGTGTATTGCTTTGTGCGGACTTACCGTATTGGGTGTAAGTTAAGTGCAGTACACTGCACTTCAATCTAGGGCACGCGCCAAGCAATTGAATATACAAATTACAGTGCAGACCGGCTAGCGGTCTGCCAAACCTAGAACAATGAATACACCATCTGACTACTGCAATACTACTGTTACTTCTAAAACCAATCGAATCGACATCGTTGCAACGTCTAAGGCCTAACAACATGCCCCTTAATTTAATGAAACAAAAAACGCCGCTTTTCGTTAGAACCCCGTAAAAACCGCTGCTTTGAAGAGATTCAAACTCTTAGTTCTTTCCGAAACAATTCTTTTTTAATAAACCTCTAACCGGAAAACCTTTTTAAAGATCAATCATTTCAATTAAGTATTTAAAACCAATTTACTTCAACAAAACAATTACAATATTCTATGCATAATGACGTATTATTCTAGTTATTTATCACTTACAGACTACAATTACTGAATACATGATAAGGAATTACAAAATCTTATAGGTTATTGAAAAATATTGAACGCGGAATTTCAAGTTGTGACATGGCAGTTTTTTTATAAACTATAAAAATTGTAAATGATTCATGACCACTCGATAACTTTCAAAACAACCAATCCTCTAGTTGAAAATCGTTTCCTAATTCTATTTTAAATCAATTAATAATAGAACGGTAAATCATATACGGCTCAATATACTATTTAGATAAAATAAGGATTTCATAAAAACCCTTTCGATCCCCGTCTTTTAAACCGAGAACTATAAGTATTACACCCCAAAACTTCTTCCGCATATAGGCGTCTCACAGATAACTACTATTAACAAGTTTTTCCCGAAAAACTATAAACTTTCCACTAATATATATTTTTTGTTGGAATAGAAGCCAAATGCAGTACAGTTAAGTCAACTTTACTATAAGTAGAGCTGATTTTACGTACTGGAAATTGACTTTAGTTTATGAAGTTTAAATACACTGTACTGAAAGTACAGTCCAGTACGTGCCTACTTTCAATTGGAGTACATACAAAAGCGTTTTGCTATATAAATTAGTGTGCAAACCGGCTAGCAGTCTGCAGATCCTAGAACTTACAAAAACAATCAACCAAAATTAATGCAGCACCAGTTACCTCAACCACATTAATTCGAATCTAATACGTTACAACGATAAAAGCCTATCAACACTGATTAGTGCTTATAAGATTAAGCATAAATTAGCTAAATAAAAGAAGTTGCTTTCCGGTTATTACGCTTTGTTTGCATAAGGTAGAAGAAATATTCTTACGATTAGCCGTTATACATTGTATTAGTTTTGGCGGTAGTCGGTGGGACAAGTTTTTGAATTCTGTTTATTTTCACGTCAATTTATGAAGAAGTAACAGTATTGTTATTGAAAATATTGAAAATTCTTTATTAACCTTTTTAAAGGCGTTAGGATTGATAGCCTGGAAGTTTAAAAAATTAGTAAGTCAGTAAATTAGTAACCACCTAAGTTAGTATTATTACAGCTATTATTACTACGGGTACCATTTTTGCAAATTTTAAATCGTAAAAACGATTAAGTTTTACAATCTTTACTTACATTAACTTTAATGGTAAACCTATAACGTACCACTTTATATTACACTTTTCCCCTTATACTTTTCAAATTTTCGTTACGATAGCTTGAGAACCTGGCAAAATCAATACCGTTTACAACTTCTACCGAAAAAAGTCAATTAAATACTTCGGTGTTATCATCAAAAAACACTATAAAGAGGACCTTTAATTTACGAACGTCGACGAAAACTTAAACCTCGAGTATTTTACCAACGTAATTAAGCGTTATATTCTCTATATAAATACTACCTGAAACGTTTAAAGATCCCGAATATTTTATCATTTTAAAACATGGTTTAGAAAATTGACCTTAACAAAAGAAATAAAGGTAAACAAATAAGTTAAGATAAGGGTAAAGGGTAAACTATATAACGGATGTGTTAACCTCCATATGAACGAAAAAAGAGAAAAAATGTAATTTGAAATATATTCTTTCCTAATAAGTTATCAAAAAAGACCTTTAATAAAATAAATCTAAGGGTAAAAGTATTTCTAACGACAACATTCTTTAACTCCTATACATATTTTTGTAGGGACTTTCCTAAACCTAAATAATTTTTTTCAAACTTTTTTGCTTGGGATAAACGGTGAAATACTATTAACCGTAAATGATTAATTAATCTACACGCTGTAAGACCTTAGGTTTACCAGTTAATTCATCAAAAAACTCTATGTATCCTTTAATAACAAAAGGGTTATTACCAAGTACCCCGCGGCGAAAACCCTTAAATTCTTTTTCACTAAACTCCTCAAAACGTCCAATTTTATCAACCAAATTAAGGACGGACTAGATTTACGGGCCAGCTTACCATTGGTACGACTACTAGCTTCTTCCTTTTAAACTTAGCTAAAGATAATCATCTTACTCACCAACACCAACTTTAGTACTAATTAAGGGATTGAAAAAGTCCCTATAACTAATGTGTTACCATTTCCCCTTAATAAGTCCTTATAATAGATACAGATTACGCGGTAATCACCACGTTCGTTTAAATTTGGAGAGAAAAGAAGAAATATACGGTAATTTGTACATCCTTCCCGATGTTAAATCACGCCCGTTCTTTAACATAAGTCGACAGATAAGGGTTTAATTACCAATATTCTATTCTAACTTTCCTAATATCTTTACCATCCAAGCCAAAAAAAATTACCTTCGGTACTTATCAAATTACTTCTTCCGCAAAATCAATGATAACCTAAAGAGTTACTTCGAATGAGATATTAAACTTACCTAACACCATACCAACTGGAATATTATGAAGTGGTCCTACATATTAGATGACAAAAAAAAGATGGAAAGTAAAATAGACCTCTTTAATCAAATACTTAATAAACTAATACTTTACTAACGCTTAATAGGAAACATGAAAACTAGCAAAATGACCCTATATTAACAGATTCTACAAGTATTTACGGGCTATAATAAGTTCCAATACGCCCTAAAATACCCTAACGCCACCTGCGAAAGGTTTTTCAACTATCTATGTTCCTCAATAGCAACCGTGATAACTCGAGTCTCTAGTTTGACATGTATGTACCCCTAAACTCTGAAATTTACCAATGACGAAGAAAACTTTCCCCAAACGTATTAAATTAATAGTAACTAAAAAGACATAACCATTCAGAATAAAGGGCACGGAATAATGGTCTTGGCGAACAAGCCATATAAATAGGAAAATCTTTAAGCTCGTTAAGAAAATTTATTTTAAAGGCTAAAAGATATTGCATTTACGGTAAAAAAGGCTACTAGTCAACACGTTACATTGTTAAGAAACGTAAAAACAGGTGGTTAAGGTCTTACATATCATTCCTCTTTACTCCTATTAATAATTACATTACTACTGTCGAAAACCATAAAGGTATTAAGGTTTAAAAAAGGAAAAGAAACCAAAAGCTACCGGCTAATATAAAGATACTAATATCGGCCCTAAATTAACATAATAACTCGTCCATTACGCTTTTCTATATAGCCTAACAGGTGAAAACGCTTACCGATAACATAATGATAAAGACTCTGACCTTACACACCTCTTTACTATTTAAGATCGTTACAACGAACGGGTCTTTCAAAGTATAATTCCAGATACGAAAGCAGTACTATACTTAATAAAACACTATACTAAATACGTTGCATTGCGAAAAGATACTAATACTATTACAAAACTTAACCCTATGGATACTAGCAAAACTAAGATCAGTTGTAGCCCTTAAAAATAAACTATCTTAACTGGTATCGACGACGGTTTAGACTATTATTAGCCCTATTGTTTTTCACATCTTAAAATCCACTAACCCTTTCCTCCTTTACTTTAAAAATATGAAAAAACCTCAATCTTAACGTTAACGTTTAAACTAATAAACTGGCACAGGTAATGGGTAGTAAAAGGTTTTTACTTAGTTTTAAATAGGGACACCTTTGGTTTCATATTTAAAAACAAAAGGTAATAATGTTAAAACTAATGGAGGCGAGACTTCGTCAACTACACTGAGGGGTTTACTACCCAGTAGCTAATAAGCTATATATGATTTTAAGTGCAATTAGTTACAAAGATGTAGATTTACTAAAGTTGAATGAAATTGAACGGATTCGCCACCATTACCAAATACACTCCCAAATCCTCCTTAGGTTTAAGTTAACGTTGAAAAAATATTAAAATTTCAACTTTGAAGTTTTCGTAAACGTGTTTTACCTGTACGGTAAGCTAGTACTTTACGTTTTAAACTCCACTACAGATTTTTACGAGGTCAAGTTTTTTACGACCATTACGGTGAAGGAAATGTAAAAGATATTACGTATTTTATAAATTAACACGTATCTTTAGCCACTTAACGTATTAATTCATAACACTGATACCAACTTTATTATAATGAATTTTTAAGCTAATACTAAATCGATAAGGATTTAATATAAATATATTCCCATTAAGGTTCACTAAAGTATTATAAAGGTTAAAAAGGTATACGCCTTTTTACTCAAGGCCTACAATATCCTTATACTAAAATTCGAAAGCTTTATAAGTTAACGAACACTACTTTAAATAGTGTTAAATACCATTAACGATATTATTAACCCTAACTGCTTTATATTAACTCTACTAGTATTTACAGATTACCCACGTACAACGACTAAGTTACCACTATTATCAAACACCTAAAAACGTGTTATAATATATAGTAAAGCCTTAAAATAACTAAGGAAGGAATTGAGACGCTGATAGGTTAACAAAACTCTTAATATCAGGAACAGGCCATTAATAACAAACGTAATATCCCTACCCTTTAAAGTTGAAGTCTTTACGTAGCGAAAGCTAGGCAAATGAAATAGGCCATATAAAATCTTAAATATTACTAACTCAAATATAATGGTTAAAACTATTAACAACCTTTTCACTTTTCAAATCACATAGGATAAGCTGTATAAAAAAACCTTAATCCCGATAAATATTCTAACGTCGATAACCTCCAAACCAAACGGATTAACTAATATATTCCTTGTCAGTAGATCGTTAATGAACTAATAAAACGTCGACGGCGTGAAACACTACCTAAAAGGGGGATATGCATTAAACCGAAGGACGGTGAAGGAGATTATAGGCTTATTAAATTATATATAACGGCGTGAGTTTCTTAAAAGGAAAAATTCAATGGAGAAATTGCGCTTAATTTACGTATAAAACGTATTATTAATATACCAGGTAAACCCTTTAAAGAAAGCGATTATATGGAAATTAACGGCGTTTTTTTACAAGAGGTTGTATAATTTGTGTCATTGGCATAATTTAAAAGCTAAAACATCATTAATTTTAAGTCTAAAATAAGTTATGAGGTTTCAAGTCAAACTACAGACTAGCTGTATAAAAATAACGGTTAATCGTTTAAGGATATAGTAATAAAAGTAAGAGTTAGATCCTTACTTTATTACTTATAATCTAAAAAACTAACTAACGTTTTATAGTCGTTATTATTACCAGTTCAATTGTTAGAGTAAACTGTTAGTTTACATTTAGTAACCGGGATAGAAAGTAAGCATACACGTAGGTAACCACTAAGTTTTAGCGGGTTATACTACTATAACTTCCGAAAAATTGAAAGATAATTTTCTCGCCGATATAGTAATAGTTTATATTCAATACTTCCACGAACTAACGGAAAAAAACGTTTAATGGTTTCTAAAGTACTATATGTATTTTAAAAAATAAGCTGGGTATAAATGATTAAGACTTTGGTATCGTAAACATATGAACTAACTATATTTTTTTCGGGGATATTGAGTTTATAGCGGCTTAATAGCGTACTATTAAAAAGTTAAGCCTCTAAAAATCCAAGTTAATCAAACCTTCAACTAAATATATATAACTTAATATTAATAGATCGTTAATCTTTATTTATAGTATCAAAGTTAAAAACGGAACTTATATTAGCTTAAATTGAAAATAGTAAGCCACAAACTTAATGGTTATCAATAAAGACAACGAGATTAAATCACAGAAATATCTGAAGTAAAAGGCTCGTATTATTTATATCGCCCTGCTACGCTAATCGAAGGCATCGTACGACCTATTCATTTCGGTACTGGTATAGGATTTATAAGATAAAGACTTTGATAGGCTTAATAAAAGGATCAAATGGTAATTGGACTACTTAAAAGGAGGAATTAACATTATTTCGGTAAATCTAACGAAAGCGAAGCTAATAATTTTTGCGGACGGATTATTTACCAATAATACTAATCTTACATTTCAAATCAGCCTTCTAATAATAATCGTTAACGAGAAAAGGTTTAAAATGTAGTTTATGATTATCCTAAACTTTGTATATCATATATGCGTTAAATACAATCGTGTAACACGAAACGTACTAGCTTTAAAAGTCTATAGAATAGTAACAAGTTTCGATATCGGTATAATAATTAACGGTATATTAATGATTGTCATTAAACAGTTATAAATACCTTCGATTAACTTCCGAAGCTTATATGAATACCTATTATAGTTGGGTACAACTAATGAAAAAAATGTCTAATAATAAACGTAATAGCTTTGAAAGAGGAATACGAAGCCTGGTAAATCAATAAGTTTCGTTAGATTAATGGTCAAAATACCCCCATCGATGCTATAACTCAAGCTATGACTAATAGTGCCTTAAAAGGGTTTGTAGATAGTAATACACTAACTATACAAATTGAGGGCTACGTGGATCGCCTGGTACGTAACTTGGAGGAATAAGGTTACCCAAATAAACTTAAAGACTGTCAGAGTAGTTATATCAATACCAATGATAGCAAAGGTAGTAATAATAATAGTTTAAACTAATATCAAAAAGTATGTAAGTAGTAGAATACATAATACGTATAAGTCTATAGCATAAGACCTGTATATGGGAGTTAAGTAACGAAGGTATCGGATGGGTGGATTAAAAGAGCTATAAGGGGCCGTAATTAGGGTCTATTTCGATATAGATTAATTGAAATTAACAGGGGTTTAGCTTATTATTAGCTTGTGGATTAAGTAGAGATTTCAAAGGATGCAACTACTTGATAGCAAGCTACACTGGTATATAGATACAAAACAAAAACCTGCGAATATTGAAATATCAGTCAAATGCAGTATAGTTAAGTCAACTTTACTATAAGTAAAGTTGATTATACGTACTGAAAATCGACTGTAGTTTGTGGGATTTGAATAAACTGCACTACAAGTGTAGTACAGTAGGTTCCCACTTCAAATTCAGGCACAGACCAAAGCATTTAGCCATACAAATTAGTATGCAAACCGGCTAACGGTCTGACAAACTTAGAAATTACAAAACCAATCAACCAATATTAATGCAATACCAGTTACTTCAACCACAGTGATTAGAATCGACTACGTTGCAACGATAAAGACCAACCAACATTTTTAAAATACTTAAACCACCAAAATAACCCGGAACTCTACTTACTCCCATTTATTTCATCCTATATATATAAACAACCGAGATTTCCCACCGATATTCGTATTAACGATAATCGAATACGTAAAGTCTTTATCTTGAAATATTTAATAAATAGAGATAATATTTTACAATTTCATAACCGCAATTAGGTTTTCACTTATAAACCGTTTAATACTGCGTTAATGTAAACTATATATAATTTACTTTTTACCAGCTTCCTGAAACATAATCTTATCAATATAATTTCATCCAAAATATATCTTTCACCCGGGTCATACCGTATAATCCGACATTTTTACCGAAATTATAATATTTTTAAACAAATGACCTGTTAATAAACTCGTCGAAAAGAACTTTTTAAACCCTTATCAATTCTCGAACGGCTTTAAAACGAGTTTTCATTCGACCTTATAATCAGTTTTCTTCCAAACTAAACTATTAACTCACTTTACTTTATAATTATTACGGATCATTGTAATAAAAATATTACTTGAAAAGTAATATATGATTCAAATATTTAAATTTATCCGAAGTGGTTTTTACACCGTTATTAGCGATTTTACCGGTTTCCTCGCTTTATTGTTAGCGATTAAGTTTTGAATTGAACTAATTAATTGAAAAAAAACTTATTTTAAATTAATCAAGGATAACACAATACTTAAACCCCATATTCTACTCAAAGAATAATAATATTACCAAGTGAGCCAATTAAAAGGTTTTAGTATACCTACATTTTTTTCTTCATTTATATCTAATTCGATTGAAACCGTTAATTACCTGGTTAACAATTAATTTTAAATGATTAAAATATTTTTAACATCAATATTAACATATTTTTATGATATAAAACTAATACCTCAAACTTAAACAACTTATCCAAAATTTACTTATTCTAGTTACGAAAACACACGTAATAATTGAAACATTCGATTAACATATTCGCAATACTACAAAATTTACAAGAAATTTAATAATTGTTACACCACAACGTACAAAGTAAACTGCTAATAAAGAAAGTTTTCACTCGAAATTATTTCAGGTTGATAACAATGTTTAATTTTTTAAAAGAATAATTGCCATCTTGATTCATTCTTGAAAAGTTAAATTAACTTTATAATCAATATTGTATTGCACATATCATCGATTTCGCAATAGTTAAATTTGATATACTGGATAAAAACCATTTTCTATTTTACATTGATCAATTCATTCGAACCTCTTTCGACCCATTTTCATATTAATGAGTCCGCGACGATCAATTACCCATTATCGAAGTTATAAATAATTACAACTAAACTAAACCTAAATTTCATATCGAAAACATTTTACACGCCCAAAATAAATCTTAGGTGAATTGATCTCCTATTAGCAACTCCCTAAAGCGATAAGTTTTAATCAAATAACTAAGTTATATATACTTGATTTAAAAGCCGTTTTTAAACTTTTGGAATATCAAGGCCCCCAACGTTTTCGAATTTAGTTATGTCTCGAATAAGGATAATGATGGACCTTCCCGCATAACACATTAGTCAGTTTTTTTTTTTTAAAACCAAATACCGAATTATTTTAAAACCATTATTTTACTGATACCAAATGTAGTAATAGGCTTGTATTATTATTAATATTATAACTATAACAACTGATTCATACCCTTATACTCGCCACCATTCGAATCCCCGTCTAAGCTATTAAAAACAACCAATTTCTTAACTATATTAATAAACTTACCCAACTTAATATAATACTTTGAACGATTTTAACCAATTTCTTAATAACTTTTATCTAAGTTTTTTTTACCAGCGTATTGACCGCAACATCTACGCTTATTACCACAAGATCTTTTTGTACCTAATTATTACGATTCTTATTTAAAATCAATATAATACGAAAACGACTGGAATAAACTAACATAAAAGGCATTGAACTACCGCTGCCACATATATCAACTTTACTATAAGTAGTACGACAGCCTCTTGTAATATTTGTAGCTATAACTAACTAGGTTTAAATGCTATTTAACCGTTTATTAATACCTATGCAATAACTCGAAAACCAGACAATTTATATAAATCAATCGTTAATAATAAACAAATTAACCTACTTAAATTAGTGGAAGCAGTAAATAAGTTAACCTATATAGATTAAAGTGTTAATAGTATACGGGTTAACCTACGTTGATTAAGAAAGCTAACGAGATACATGTAAACTAAAAATTCAAATAACTTACTAATTTCTTTTTAGTAACTCGGATCAATAGTGTGTATGATAGGTTAAAAAGATATATGAAACTACTGATTGAAATGGAGGTTGTTTTTAAAGGAGAAAAGTTTTCATATTTTCAGGGAGTTTACGAGAACTATTTTCAGAAAGGGTGGCAAAGGGGCTAGTACTGGCGTTTTTCATATTATGTTAAAACAATCGACGTTAAAATCCTTTCACACGTCGCCACAACGTTTTTGATTGCCCCTAAATGATTGTTACATACCTTCTAAAACGGTTTACGATAAAAAATTTTTCATTACCTGCTACGATTCACCAACACCTTTTACCATCTTTTACAACACACCGAAACTTGAAGGGGTAAGCTGGGGGTAGTGTTATAGGCTATTGCACAAGCTAATAGTTATCAAGGATCTAGCCATAAAGATTATCATAATCCTACGATACTCTGAAGTTATTTAGAATCATGTCTTTACACTTGTCACATAATCGAGCCACCCCTTTTCTGTAGCTCTGTATCAGCTTCTTCATAGGAGTTTCTACCCCCTTATCTTTATTGAAGATTATAGACAGTATCAAACCGCCTTAATTGATAGATTTGGTTTAGTCCCTTCATATTAGAAATTCATTTAGCAATAGCAGCAACGTTTTTGGATTACTTTCATTCCCGATAAATCCATATCTTCATGAACAACCGCTTGAAAAATATATACAGTTTTCAATCGCCGGGAAATCAAGCTATCAATATAACTAAAGGAATTCTAACCGCTTCAGATTTAATACTATTACCTCTAAACTTTAAAGGTAAAATTACAATCATTAACATGTCAAAATAAGTAAAAACTTTTATTCTTCATCTTTAACCAGTTTATTAATATAAATATTGATATTAATACCGAGATTCTTCATATCTTTAAAGAAAAGAAAAAAATGGGGCAAGGGGTTTCAAAATGTAGAAAATAATAAGCTCAACGATTGTTATCATAGTTGTTGATCTTATAATATTTTTTTTCTAAAGCCAAATCCAACTCTATCTCTACCGGTATTCGTATAATTTAGTTTCATAACACTATTAGTATCACTTTGCAATACGAAATATCATGAATAGCCTCGTACAAATTTCCATATTACTTTAATATCGGGTATAATCCTGTAAAAGACTTTCTTCACGTAACGATAGCAAATGTTAAATAAGTTTATAGGGCCACAGTTGTTATCATGATAACAACAATAAGGGTCTTCAATTCTCAAATAGTATAAAAAGTCTTGGTTGGCCAGTTATTACGTTACTTCAAATCTAACGCTAATATCCTTATACTAGCCAATAACCTTAGACTTTGTTTTATCTTATACCTTTGTACCTTTAAAGTCTACAAAACGTTAAATATATTTTCATTTAAAGGTAAAAAGATATTGAATGTAATATATCACGTAATTCGATTTATATTTGACGATTATATGAAGTATTAACTATCAACTTTGTTTATCGAAAATACAACACCTTTTAACGATTTAAAGGAATTTTCGTACCTTATTTAAAAATCTTAAACAAGAGATATATCCTCCTCTTTATATATATTGAAGGATAAACTTTCAACTCAAGGCTTTTCATGAACCATAGTACTTAAGCCTACCGTACTTACGGACGGTGTAATAAATGTAGGCGAAATTTTTATCGTTGTCGCTAAAATCGTAAACTTAGGAGTATATTCCAGTCAAAATTAACACTTTTATCTTCGACATGATATTAACTTCCTTGGCATGGGTGCATGAACCACCTTATTAAAAATATTTGGAGCTTAAACTATAAAACCTAACTATGCCCAATTTTGAAAAAGAAAAAAAATCAAGTCTAGTTTCTTTTAATACTATAACTTTACATATCCATTATTCTACCATAATATCATTAATCGGCTTTACCACCATTTAAATCCTTTTAGCAACCTTTTTTTGACCATAGAGATTGTTATAGTCCTAGCACACCGCTTGCACAGCGGTGCATCCAAAGAACAACTTTTATTAGCTATAATTCCGTCCCTCGTCATTTATATGAACATTTCCCTACAAACTTACAATACAGTTCAACCTAATTTTGGTTTCTGTTTACTTTTAAAGGTTTAAAACAAAAAAAACTTCATTATAAACGTTTATTTTCGACGTCCTTTCTTTTATGATCGTCACTACCTATACTAGTGCCCTGTCTGCTTAGCGGAGCTTCATTCTTTCGACTTTACTTTAAATACCTTTACCTGTCCACGGAAGACATTTCTTGGAACACTAACAGATTAGTGGTATATCACTTTCAATTTATTTTACATTACTTGGATTTATGATACATAACATAAAGGTATCTCACTGAATAAGTTATGGAATTTATATTTTCCCTATTAGCCCTAGGCTCTTAATTAAGGTACATATATTTTACTGGTACTTTTACTTTTATAAAACCGCTGTAGGATATTTAATGCAATATTAATCGAACGGGAGCTGTTACAGACGCATATCACAGCCCAGCTAATGCTAAAGCTTTTACGCTCGTATAATGTTACGGGTCTCTAAACTAAAGGGTATCTTAAGGACTTGTTTCAAAGGTTGATTTGCTGTCCGGTTTCCCGCTTAAGGTCATTACCTAATAATTTGTTTTATGGTTAAAGTCTATATTTCGTAATATTATAGGTATAATAGATTGGAAACCTATTCTATACACATAATTCCACGTCTGTTTTTATGTAATAATATGCAAAAACTAATATAACTCCAATTTATACTTGTAGTGTGTTTGAGTTTGTATTATGAAATAAGAACCTATACGATTAATATAAAGACTTATCAGTATTTAACAACTATAAATGACACGCTATTTAAAAATTCGCCATGGATGTAATGGATATGTTTTCAATTTATATGTCTATATCATAAGGAATCGGGTGGTTTATTGAAGAGGTTAAATGGTATAACTTATAAGCGGGAAATCGAATTATGTGGTCGTTGTTATAAGGTAAGGATACTTAGATTTCGAGCCTTCTCGCCATCATTGGTAGATTTTACAATTTAGAGGCTTGAAATATACTGGTTACAAGGTGGGAACTTACTGGTAATAGTAAAAATAAAAATAAAAAACCTTATCCATACCATCAAGATCGAAAACAAATACTGTAACTAGTGAAAATAATCCCTCACAAGTAATTTAAAGACACTGTAAAACGTATTAAAGCTTTTTGCAACCCGTAATATCTCAGCGAACCTACTGACGTAACGTGTTTTCGCCAGCTCCTACATTTTCCATTATCTATTGGAAAAACGTTAGTAGATTAAGTATTTGATTTAAAAAGTCTTTTTTAATTTCCGATTAATTTTTTTACTCCAACTTAGAAAACCACTCAATAATATTCCATTCTATTTAGTATTAGACAAGGTTAACATCATATTTAAATCAGCTTTTAAGACTATTGAAGACTTCTCAAAACAACGAGAAATTCGTCAAGTACCAATAGTAATTGTCCTTAGCATAACTAGTAAAGATACTGGGAAATATCGAGTAAAAATCTAATAACTCAATCATCATCTAACGGGAGATATTGAAAGACGGTCGCAACTTAACATCAAGAACATTGTATAGCTTACTGTTATACTTCTATTTTCCTCACCAAATCTTAATGAAAATCGTAATTACCCTGCAATTTATATCCAACATTAGAATATCTCGTAGGAGAAAATTGATGTACTAGTAATAAGAACCTCTGAAATATTTCGACTAATGATACTAGAGCTAATATAGGTGTAAGTGGTTAGGATAATCACCTCTGGCAAAGTTTAAACTGGAAAAAACCTATCATTATACCTATAATTAACTCGCTCGTAAAGCTGCTCCTTCCTTATAACTGGTATTATTAATGGACATGTTGAATAGAAACGTACTAGGAAACTTAAGGATTACCATGAACTTAATAATAGTTCTATTGGTATTTAAGAAGTTTCTAGTAACGTTTTTAATCAATTGATTGGTGGATTTAAGATTGGCTATAAGTTTGAACACTTTTTACGCATAGGTTACTTCATTATTTATCATTGCCAATGGTATTGGTGCGTAGTGATCCTCTGAAAAAGGGGTTTAAAGGCTCACATAGGCTTAAGTTGGGATTTATGAACACGTATAAGAGCGTTAAGGGATATTATTAGCGATATATTTGATTTTACCCTTATATACCCACTAATATTTCTTATCTGTTACGTATTTGTAAGGTACGTTTGATAGATTTCCATTTTTTCTTTTGTTCGTTGGAAAGTAGACTTCTCGTTTGTGTAACTTAGCCTTCAGCTTAGTTTTGACTTATCTATCTACTGTTTTCTATATATCTATGGTCCATTTGTTAAATGAATCTCAAAATTCGATAAGTGCGTTAGTTTTTTAATCATATTCAGTGGAGTTTCAGTCGAGGTTAAAGTGGTTGATGTAGTTGGTTAGGTGTTGAGGGGTAGAGGGTTCGTTAGCATTCTTATATCAAAGGGTTTTTTAACGTATTTTTTAGCGAATATAATACCGAGGGCTTTAATCATTTCCTTTCTTAATGAGTTGTTAATGTCATCAATTTTGTTAGCAGTTATTTTGATGATTAAGTATTGTAAGGGGAAAGATTGGTGTATAAGAGTAGATTATATGTTGTTTGACGTTAAAGTTGTTGTTTGTAGTTAGAGAGTCGTGTAATTTAGTCGTTTTACAATTTGAAATTTGGAGTAATAATTCCCGTAATAATGATTGCAATTGAAAAGTTTACTAACTTCAGTAACTTAACGATCTTAACACTTTGAATGGTTAATTTTAACACTTTTTCCTCCAAAATTCGTTGAATAAATATTTATCGGTGTTTTTGATGCCGAGATCATCACCACGTATAGACTGTCGCGAACAACTGGATAATTGATAAAGTCTTTTTATTTTCTGCCTCAACCAACTCCATAGCTTATAGGGGAACTTCATAAGAATTTTTTCCATACCCTGCTTAAACAAAACATAATAACCGGAAATTAGATTCTTTTTTTATCTATCTTACCTTTGTTTAACCCAACAAGAACTAATTAGTGTTAGAAGGTCTTTATCATTCAATCGTAATCGATTATAATATTTAGTCGAAGAAACTGGTGTATTGCATTGAAAGTGGTGATTTGTTACTTCCAAGTTTAGTAGAACGCTAGCTGGTCCGCATAATAATTTGTATGGCTAATTGCTTAGCTAGTGCCCTAGTCTAAAATGAGCACGAACTGCACTTAACTTTCAGCCAACCAATAAAAATATAGTTAATTTACAGTTAGTATAATCAACTTACTGTCAGTATAATGAACTGAATTGTTCTGTAATTGATAGATATTCTAACAAAATCGCTTCTTCATTACAAAAAATATTGAGGTAAATACTCTAATTAATTAGAACGGTTTGGAATACTCTATTCAGTCAAATACTAAGGTTACTATAAAAATTCTCCAATATGATAAAAACAGGATACGAAATACCTCCGCTGAGTTTAACAACATTACGGTACAATTATTAAAAAGACATTTCAAAATTCCTCCATAGCTTTTATTATGAATATATTGCTATTGAACCATTATCTTTAACATAAAAATAATAAAAGGTATCTATAATTTCTAAATTTGAAAACCGCTATTTTTTATTTACGATTCTAACAACCCATTGCATTTATTTCAATTTATTCTAAATTATTAACTAACAATTTCATGTCAATTTTTAGTTGTTTTTCATCTTAGAAAGTTAACGATTAACCTAAAGATGAAATAACTTAATGCTCCGTCATTGAACACATCTTCTTCTTTATATAAAACATAAAATAACCTTAATAAGTGGAAAGACTATCTTCATTTTTACCAAAAACGTACAAAAAGCATTAAAACCTTATTTTCCAACCGCCGTACCTAAAATATACGTGATATAAGGTTTTAACATAATTTAATTACCTTTATTCTAGGATTTTTATCTTAATGGAAGGTTTGAGTTTGTTATTATAATACCACGAAGGACTTTTCCAACTAAGTTTACAATACACCATAAAGATTGCCACTTTTTCACATTTTATTTATAAGTATATAACAAACCTCACCCAACTTTATTTGGGTTTTATATATATACACGAGAATGATGCACCTTTTTCAAAACTATTTCGAGTTTAAAATCTAAACATCGTTTATTTCAATGAAGACCTATAGAAAACCAACTGTTAATTCGAACGAAACAAGTTGAAATTAAAATTCAAAATAATAATAATTGATTCATATTAAAAGCGTAAAGATTTCAATCAATTGAAATAAATAATGAAACATATTTTTCTTCTACAGGAACGAATACTTTTATTCTATTATAAAACTAATTGAATACTTCAAAATAATTAACTTTTCTAAATGTGGGATTTGTTTCAACTGCGTTATTCCAGAGGGAGATTACGTTGCTAAATGAACAGCCAAAGGGTTAAAAATTGCACGGTATTATGAAAGGATTTTACGTACATAATAAAAAAAACCCTCCCTCTATACTTTATTCAACTGTCGTTTTTATAACTGTATCTATAATTACACATTACGTAAAACCACAATATTTTTAAATCAGCTGAAAATACTATCAGAAGGATGTTAATGAAGCGTTAGTAGTTACCATTGAAGATATAGTTCTTGTATATCATATTACACCAAGCTTTATTGTGTTATAAAACTCCTGATTCCTATTAAAAAAGTTACTCTCAAATATTCAAAGATTTGCCTAACTTTTAAATTCAAAATAGCCGACATTAAATACCCCTTTATAGGACGTCTTTTGAAAGCTTAAAAGGTCTTATTGCCTTTAACCTTCACCCTTTCTAATAAGTTACCACTAGCGTTTTTCCCTAAATATACCGGCATTAAAATTGTTTTAATCCTACAAAATAAACTTTTCCAAAGGTTAATACAGCTTTAAACCGCGGTTTAATATCATTTAACGACCGATTCCTACCAGATTTATACCTGTAAAAATCCTGTTTTACCACTGCTTTAACGTATTTTAGGGTTTAAAACCAGGGGTTTTCAATTTTCAATTACTAACGATGAATTACCGCACTTTTCGCAGCTTATTTCAGTAGTATTGAAGTTTACATCATAGTACATTATAGAGCTAATAAGAGGTTCATAAAAAACAATGAAAGCCTTTAATATCTCGTTTTTCAGGCTGAAGAAATATTATATCAACGTTTTACAAATATATTGAAAGTACAAAAACGATCGTAAATACGTTCCATATAGGTTTACAGTTTTTTATCAAAATAAAAATATAAGAATAAGTTTTAATAACTTTTATTCCGATATATAACTTTTTGATACGAAAACGATAAATGCTTTTTACGACATTAAAACCATTATAGTCTAATTTTTATGGGTATTGTATATGTATAAATAATACTTTGGTAATATAATGCTTTTCGAAAAACGCCGCAGCTTCCAACAAATAAATATGCAATCGATTACACATCTTCGCCAACTTTTAAGAAGATATTTTATTAAAAAAAACATAGTCTTATATACATAAAGAAATCGGCAACAAATATATAAATTGTTTCGGCAGAACAAGCGCCCTGAATAATATTCGTCCCGTAAACATAATTTATCAATTTAGATGATTAAATTCTTACTTTCGTATAAATTGATAAACATCGAATACAATTAATACGTCCAAAAATAAACGTGCATATGATTTATGTATTAACAATAAAACCTTCAATATCGTATTAAATTGTAGTTTTAATATAATAAGATTTCATATAAAAGCTAATTAAATTCTTTTTATATTGGAATAATAGTAATTGCAGTGTAATAGGTCAACTTTACTTACATTAAAGTTGACTATACTGACTGCAAGTTGAGTGTATTGTTGTTGGGCCTACTATATTGATTGCAAGTCAAGTACAGTATACGCCTACTTTACCCTAGGGAACATGGAAAGAAATTAGCCATACATATTACTGCGTATACCGGCTAGCGGTCTCCCAAACCTAGGACAATATATCTACCATTTAATCACGCAATACTACTGTTACTTCGACCAATCGAATCGATAACTTTGAAATGTCTAAAGCCCTACCAACATTACCACCATTTTTACGCTTTCTTTATTGTTTACACGTTATAAAACACGGGTATAGGGATTTTACGACGTATTGCCAACGTTTCAAACTTATAGACGTCGACAAACATTATTCATACTATAAAGAAACGCTTCCTATCTTTTATAATACTTATACTACTTACAAACCTAAAAATATAGCCGCACCCGTTAAAAAGTTTTCTCAATGAATATATATGGAAATCTTTCCTTAAAATGTGTTTTTAAATTCTAAAAGATTTAGACATTTCGTTACCATTACGGATCATTTCCCTTTTGATTTAATATTAACATAAAGGTAATTTATAAGGTATGGAAAACGATAACCATTTTTGAGTAATTAATTTACGTTTAACCTCTAACTATAATATTTCAAAAACGGTCTTCAAACCCCTCTTCACTTTTCATTTTCCTCAACATCTATTAACAAATGGATAATAACCCTAAAAATTAACCCTAACTGCTATCGCGACTAATAAACGTTAGTTACGGGCTCCCACCAGTGTATAGAAAAAATCGGCGGCCTTTGAAAAGACTTGAAAGGCCGCTTTTAAGTGGCTTTCCTCCTAGGAAGAGTTCGCGCTTTTCTACCCCTTCGCTTCCTCCCTCTTAAAGCTAACAATGTGTTAAACTTATGCAACCGCTTTCTAGATGTTGATAGCTACATATAAGAAATGAAGTAAGTTCGTTGAACGACATAATAAAATATTTACTGTTAAACCAATATAATATTCCGTTAATAATATCATAATACTAACACTAGTAGGACCGTACCCAATTTAAAATTTAGTAACTATATACATATTAGTATAGTCAAGTTTATGTATAGTTAATTCTACTTACCGTAATACCAAATATATTTAACTTTCCTTTCCTAAAAAACGCTATCGTTAATGCTATATAATGAAGACGGTAGACACTTTATATACAAATGATAATGATAAAAGATAAATTGATTTTAC
The DNA here is from genome assembly GCA_038502455.1 of Anisogramma anomala. Taxonomy (NCBI): domain Eukaryota; kingdom Fungi; phylum Ascomycota; class Sordariomycetes; order Diaporthales; family Gnomoniaceae; genus Anisogramma; species Anisogramma anomala. The sequence goes on along the minus strand of JASMMZ010000003.1, from coordinate 13,895,360 downwards.
ATTTTCTTCTTCCCCTAATTCCATTTGAGAATTCAGAAATACGCTAAGGTTACTAGTAATTTGATGATTTTAAGACATTCAAACGGACAATTTCAACTCCTTTAAATCCGATTTAATAAAGATTTCCTAGAGTTTTTAATGGTGATATCGTTGCTTCTCCTCAATTTCCGCGAAAAATAAGGTAAATTAAAAGTACCACTTACTTTACTACTATAAAATCTGACATAATATTAAAATAGCACTTCGAAAAAATCTTTCTATTACCTTGCCCAAACAAAGTATAACAACTATAAAATATCTTCTTCTTCTACCTATATTATTTGTGCTTAACCTAATAAATACTAATCAGTATTAGCAGGCCTTCATTGTTGCAACGTAGTAGATTTGAATATCTGATTAAAGTAACTAACATATTACATTAAAAATGGTAATGTATTACTTCTAAGTTTGACAGACCGCTGGCCGGTTTATACACTAATTTATATAGTCAATTGCTTAGCTCGTGCCTTAGTCTAAAGTAAATACCTACTGCAATTGACTTACAGTTAATCAACAAACAATAAAGTTAACTTGCAATCAGTATATTCAAATTACTAACAGTATATTTGATTTGACTGTACTGCAATTATCTGCTGTTCGAACACAAACATTTTATAAAAGATGTAATGTGAAGTAATTAGGCTAAAGATATTGCTTAAGACAGTCGGATACTGTCTATATTCCTCGATGAAAAAAAGGGAGAAGAAACCCCTATTGAGGATCTGCTACAGCTACAGGAAAGGGGTGGCCCTGTTATGTGACAGATTTAGAAGCATATTATTACGCGGTTTGAAAACATCGTAGGGGCATATCAACCGCCAGGGTTAAATCTCTAGTGACTACTAGCCTAGGCACTAGCTTATAATATTACTCCTGGCATACTCTTGCCTTGCAACACCCCCTTTTTATCTATTTATTTATTTTCGTATATAAACTCAGCAGCTATTCTAATTTACGTGAGTTAATTTGTCCACTACGGCTACATAACCCTCATGAGTTAATTTAATTATTATTACTATTGGCTATCTTAACTCACGTAGATTCACTTGCTTATTACTATCACTTCATTTTTGGGGGTCAATTTTCACACTATTATTATTAATTTACGTGAGTTAATTTACCAACTGTTACTAAAACTTATGTAGATTAACTTGACTACTGTTTAGCAACCACAAAATAACGTTTTTTAAACGGCCCGGTAACTGGAGAAGAATAAAGTCAAGATAAATACGTTAATGAGTTAGGTGAGAAGATATATCTCTATCCTTGGATAAGCTATAATCGGATTAGAAAACTTCGAGGGCCGCGATATTTAAAAAAATTGAGAGTGGTTTTCAAGTCGGATGTATATAATCTATCCATTTAACCAAGACCTATCATTCTATGAAGTTTCTTATATAGAAACGGCTTACCTAAAGCTTCTTCCAGGCTGGTAAAGTATTCTTAACGTGAAATTCAAACTTGGTTTAACTATTATTAACAATAATATCAATAACAGATAGTTAATAATTGCGGATTTCTCAATTTGAAAGCGGGTTGGAAGGGGTTCGAATAAATTGATTAACGTAAAATTGTATGTGTTTTACGTCTTAAATATTAAGTTCGATGACGTAGAAATCGAAGATACGTATAATACTTTATCTTTTATAAAACTAACTGAATTCTTTTTACGAAAATAATCCAACTCATAATTTTTAAGAAAACGCTAAATGTCATTGTTAACTCGAAACCGTTTTGCAAGAAAACGTTATTTATTAGTAGTTTCCTTTTTATGTAGTTATATAAACTTTATTATAATTTAAAAGAATTTCGTAACGTTATGAATAAATTTTAAGATTGTTTTAGCTTCTACGTATGATTTTGTAATTATAATTAGTAAACGTTGTATAGGTTGTATAAAGTTAACTCAATAGTCGTGTATTAGAAAAAGCATGTCAATATTAATAGCAATAATATCTTCATTATTTAACTCTAATTGGTAACCCGATAACCAATAGTTTTGATGAAGTTTGATATAAATAATAAATGAATGTAAATAATTTGGGATCTTTTAATTGACGCGTTCGGTAATATTATTCGTTTCGAGATAGAATACGATATTTCAATGTTACTTTAACCCCGTTAAATAAAAAAAACGTTCTCCAAACCCATGAATACAATTCGAACTTAGATCATAAATAATAACATGAAATCTCTCGCAGAATGATTAATAGTAATATAAATCGCTTTACGTAAGTTTGAATATGTATGGTATTTATGATTTTTAAAGTGATAATTTTAATCAAATAATCCGTAATAATTATGAAGTAACGTAGGTAATCAGTTGGGTTTTAGAGGAAATCTATTATAAAGTCTATAGAAAATTCGGTTCAAAGCCGTTTGAAAATTAACGAGAAATTTTAAGGTTCTTTTGGACGATATTGTTAATAATTTGTTCATTGATAAATATTGTAATTGCGGAAAAAGCGTTGATACATATGGTGTGACCTGAGCTAAAATAATTTTGAATAAAAACATATTCGTAACGTTGCGGTTCAAGTTACTATTAAAAAGTGAATCGTGTATAATTCAAATTGATGTAAAAGTAAATGGTTTGTAATTGGTATACTAAATACAGTTATAGAATTATAAGATTGTGTCGTTATTTATTAAACATTTCTCAACAAAGACCTTAAGCATTTGATTGTAGTTAATATTAAAATCGATGAGAAAATTCTAGTAGCTATGCATATTGCGCGAAAGAAACGGAGGTAAGTAAAATTTTGAGTGATAGCACCATTTTAATTGTTTTAAAGGTCGATGTTAATGAAGAACTTTTAATTTTCCAAAATGAACTTATTAGCGATAGTGAGTATAAAGATGTGTTTATGTGGAAGAGATTTAAAAAAGATTAATTTAAAGTGTAGGAGTTGTAGTTTCTGGTGTAAAAGGTGGACGTTAAAGAGGTTTTTTGGAATATCCTGGTTTCGTTAAAATAATATATCGGTTGGTATATGTTCAACCTCTTTATTATAAACGAGTTGAAAATGAAAATGGAAAAGTCGGTCCAATTACCGAATTTATCATTCGAAACGTTATTAGATAATTATAGATTATTTGAATTTTTTATAATTTGTAAAAATAATGAACAGACGTGTTGTATCCTACAACTCTTAGTTTTATATTTTTAAACAATCTATAATCTCTAGTAGTTTCTTATCTTAAATTTGGTAATTATATTTAATAGGTGATTAACGACGCAAGTAATACGTTATTTAGCGTGAACTGGTATAACCGTCCCGTTAATGTAAATAGTCTTTTAAAGACTAATAGAAACAGTTTGTTTCTCCAAAAGTTTACCTATTAGGGTTTTACTGGACGAAAACTGGTTTAGAAAGGAAAGAAAGTTTAAACCGTTCGAAAACAGCTTTTTTCTTGGGATCCTAATGGAAAATGACATCCTTTGAATTTAAACAAATTGAAATATCGGTAATTATGAAATAATTTCGAATTGATTTCCCATAAAACGTAGTAAAGTCGAAAAAACCTTCTATTTTTAATATAAATGGGGAAACCGCTTATTTCTGGATAATACGTAATTTCTCCGGGATTATACGTAGTTAGATTCCCGTTTCGATAACAAATTACAAGCATTTAACTTTTTTACCGCCGAATTTATATTGAAATATATCGAAGTTCAAATGCGTGGCATTCCAATCATTTAATATTTATTGAATACTAGTTTTATCGTTACTAAAATGTTATTTCTATATATTATAATATCGACGACATAAATGAAATGAAATATAATAAAAAAAGATGTCAAAAATTATCAATATATCGTTAAAGAGCAGTCGGTATACCGGAAAAATGGAAAAGAGTAACTCACTATTTAAAAAGTGCAAAACATATACAAAAAGTAGTTTTCCATTTATCGTAACATATAATTTTTAGCAAACAGATTTAACGTTGAGTTTAGTAAATCACTTTACTCATGAAATATCTGTGAGTATTTTTTAATTAGGTGAAGAGAATAGCGGTCGGCTTTCGTAATGGTGTTTTGTTTGCGAAAGTCGATATAAAAACGCAGGTAGCTTTCAGGTTTCTTGAGGAAGAATACGGAGTCAACCGTTAAAGAGCTGTTTGCGTGAATATAATATTTGTTTAACAATTCGATTAACATTCTTCGTCATACTATAAGCTCATTCCATGAAATTTTATAAAATAATATTTAAGTGATTTTCAAGGATTGACCTTAATTTTCATTTTAAATGACAACTTCGTAATCAGCTTCAGGAAGGTGAAGAGGTAGTTTGTTCTTCAGGGCCTTGTCGAACAAAGGCGCTAACTCTTTGAAGGTATCTAAGAGCTTATTGTTTATAGACACGGATGGCTTTAGGGCCAACAACTTGTTAATATTTTCGAGGGATACGGCGGCGTAAGTCACCTATTTGTACTATATCTGATGTTTGCGTAAAATAATATCGTATTATAATTGAGGAATAAAATAGGCCTAAATTTGATGCCGGTATCTATCGAACCAAACGTTAAAATAAGTTATAAAAGAAATAAGCCGTAAACCGGGTTAAATTGTATAAGAGATTATTTTATGGAGTCCTTGTATTAAAATAGGGATATGTAATAAATTGAATCGGCGGATAAAGTACTTATTTGTAATATTGTAACATTTACAAGCTTTATTTCCTGAAATATTAACAAACTGAATAACATTATAAAGAAAGTTAATTATAAACGGGGAGATATTTAAAAGCTAGAGGTATGCCATCGGATCGAATTAAAATCCCTATAATTTATATATATGATAATATATAAAACTTATGCTTTTCCTTTTTCAAAATCAATAAAATCGTCAGTAAAACTAAGATAAATACCGATATTAATCTTAGTAAATAAGTTGGTCGAGCGTTATATGTAATCCAATAAACAGGTACGAATACAATAATCATTTATGCTATATTTTAGGTATAAATGAAAATCTTTACGGCAGGAAAATTTTGAAGAATCAACATAAGGAATACGCCGTATAATATCGGTTCAAAAATCGTTTACGTTGATTATAATAATATCATCCTTATTATCGCAAATAGACGTATCGACATTAACATTCCCGCTAAAAATAATACCGCCAATACTAGTATTATTAATGTAACTGATGCTACCATGCCGAATACGGAGATTATAAAATTGCCTATTAATAAATTAGATACAAGTAACCTATTCATTATAATTTGCGGGTATGTCGAATGGTAGTAACGCTTCAGCGAGTATATTTTTCATAATTCTATTTTCAACAACAAGTTCAACGGCGGATTTCCAAGCTATACTGTTAACTTTCATGAACAAAGTTTTCCAAACGTTAAAAAACATAAAATTGTTTGTAAATCTTTTATTTTAAATTTTCAAATGAGACGATAACAGATTTTATCGTATTCGGTTTATAATAATACGCGTAAAACATTATTCTAAAGACGAAGAAGGTATTATCATTATCGTAGTTACCATGAATATAGTAGCTTTTTGAAATAGTTTTTGCAAGCCTTTTTCATTGTTTGAAACTGGCGTAAAATGATTTTTTTACCGAAAATCCTCCGATTCTTATATAATTACTAATATCTTAGGTTTTGATATTGAAAATCGTAATTTAATATTGGAAAATTTTACTGGTTAGTTACAAAGTTTGTATTTTATTCGTTAACCGCCAATGTTATTGGATAAGCCGTTAATACCGTAGTTGAAATCCGAGGAGTTCGAGTTGTTATTATTGTCGAAGATATTTCTAGTAAGGAATGGTGCAGTAATTACGTCGTTTATAGGTAGCGTAGGAGCGGAACCCCTTTAAGGGGAGGGGGGGTTGTTTCGAAAACGTAGGCGTGCTAGTAGCGACTTTAAGTTGCCTAATTATATTTATTAATGTAGCTAATGCGTCTGTGTTACGTTGTTTTATACGTAAAGTGTATTAGCGATCGGTTTGGTTCTATTCAATAAGCTTTACGTATAAAGTTTCAATGAATTATTTATGATATGTAATGAAATAGTCGTGTTATATTATTAGGGCACTTTGGGATTGGTTCATAATACGCGGCTTGAGGAACTATTTTAGGGCTTGGGAGTTTAGGTTCGAAAGGTTGGAAAATATAACTTAGGCTATAACCTCTTATAAATAGCTAAAATACTGTCGGGAAAAAAGATCGAGAATTATATATAAAGGGACCAAGCTAAAGATATCGTTTAAACCGGTCGGATATTGTTTATAATCTTCGATGAATAAAAGGGGGAAGAAACTCCTATTAAAAAGCTGATACACCTACAGAAAAGGGGTGGGCCGGGTACATAATGAGTGTAGGGGCATGCTTTTAAGCGGTTCCAAAGCATTGTAGGAGCATAACAACTGCTAGAGCTAGATCTCTAGTAGCTACTAGCCCAGACACCAGCTTGTAATACATAAAACCGCTTACAAACACCCTGTTTTAAACTTGTAAACCGAATGATAATAACTTGTACCATGTTAGGGTTATAATGATAGACGTAAAGTATTGTTATAAAAACGTTGAGATTGCTATTACTGCTGTCGCCGCCATGGGCGTAATAATTTTTCATAACGGTTTTCAATATTTCCTTCGATAATTTAAAAATAACGTGAAAATAATTCTTGTTTATAGCAATAAATTTTCTATATCTACGTAATTTACGTAATATTATAACCCTTCACTCCCAAGAACATTATTTAACGGCAATAAACGTATTGGTTGGTTAAAGAGTTCATATGCAACTTGTGAATAATTAACGCCATTAAATTAATCTTTCGATTTATAATCAAAATTAAAGGAATTTGAGGTATCGTCGTTGTCGGGCAACTCAATGCGACTCCAAATAGGAGATGGCGCGAAAACCACATTGGTATCGTTTGTAAAGTTGATATCTTACATAGGTTACATTGTAACAGCTCCTTTTTGAAAAAAGGATTGTTTTAATAATATAATTATACCAATAATAACTTTAAGTTACCGAATTATATTTATAAAGGTACCTAATATATTGAGGGTATATTACTCCATATATATAACCTACTCGTAAATAATGAAATCCTGTTTCATAAACTTTGTTTGTAAAGTTATGGTAAACCATTTTGATCAAACAATTAATTCGTTTTACTATGCAGCTAAAACGCTTGATAACCAATACTAAATGCATATATTGAAAAACTGCTTCAAAACCTCAAAGTCTAAGCTTAAATCATCAAAAAATATAATTTTACGATATAACCACTCGAATGCAATTGAAATACTGTTGAAGAAAAATCGAAAATTATATAAAGGGATTAAAACCAAAATTATCACTAAAAGTAGATAGATACTATCTATATTCCTTGATAAAAAGGAAAGAAAAGTCCTTATTAAAAAGTTATTACAAAGCTAGTTATAAGGTGAGATCTGATTATGTAATTAGTTATGTAGCATAAACATACTAAGGAATAGCATAAGAGTATCATAAGAACATAGTAATTGCTAGGGCTAGATTTCTAGCAACCATAAATACAGACACTAGCTTGTAATAATACGCGCTTATCAAACCCTAATATAAAGAGTTTTATTATTTTCTTAACACAAATAAACGTTAAATCGTAATTTAATAGGTTGCGTTTCCAACTAAATTAAAGTTACAAACCCCGCCCTTCTCTTTAGACCCCGAAACTTATAAATCAACCTAAGGTTTTAATAAAAAAAATAGTTTAAGGTTTAGGTATACCGCATTATACAAAACATATTCGGGTGTATATTAATGTGTGGGACCTTTAAATTACGATCTCTCTCGCCGATATCTAGCATTTTCTTAGCAGCAAGCCCTCGGGGCTGCCCGGTGATATTTTTTTTTTTTAAAAAAAAAGGCACAAGTGAACTATCCATTCACACAAATGGGCACGGACCAACGCTGTCACATAGATAAACAGGTGGGAAACGGCTAGCCGCTCCCACAACTTAGAACTTACAATCCATCCGCTTTTCACTCAACGCTACACTTTGTTACTTCGACCAACAAGACTCGAATCGACATCGTAGCAATGACTGAAGTCCTGCCAACAGATATCATCTATTACTACCGCAAGCTTGGTCTGAGACCCCTACCCTAACCCAACGAGTCTGCGCCACGTCCCTGCACACCAAACTTGACCAGCCCCCACCACTCGTTCAACTAAGCCACCATACGCGTTTGCGCCTCGAACAGACATCTGAGTTCAACGGAGGCAGCCACATCCCCGAAACCTCCAGGCCCGTTGCTTGCCTCCCAAAAATGGGATCCTCTTCCCGCGGAGTTCTTCGTCACGAGCCTTGCATGCAGTCCACACAGCACGTCGCCCATGCCCTGGTTGGCTGAGGCGTCCATGCTGAAGCCCAGCCTGCCTTGTGTTAGTTAGTAGGCTGCTGGGCAGTCTGCGCCGTGGCCCAGACGCAGCATAGGACGGCTATTCTACAAGAAGTCATCACATAGGAGTCGGCAGGATTGTGATGACACAGAAAGGCTCGAGCGATCACAGTCTGAATGGGATCCGTACGGTCGAGAATCTCGCCGCTCGTGCACGCGGAAGAAGAGACTGCATGCAGGCACGATGAGCACGTTGGATGGAAGGACAGGAACAGCTTCCCTGGGTATCATTGGGTTTTCCTAGCCTCTAACACCGTCATGTCCTTGGTAACGCCTGTCTCCGCATTTCCGAATCATGTCCGTATGGTGGACGAGTTCTCCAGCCCCGAGGCCTCCTATCTAGCTGGTCTTGCGGGTATCCTCGTACAGGGTGTCGATGACCTGGAAGACCATCGTGATGTCCGCCATGACGTCCTTCTCGATCTTGTCCTTGCCGCCCATCTTCTGCTGCATCTTGTCCGGGTGCCAGCGGACACGCTGCTCCTTCAGCCTCGCCATGAACTCCTTCGCGCCCACCGCCTTGAGGTCCAGCCCAGCCACCAGGAACGCCCGGACGTGCCTCTCGGAGAGGTCGCCGCGCCCGCCGCTCAGCGTCGGCCAGGGGATGGTGGCCTGCTCGGGGGCCCACGCGGCGCAGCGCGCGACATAGCGCGCCCAGGCGTCGGC
>JASMMZ010000003.1:13770660-13882267 GCA_038502455.1 Anisogramma anomala | reverse complement strand
GGCCCGACCCGTTGCGCGCTGGCCATGGCCCCCCCCCCCCCCGCCGAGGCGCGCAAGGCCCGGAGACAGAGCGTAGAGGGGGGCGGGGGGGGCGAGCCATGGGACAGTGGGACCAGGGCGGCCCGGGCAGGCGTAGAAGAAGCCTTGAGATCATGTGTTGGATTTGCGTTGGTCCTTGGATACCGTATGCCCAGCCAGAAGGTCACGTTGGGACGAGCACACGAGAATATGGACTAGCTTGGACACAGGAATGATCATTTCGTTGCTTCGGGGATTCAAGGAGGGCGGTGGTCCCCCAACCCCCGATCCACGGCCAGTATCACCTACGGGTTCCTGGGAAGAGCACCAGCGCAACCCACCAAACAAGCGCTCGCAGCACCAGACCCGTTGATGCTGAGATCGGATACCGATTTGCCACGTGGGTGCTCAAGTGGACCGTCGCTATCAACAGGCTGGCTGCCCTGGGAATTCGGACAGTCTTGGGGTGTTCCACGAAATAGGTACGGACTGCATGTGCAGAAACTGGTCGCAAAACGATGACCCGCAGGTGACACTGGTGACTCGTAAAGCAACATGTATTCCGCAGGCAAACGCGAGCTGCACGACACGGACACTTGCGCTGATGAAACGGTGGTCGTGACACGAGGGACTGCAAGTTCAAGGCATGACGTGCGCATCCTTCTCGTCAACACGTGGTGTCCCTCGCGATAGGCCGTGGGGCCCGTCGGCAAGAGCAAGCCACCCACACCCCAAACCGGAATAGAAGGATACGCAACGCCTTCATTCCTAATTGAGATCTCACCCAGCGCACTCAGCCGCATTGGTGGTGATTGGCCGTCTGGCCGTTTGGCCCAAGCTGAACCAACCCCTCATTCCTCGAACCACATACAGACCTGTGCCGTGAACCCAATCAAGTCTTCCCAACCTCCAACAGTACCGACAGGAAAACAGACATGCAATATGGATTCCATATCCCCCACTTACACGCAGCCCACACGCTCCACTTCACCGGCCGTGTACCACGACGCACCGCAGCACCAGCCCGCGGCGGCACAGAGCGCCAACGCGTGGAACAGTACGCAGAGCCAGAACAGCATGCCTGCGTCCCTGCCGCAGTAGCAAGCGCAAGCCCGCCACCAGCAACAGCCTCGAAAGCTGCCAGCGCCGTAAGACCTCGCTCACCTGTTGCCCTGCGCCCCCGTTCTGAACACCCCAAACGGCCGTCTCGAGGGCTCACAAGAACCATAGCAGAGACACCGTGTTGCTGACGAGAGGGGAAGAGTACGTGGCCTACGGCGTGGCGGCCATCTTTGCTTTGGACTGGATCCTCATCTGGCTGCAACGGTCAGACATGCGCGGGAAGCACAATCTCGAGGGCAACGGCTGCACGGACTACCTGTCGGCGTGCTTCTGCCCGCTGTGTGATACTGTGCAACAGGAGAAAGAAGCTCAGGGGCGCGAAATGGTTGAGCATGGAAGGCCTGTAGTAGTTTAGGGACACCAGGCGCATGGCGGCATGGTGTATCCAGCGCCGGTGTGGGAGAAGTAGGTGACTCAAGACGGGGTCAAATCGACGACCAACAAACGCAGAGGACTGGGAAGCTCTGCTTATTGGTGGCGGGGACCCTATGGACATCAACACTTGTGGAAGTACATCATTGTAATATGCGCATAATGATTGGGGATGGTTCTGACTGGATTCTGGGGCAGGAAGGCAGCTCATTGTCAGTGCTCTCTTTGATCATCAAGACCGACCTTGTCGGCATCAGACCTAGAATCAAACAACCTGGATGCTTCGACACAAAGTCAAAACGCTGCCGCGGCTGCTTGTTCCAGTGTATTTGCTTTCCTCATTCAATGGCTGCCTTCCTAAGGACACGGAAAGAGTGCTCACGATGGGGAAGGGGTGTTCACGATGGAGGGACGGGAACGCACTTTGCTTGCAACTGGTCCATCAGACCCATGCCATCGATTGCTTGCTCTAATGCCTCCTGCTCGATGTCTCCTTCGTCAGCCTCTTCTTCAGCTGTTTTGGCATCTTGGCCTGGCGCTTCACGCGTTTGGCCTCCTTGACTTCCGCTTTGTGTTGCTGCTCAAGACATTAGCCCAGATTTCAAAGCATGGTGAAGGATGATGAAGTACTGTACCTTCTTCTCCTCCTTGTCGATATGCTTCTTTCCCCTTGGCCGACCGTTGAACTCATCGTCGTCAACAAAAGCAACTCCCTCATCAGAATCGTCAGAGCCGCTATCGGAGCACGTAGGCCCATCCTCGGCCTCAGCCTCGTCGCCGTTGTCGTCTTTTGATGCAACTTGGTCGGCAAGCAAGTGCCGGTAGACCAGCGTGTCGCCCTGACCTTCGTTGATCTTCCTGCCGTCGGACTCGACGTCGTAGACCTGATCCAGCGTCTGTGGCATAAACTGATTCCTAAAGACTTGGTTGTCGACCTCGAGCTCGGCCCGCGCATCCTCGTCATCGTCACCGGCAGATACCCTGGTCTCGTAGAGCTTCTCGATCGCCTGCGCCATCGCCGGCGTCTCCACTGGGCCCTCTACCGCGACAATGAATTCGAAGATGGCGCGGTCGGAGAGGGTGTCGACGCCTTGGCGCTGGAAGTAGTCGCCGACGTTCTTGATGTCCATGCGCAAGAACTCGGAGGATCGCGGATGGTCGTGCTCCACGCTCTGCGACACGTCGATGAGGTACAGCTGCTGTGCGTTGTAGAGGGTGTTGTACTCACTCAGATCGGCGTGCACCAGCCTGCAGATTTGGTACAGGCGTCGCATGAGGCCGAGCGCCTGGATGTAAAGGTTCCTCCACTCGTCATCGCTGGTGACGGCCGCGTCTCGAAGCCTGGGGTACGCCCAGCCCTTCTTGTCGCCCAAGAAGCTCATCACCAGGACATGCAGCTTCAGGCAGATGGGCTGCGGGGACGGAATACCCGCGGCGTGGATCCTCGTGAGGTTTCTGAACTCCTTCTCGGCCCACTGCTTGACCATCTTCCTGTTGTTTCCCTTCTCGGCACCGCCCCGGAACCGGTGCTCGCCCGTGATGTACCTCTGCCGGTCCTTGAACACCAGGATCGACGTCTTGTACACCTTGATGGCCTTCTGCTCGGGCTCGGCCCCGTCCTCGGGGTGTAGCACGGCCCCGTACACGTTGGCCTCCTTGCCGGTGCTGATGGCGCCGTGGATCTCGGACACGACGCCGCGGTTAATCATCTGCAGCAGGATCATGCGCGTGCGCTGGTCCAGGACGAGCTCGGAGGTGGCGCGGTCGGCCTTGTCCTTGTCGTGGTCTCTGGACTGCTTGACGTCGTCGAGGCGGATCTTGGCGGCGTGCTTGGAGAGGGCCGAGATCTGGTCGTTGACGCTGTGGCGCGTATTGGCGGAGGGCTTGGAAGAGGGGCCGGAGATAGATGGGCCTGTTGATATCTGGCGGTTGTATGATCTGCCCTCGCCCCCGAGGTCGAAGTCGCCGCCGTCGTCGTCTTCAAAAATGTCGTCGAGTTCATCATCCTCTTCATGGGCATCTTCATGGGGGCGGAGTGTCTCGTCGGGCTCTTGTGGAGCGGGTGGGATGGTCGGTTCGGACATCATGACGAACAAAAGATGTGGGCGTGACTTCAAATGGAGCAAGGTTTAAGAAAGGGAAAAGAATTGGATCCGCCAGTGTTACTAGTAGAAATGTTCGAGGCCTCTCATTGAAGGTCGACCAAGTCTTTGACTTCTGGACAGGGATTACCCAGTCCCATAAAAAACAAAACAGGCATAATCCCTGTAGATGGACTCTCAATTGACAAGGGCACCCTTCTTAGATGAAGCGTCCAAGTGACGCATTGACCACTTCCCACAATGTCAACCACAAACCACGGCCATTGCTTGTCTAGTCTCTAGATCAATACACCGTGCGAAATCCTAGGTCCGGTCTGGACCGGTCATGAGACTCGTCACACCTGCCCCGGAACCTCCAAGACGAGCATCGGCAATAATTTCAAATCTAGTTGTAACCTAGACAAATATGAAGTCCCAGTCTTCGTTATGCGTCATGTTCGTTCGCAGTGCCAGCAAAGGCGATAATTATCAAGTGACCACAAACAGCAAGCATCAGGAATCATTCCTCCATCAACTCCTGTCGACCGTCGGCGACGGTCGACACCAAGCCTTGGTCGAAACCATCATCACCGCCCCTGGCATGTCAAGGCCTCCCTACTTGTCCGCTGACGGACAAGTAATTGTGGCCGTCGTTTTGTCATAGGTGCATTGCTTCGAGGAAAGGTCTCGAAATGCCCAGTTTGCGGCACCACCGTCTCCCTGCCGAGTGTAGTTCTGGCCCGCATCCAGGGTGACAAGGTCGTACGTGACGTCAGACGCAGTGGTCTCCTGCTTCACTGTCTCTCTGAATTTGCCGGTCGTAGAATACTTGCTGTTGCAAATAACCACGGGAAGTGCTGCAAGCTCAGGATATCGTTGTCTGAAATGATCTAAACTGTATGCAACGAAGTGCTTGCGATCATCAGCGCTTGTAAATCTCTTGGCAAGGCTGCTGTCGACGGCGTCTAGAGTATCGGAGTTGGGAGCAGGAGTCGCTATGGTGCCCAAGGCAGCGAGCCCGAAAGCAAGGAGAAGAATGCGCATGTTAGGGGAGCTGGGGTCTGGAGAAGAAAAATGGAAAGATAAGAAAAAGACGTTGAATATGGCTTGTCCCCCAACAGTACAGCGTGTAATGTGACACAGAAATCGTGAACGTGTACTGCGATTTACTCCTAGGCTTGGGAAAGGAAGAGGAAAAAGATCACAAGTCATTGTAAACGCGAGGAATAAATAGATGGGGGAGAATGGACACCAACTGCCCTGATTCATGCACTACATACATACGTAGACAATGTTACATTCCACAGAGGTGGGCTGTTTGAAATCATGAAGAAAGCTTACTTGCGTCTCCAAAGCCTCCATCCCTGGGTTCGTAATCAAATCTTATACTTGACTTGTAGTTAATACAGTCAACTTATAGTCAGTGGAATCAACTTACAATCAGTACAGTTAACTTGGCTATATTGCAATTGATTGCTATTTCAACATTGGCAACTTTTTGTTTTTATATATAACTGTCAACATGGCCAATCACCAATTTGTAGTAATCGCTAAAGTTCCTCCCATCTTTGTCGGCAAGAACCCTCTTAATTCCAGCCTGTTTCGCACTTAAATTAACTATAATTACAGTCTTCCGCCCCATAGTTCCAAACGTAAACTTTCTTGACTCCTATACACAAAATTTTCGTTACAAACTTATACATTATTAATTATTTACATGTCACCAATAGGTTAAAATACTCTTTTCTTATATATTACTCCGCTAGCAATCTTCAAATTAGTCAATATATATGAAAAGACTAAGCCAAAGCTGTTGCTTAAGACGGTTGGATACTGTCTATTATCATCAATGAAGAGAAAGAGGGAAAAACCTTTGCTAAGGAGCTGTTACGGGTCACAGAAAGGGGGTAGCCTGGTTACGTAACAGGGTAACTTAAAATATCGTAGGAACATAGCAATTACCAGGACTAATTCCCTGGTGACCACCAGTCTAGGCACCAGCCTGTAATATTACCCTCGGCGTGCCCCTGTCCCCGTAAGCCCACCCCTTTTTTTTTGTAAACTCGCAAGCTATTAAAGGTTAAGCCGCCTACTAATATCGCTTAACCCATATAGGGTTATGTTATGGTTTAACCTACGAAGGTATACCAAGTAGATGCCAAATGGTGTTAACAATTGAGGTACTAGAGAAAACTAGAGCAGTATGCAGTGGTCATTCACGCAGGACTTGTGTGCACGGTCCGTCACATGTCCTTTCACGTGAAGTCTGCAAACCGCACCCGCACCGCACCCGCATCGCGCTTAGGCCGGATGCTGCATCGCACCTGGATCGGATGCTGCACGTGTACATTCTATTACGTGCACAGCCACGCAGCCTATAGACTCAATGACTAGTAGCCTGAGTTCATTATAGGTTAACGTACCTATTATTACTACTAGTTATTTTAACCAACGTAGGTTAACCCTTTACTGTTATCATTTAACTCATGTAGGTTAATCTATATATTACCTATCACGGGTTATTTTAACTAACACTGGTTTACCCGCCTATTATTTTCATTTTGTGAAGGGACTAGGCTAGAGCTGTCGCTTAAGGTAGTCGGATACTGTCTATAATTCTCGATGATGAAGGAAGGAGAAATCCCTACTAAAGAGCTGCTACAGATCCATAGAAAAGTGGGTGATCCGGTTACATGACAGGTAAGGGTATACTTCCGAGCAGCTCTAAAGTATCGTAAGAACATGACAACTACTAGGGCTAGATCTCTAATAACTATTAGCTCAGGCACTAGCCTATAACATTACCCCCGCCCCCCCCCTCTCACCTCTCCCGGTATAAAAGATGGTGAAAGGTATTCACGAAATATGAAGGGTAGTAGAAGGTGCCCTTTTATTGTAAACTGTTTCAAAAAGTGCGAGACAACCGTTTTAAAGCAGCTTAAAACGCTGTAATATTATATAAAAGATTCCAGTCATCAAACGGTTTGATACTACGTAAAAGGCGCTAACACAAGCCTTCTTACCGCCCTTCCCATGAATAATTCCGTAAACCCTCCCTAAAAATATAAAACTTTACCTATCATACAATTACTGTGGATATTACCATATGTATCTATAGTTAGTAAGCGGCCACGCTGCAGATTGCACCTTTGCAGAGTGCACAGTAACGTGCTACTTTGTAAGGTGCATTCCTGCAAAGTGCATGATAGCGTGCTACTGCCTAGAAGTGGCATTGGCAAAGTATACGGTAGAGTATTACTGCCCAGAAGGGAGATTAGCAAAGTATATAGTAAAATGCTATTGCCTAGGTAAGAGGTTATAACTTCTCACCTATAGCGTGTATTTTCCGAATGCCTCTTTTCCCTTTCATATTTTATGTTACGTTTATAATACGATTTTTTAAATTACTTATTGATTACGTTAACGTATAAAAACTTTACCAACATTAATTAGTAGCCGATTCGATTGACTACAAATAACCTAGGGAAAAATACAAGTTAAATGTTGGAATAGTATTACATGCAGTGCAGTAGGTCAACTTTACTTACAGTAAAGTTGACTATACTGAACTGCAAGTCGAGTGTATTGCTTTGTGTAGACTTACCGCATTGGGTGTAAGTCGAGTGCAGTATGCTGCACTTCACTCTAGGGCATGGGCCAAGCAATTGGCTATACAAATTACAGTGCAGACCGGTTAGCGGTCTACCAAACCTAAAACAATACATCCACCATCTGACCAATATAATACTACTGTTACTTCGACCAATAGAACCGACAACGTTACAACGTCTAAAGCCCTACCAACACTAATTAGTGCTTATTAACTTAAACACAGATTAGCTAAGTAGAAGAAGCTACTTTCCAGTTACGCTTTGTAAAAGACCAAAATAGAGGAAAGATTCTTACGAAAGGCCTCTATTGCTACACCGGTTTTTACGGCAATAAGTAGAGAAGACTTCTAGACTGAGCCGGTTATCATAGCAGTTTAGGGGTAGCGATGGTATCGCTATCGAAAACACTTAAATATATTTATTAATCCTTTTTAAAGACGTTGAAATCAACTGTCAAAAATTTTAAAGTTTAGTAAGTTAGCAAATGGCTAAGTCAGTACTACTACGTGTGCTACTACTGCAAAAACAACTAAGTTCCTACACCAAATAACTTACAACCTTCGCACTCTACCAACAATAACAAACGACTTCCGATCTTTCCCTCTATACCAAACCTTTACCCCTACTTCACTCTTTTCACTCCCCACGCCAAAAAAAACCACGTCGCGTAATTAAACGCTAAGTCGCCAAGTTCACACGCGACTTCACGCCAAAACCACAAACCCCTACGTACAAGATCACTAAGTATCTTGCCCCTATGTATCCTAGACATCTTACACGAATTAAGCCGCTAAAATAGTTTCAAGTCAAGAATATATAAAGAAAGTTAAAGCCCTCGGAACAGTTTTCGCCAACTACTACGATTAACAACTTTAAATTACGGATGTTAACAAAATCTCAACTAAAGTTCACCTAACCAACTACGTTAGCTAGTATATTATCGACGCAGACCTTAATGATGAATACAGCTACGGCGTTCACGTTTTTTAAGATTTTCGCGAGTTTTTTAACTACTAAACTCTTAATATATGAAAGGTAATCTAACGCACGGTTTAGGTCAAGCTAAAAAAGGAAGCTACACGCCGCAGTATTTACATTCCTAAAAAAATCCTGTTAGGATTGGCGAAAACCTTGTTTGAATTAGCTTAATAAAAAGACTACCCTTAAAATCCTAATCCTTCAAACACACGAAAAAAAGACAAAGGCGTTAAGGGATTTTAACACCTACACACATGTTTTAGGGGCTTTTACTTCACTTTTAGCTAATTTAAGCCTTTTTATACGCTAAAGATAAGAAACTTGTTAACTTACTCGACAATTCAACACCACTATGTAACAACACGGAATAAGTTTTTATCGGCAACAAGGCACATAAAGCGGCGGCCGCCCACACGGCTAAAGGTATTAACGCTAACACTTTACACCAGTTAATCAAATAAAACCGTGAAGTTTTTCAAAGTAGTTAAGTACCAGTTCCTCCTTAACATTTCAATTAAAGCCATCAAGCCCCTTAAAAACCTTCTCCTTTTAAATTTTCCTACACGCGAAAACCCACCACAAATCCTACTACAAAACTTCCACCCAGGTCAAACGACTGGCAATTACCTTTAACACCGTACCTCGAAAGTTTCAAAACTTAAATTGCTAGGAAACAATATTTAAAGCTGGGATAACTACCGCGACCTTCCCCCAAAACCTGTAAAAATATTTAATATTAACTACAAACTCTTTATTAACTTGGCTAAAATCTGAAACAACGTAAAAAAGTATAACAGAAAGCCTTATAACCTCTTTAACTTTAAGATAATGCCTTTTTTTAAATATCTGTAAATAAATAGAGGTTTTACCTTCAAGTTTTCACTTACTATTCCCCGAAATCCTTATAGGATGCGCTAGAGACTACTATCTAACCTTCCTTACCAAAGCTACCACGTTTCGCGAGATCTACGATGATATAAAGAGTTATTTCAACTATAACGTCCACCTCGCTCAATATTATATAAATTAGACTATAACGCGGTAAACTATAATAATAGCGAAAAAAAGGGAAAATACCAATAAACGTTTTCAATTAAATGCTTAACAAGTTAACAATATGCCAAAAAGGAATAGGAAAAGCCCACGTTAATGAAGCCACACTTTGTAAACAAGTATGGGTAACAATTACGGGTGTTAGCGAGTTCGAATACGTTTTACAACACCTAAATACCACTTACGAAAGCTTTTTTAACCAGTTACGTTCCTAGCTTACCACCGTAACAACGCGTATACCAAACTCGCTTAATATGTACTCCTAAGCTGGCAAATTTTTTAACGTAAATAAAAAAAAACCTTAGAGTAATTAATTAAATTGATCGTAAGTACGGGCGTCCACAACGCCTAAGGTTTGGCCTATTGATATCGGCCTCAAACTAAAGGTAACAACTACATTAACGCTAATAAAGCTAAGATTTAAACGGACCCATTAACTACTAGTATTATTGTCATAATAACGGCAAAAGATATTGGATTTGTAATAAGTTTAGCTGCTAATTAATCGGTACCCCCCCTCCAAACGTAACAATAAAAATACAGTATATCACGCATAATACCCAATTGCTTTTAAATAGGATTACTTAAATTAAATCGAAAACTTCGAAGGCTATAAGCCAATGAACGACGCTAATACCTTTAAGAAAATCAATTAACACGAAAATACTATTTTTAATACGGTTCAATGATTAGTCGATTACGCATTTCTATACCGTTTAGGTAATAAAAACCCCTACCTTTAACTTAACTAAACCTTTGACCTCTTACAAACCTTTAATCTTTACGATAGCTACGTGAACCACACGTTTTAAAGTATTATGCCAGACGTAAGGACAGTAAGGTACTTAATAAGAAGCTATTTATAATACGTGGTATTATGGAGGGAAAGCACTATAACTACTAAGATTGATTGTCACTATGTTTGTAAGACCAGAGTTAACTTTAAATTAGGCGAATAAATATCGTTATTAGGGATAACGATAGTTGAAATTATTGTAAAAATAATTACGTTTTACATATTTAAGTTCTCTACCCTTTATTTACTTTGCTTAAAGGATATAAAGACCTTCGACATTAATATCGACATTAACCTAAACGAAATGGTTAAAAACAGCTAAAGGTTTTAACTATCCCTTAAGTGGGGACACTTACAATTTCATTTTCAAAACCCGAAAGTAGTGGTATTAAACCTGACGAAACCGGAAATACGTTAACTAGACCGGCGCTTTAATTATCTAGCCGTTAGTATGCTATATAGAGTTCTAAAGTCCGTAAGGTATAAAGATATGGAATACTTTACCATAAAAGTTATTGAAAGACTTTGTTATTACTACCAAACGTATACCTAAGCCCCCTGAATATTAAAATTTACATTAAAAGACGATAAGGACTTTAATTACGAGAATTTTATTAATGTATTTTACTTGCATAACAAACCTATTTTTTACGTCGTTAACTTCGTAACCTTTTTTTACGAAGCAAAATTTTTAAAGTCCCATTCGGCAAAAGATATATGGGAAACATTAAGGATATTATAAATTAACATGTATCTGAGCCCACCAAACATCATTGTCTACGATATCGGCATAAACTTTTCAGCGACGGAGTTTTAAAAAAATATCAAAATAATAAGTATCCACTATAAACAGGTAATTATAAAAGCATATTAAAGCATTAAAAAGGTTAAAAAAGGTATACGTATTGCTTCTTCGAGCGTTTAATATCTCTACGTTGAAAATTAGAAGCTTGACGGATCCGAAAGCATGCTTATGAATGGTAGTAAAAGGCTTAAACAATATTATAAGCCTTGACGGCTTTGTATTAACGTTACTTGTCTTTAAAACTTATCCATGTCTAACGAGTGAATCTTCGCCCTGAGTAAGTACTTAAAAACATGCTAAGGCCTACAGTAAAACTTTAAAGAGATTACGAAGAAAATCGGTACACCATCAAATTAATAAGGTCCTTGATATCAAAAACGGGCTTATAATAATAGACGTACTTATTTTACCGTTATAAAATAAAGTTCTCTTATAGCGGGAGCTTGGAAAATAAAAGGGGTTATATAAGATATTAAGTATTATAAACTCCGAAATAGTTGTTAAAACTGTTAACGGTCCTAATTCTTCCATATTACCCAGGTTAAACTTTATATTAAGGCTACTAATAAGAAAAACTCTTAAGCTAAACTATCGAATTAATATGAACCTCCTTTACCCGTTATCGATAAACCGATGAAAAGCTGTCGACGTAAGCGACCTCCAAAAAATAAAAACGTTAAAAAAATATTACATACCGAGCCGTATTTATAATATTATTTATGTAAGTAAAAAAGAAAAGGATAACGAAAACTTGGCACTAAAACTCCAAACATAAGGGATTATTAAAACCTCTGGCAAACCTTTTTACAAAAAGCGAGAAGGTCAAGATTAACGGCCTATTAACTCGAGGGGTTATACAATTTGTGCCGAAACCCAATTTTAACCTCTAAAAACTAAACGTTACGATTTTTTAGTCGAGAATTATCCACGAAGTTAAAGGTAAAACTATGGGGCAGCCGTACGAAAAATCACGTTTAATCGTTTAAGGATACAGTAAAGAAGCCAAATACTGAATCCTTATATAATCGCTAACAATTTAAAAGATTAGCTAACGTTTGGTAATCGCTTTCATAACAAGTTTACTAGTTAAAATAGAAATCAATTTTACGCTAAATAACCGTAATATAAAGTAAGCTTATACGTAATTAATAATGGATTTATAACGAATCGTATTACTAAAACTACCATAGGAACTCCGTATTATTTACCCTTTAGGTATAGTAATACGATATATCAAGCTATTATACGAATTAACTAAAATAGGCATCCATTGGTTCCCAACCTATTAGTCGTACTTTAAATCTCGGCTAACAATAAAGTTTTTAATATACGACCCGTACTTACTAATAACGTAAAAGAAGGATTTAGGTGTAGTAAGTATATGAACTAACGATACTCTTTTTATCGAAACTTCTAGCTTATTAATAATAGAATAACAGACTATTAAGAAATTTAAGTTTTAAAATTACAAGCCGGTAACAACACTAATGAAAAAACAGTCAATTTGACTTTAATAAATTATCAATTTGTATACTTTATGTTAATACCGGCCTTAACTTTTGCCAAAAGGGCCAAGGGGCTATTTTGGCCATAATTGACAAAATTGACGAGGTTAGAGCTTGACGGTACTTAAAACAGCGTACTCAAGGTAGATATATTGTTACTTTATACTAATCGAAAACTTTTTACGACTTATTTATCGCCGTATAAGCATAAAAACTAACGGATACGGACTTTAATCGGTTAAATAAAAGGCTCGAATAATGGATAGGGAAATTGTACCGCGGAATTAATATAATCCTAATCAACCTATTAAGAGCCAAATTAATAATCTTTATGGGCGGGTTCTTCATAAATAACACCGACTTATCTATATAAATCGGCTTTTTAATAACTCTTGTTAACAAAAAAAATGGGAAAACCAGTTTAGTATTATCGGTAACCTAATTTACTCAACCTTCAGCAAGTGTCAAAGGATTATACGAAGCGTATTAGCATCGAAGGTTTACTTTATAATAATAGGCTTTAACTTAAGCATAATATTATGCGAAACCATTAAAATTATTCCCAAATAGCGAAAAATTCCTCCTATCCCGAGAGTAATTTATACCGACTCGAAGAGTCTCTTCTAATGCCTTTCGAAACTCGGAACTACCAGCGAAAAACGCCTGATAATCGACGTGATAACACTTTGTACAACCTACAACGGAGAGAAATTAAGGAGTTTCGATAGATCGATGGCAAAGACAATCCCGAAAATGACATAACGAAGACAATGCCAAATAAGGCCCTAAAAAGGTTTGCAAATAACAATAAGCTGACTATATGTATCTAGGGCTACGTTAATAAGCCGCTCGAAAAGTCCAAATTACGTAATGGCGAACAAGGATGTGATGGTAGATTGGAAGACTGCCAAGAGATTAATAAAAGTGATTTGTTTAAGTGGTATGGTTAAAGTGGAGGCTTGTAAAGGCCGGTGGCGGAATACCTTTTTTTAGGAGTTAATAAACTCGTACCTTAGGGCAACGGAGCGAAGGGAGGCAAATAGGGTCAATTTATATGTAATCAGGTGCAATTTAGTATGAAAGTCAACTGAAATTAATAAGGGTTTAGCCAGTTGACGAGAAGGCAATTTAGTGGTAACCGGAAAAGATTGGTTAGCTACACTGGTGTACGCGTACAGAATAAAAAGCCACTAATATTGGAATAATATTAAATACAGTGCAGTAGGTTAACTTTACTTACAGTAAAGTTGACTATACTAAACTGCAAGTTGAGTGTATTGCTTTGTGTAGACTTACTACATTGGGTGTAAGTCGAGTGTAGTACGTTACACTTCACTCTAAGGCACGGACCAAGCAATTAGCCATTCAAATTACAGTGTAGACCGGCTAGCGGTCTGCCAAACCTAAAACAATACATCCACCATCTGACCAACATAATACTACAGTTACTTCGACTAATTGAATTGACAACGTTGCAATATATAAATCCCTACTAATATTAAATACATATAACGAGATGCTGTAATGGTTGAAACTATTTATCTTTTAATATTGTGACTTATAAAAATTATACGGAAGTGTAAAATTATATAGGAATGTTTTCAAAACCCGAAGCGCGATAAAATTATAAGATACGGAGTAACTTTAAAAAGAATAACTTTAGTACGATATTATCAACCCAATTAATATTCTATTTACTAAAAGCCTCATTATGTTATCCGTCAACTCTCTTTAATGTTTTAAACGTACCCGAGCACTTTTTGAAAAACTTTATATTACATTACAGATTATGTAAGTTCTATCAGTAAAGTTGACCTATTGCATTATATGTAGTACTATTCCAATGTTGGCAGCTTTTTAATTTGTACGTGCACGCTAGTGTAGTTAACCAATGTTTTCCGGTTAGCGGTAAATAACGACCCCATCATCTTGCCAATCCTCTGTTAATTCCAATTATCTTCCATACAAAATTACATAAAATTACATATAAATTAACCCCATTTAACCTAAATTTCTCCATTGCTCCGAGGTTTGAGTTTATCAACTCCCACAAAAAGTTCTTCCGCCACAGGTCTTTTTAAACCTCTTCTTTTAACCGTGCCAATCAAACAGATCGCCATCACAGCCTTTACTTCCCTAGCAGTCTTACAGTTTGCTACTACAACCCTGGTCGCCAGTACGTAACCTGAGCTTACTAGGCGACCTATTAACGTAACTCTCGATACATATAGTCAGCCTATTACTATCTATACAACTTTTCAAGACTTTACTTGGCACTGCCTTCGTTATGATATTTGAGGGATTATCTTTACCGTTAATCCATCTGAATTCCTTAATCTCCCTCTTTTCGTACGTTTTATGGAGTGCCATTACGTTGATCATTAAGCGCTTTTGACTGGTGGTTGCGAGTTTTAAAAGGTATTAAAATAGGTTTTTTGAATCTATATAAATTACCACTGGGATAAAAGGAATCTTTAGTTGCTTAGTGAAAAGGTTAAAGGTTTCTTATAATATCATGTTTATGTTAAAACCCGCTATTATACTATATACCTCCAAAGTTAATACGTTTTGTATAATCCTTTTACACTTAACAGAGGTTTAGTGAATTAAGCTACCGATAATGCTAAACTAGTCTTTCCGTTTATTTTCGTTAACGAGGGTTATTAAAAATTCGAGTTTGAAAGATAAGTCTGTGTTGTTTATAAAGAATATATACGTAAAGCTTATTAACTTAACCTTCGATGGATCGATTAAAACCATATTAATCCCACGATTCAAGTTTTGTTTTTAATACTCTAATCTCTTATTTAGCTTGTAAAAGTCTTTATTCGTTAGCTTTTGTATTTATTCCACGATGGATAGGTCGTATAATATCTTCGGTTAATATAAGGTATTAATATAGCTGTTATGGATATGTTATTTAAGGTACCGTTAATCTTTGACCGTATAAATCTTATTAATTTTGCCCAAAAAAAATAACCTAACCAT
Source organism: Anisogramma anomala (assembly GCA_038502455.1). NCBI lineage: Eukaryota > Fungi > Ascomycota > Sordariomycetes > Diaporthales > Gnomoniaceae > Anisogramma > Anisogramma anomala. The sequence continues at coordinate 13,866,938 of JASMMZ010000003.1, read as the reverse complement.
TTTAACGAAATCTAAAGTCGGTATTAATACTAAGTAATCGGATTAACAATATATTAAAGTCAAATCAACTGCTCTCTGTTAACGTCGTTACCAGTTTATAATTCCAGAACTTAAAATCATTAATCGCCTGCTATTCCGATATTACAAAGTTAGCTATTTTAACGAAAAAGGTATCGTTAGTTTACATTCCTACTTCGTCCAAATCTTTTTCTTGTATTAATAGTAAGTACGGGTCGTATATTAAAGATTTATCGTTAGCCGTAATTTAAAATGCGACTAGTAGGTAAGGAACTAATAAAGGCCTGTCTTAACTAATCTGTAAAGTGATTTAACATATCATATTACTATCATTAAAGGGTAAATAACACGTAGTTTTTATAATAACTTTAATAATACGATCTGTTGTAAATCCTCTATTAATTGTATATAGGTTTGCGTTATATTACAGCTACTCAATACAAACTTTCTTTTAGTTTTAATTAGTAAACTTAATATTTAACCGACTACTAAATGTTCATTATTCTTTTCCATCATTAACGACTGCAATAGGATCCAATTTTTACCTTTATTACCGTATCCTTAAGCGATTAAACGTGATTTTTTATACGGTCGCCCCGGGGTTTTTCCTTTAACATCGTAAATGATTTTTAATTTAAAGATCGTAAAGTTCAGGTTTTTGAGGCTATAATCGGTTTTCGGTACGAATTATATAACTTTTCGAATCAGTAATCTATTAATATCAACTTCATCATTTTTCTTAAATAGTTTGCCGAAGACTTTAAAAGTCCCTTATACTCAAAACTTTAATAATAAGTCTTCGTTATCCTTTTCTTTGCTACTAACCTAAATAGTGTTGTAAATACGACCTGGTATCTATTTTTCCTTTTGAACGTTTTTTTTCTTTGGTATTTGTTTGTGTCGACGGCATTTTATTGGTTCATTGATAACAGGTGGGGGAGGTTCGTATTAGTTCGATTACTAAGCTTAAGGGTCTTTATTGTTAACAGTCCTAATGTAATGTTTAATATAAGTAATTCGGAAAAATATAAGACCGTTAGCAATTTTAACAACTACTGAATTCGCGATATTTAATATCTTATATAAGCCTTTCCATTTACTCGGCTCCTACTATACAAGAACTTTAATTTACAAAGATAAAGCAAGTAGGTCGATTGTCAAGGGTCCATTCCTAGTATTGAAGGTATTATTAACTTGAAGATGTACTGATTCCTTTCGTAATTCCCTTAAAGCTTTGCCGTAAGCCGTAACACACTTTTAAGTATTTACTGAGGACAAAAATTCACTTGTTAAGCGTAAATACGCTCTGAAGACTAGTAACGTTAACACTAGACTGTTAGGCCTACAATGTCGTTCAAATATTTTACCGCCATCTGTAAACGTATCTCCGAATCCGTAAAGCTTCCAATTTCCAATATAAGCATATTGTACGTTCGGCGAAGTAAAGCGTATGCCTTTTTAACTTTTCCAATACTTCAGTAAGTTTTTACAGGTACCTATTTGTATTAAATACCTATTATTTTAATATTTTCCTCAAACTCTGCCGCTGTAAAGTTGGTGTTAGTATTATAAACAACAATGTGAGGTAGGCTTAGGTACGTGTCAATCTATAATATACTTAGCATTTCCCACGTATCCTTTGCCAAAAGGGATTTTAAAAACTTAGTCCTGTAAAAGGAGGTTAAAAAATTAACAACGTAAAGAACAGGCTTATTATTTAAGTAAAGTACATAAACGAATATTTCGAAATTGAAATCCTTATTGTTTTTCAATGTAAATTCAAATTTTTGGGGGGGGCGAGGAGGTAGGTATATATTTAATAGTAGTAATAAAGTCCTTTAATAACTTTCATGGCAAAGTATTCTATATTTTTATGTCCTACACATTTTAGGACTTTATATAATTTGTTAACAGCTAGGTAGTTGAAACTCTGATGCAGTTAACATATCTCCAGCTTCCTTAAGTTTAATAACACTACTTCCAGGTCTTTAAAATAAAACCATAGGTACTGTTAGAATAGTATTATATACAGTGCAGTAGGTCAACTTTATTTACAGTAAAGTTGACTGTAATGCAAGTGTATTGCTTTGTGCGGACTTACCACATTAGGTATAAGTTGAGTGCAGTATGCTTCAATTCACTCTAGAGCATAAGCCAAGCAATTAGCCATACAAATTACTATGCAGACTGCCTAGTAGTTTACCAAACCTAGAAAGATACATCCATCACTTGAATAATATAATACTGCTATTACTTCAACCTCAATTCGAATCGACAATATTATAACGATCTAAAGACCTGCCAACACTAATCAGTACTTATTAGGTTAAGTACAGATTAGCTAAGTAGAAGAAGAAGCTATTTTCCGGTTATTCTTTGTAAAAAACCAAGGTAGAGAAAATATTCTTGCGAAGGGCCTTTATTGCTACATCGGTTTTCACGGCAGTAAGTAGAGAAAACTTCTAGGTTGCGTTGGTTTTTACGGAAGCTTAGAGGTAGCGACGGTATCACTATCAAAAACACCAAGAAATCTTTATTGACCTTTCTTAAAAACGTTGAGATTGACAGTCAGAAGTCTTAAAGTTTGGCAAGTTGGCAAACAGCTAAGTTAGTACTACTGCGGATGCTATTACTGTAAAAACAATTAAGTCTACACACTGAATAACTTTTAACATTCGTCTTTTACCTATACCAGTAAATAACTTTTAACCTTACCTTTTACACTAAACCTTTGTCCCTACTTTACTCTTTCCACTTTCTCTACGCCAATTTAATCGCTAAGATCGCTGTCCTAAGCGAAAACACCAAGAATCGTCAAGTCGCGCTAAGAAAGCTATATCGCGCGATCTAACGCTAAGTCTCCAAGTTCATACGCGACTTCACGCCAAAACAGCAAGTTCCCCAAACCCAAGATCGCTAAGTCCATCGCCCTACGCATCCTATACATCTTACAAGTGCCATAACGTTAAAATGGCTACCGTAAGTACTTACTTTTAGGCTATTACCGATCTCGCCTGGAAAAAAGTAATTAAAAACCTCGGAAAAGTTTTCATTAATCATTAAGGAGAATAGCGTTGGATAAAGGATGTTAATTGAAACCTTAAATGACACTTACCTAACGAATTACGTTAGTTATTATATTTTCGAATCTGACGTAGGTGAAAAGTTCAGTCGCAATACCGGCATTTTCTAAGATATTCGCGAGTTTTTCAACCATTGGACTCCTAACATGTGGAAGATCATCCAAAGTATGGTTAAGACTAGGTTGAAAAAGGAGGTTACTCGTCGTAATATTTAAATCCCCGAAAAGACTTCATTAGAATTAGCAAAAACCTTTTTTTAACTGGCCTAACAAAAAGATTGTCTTTATAATACTAATCTTTAAAACTCTTAAGAAAAGGGGAAAGACGTTAAGGGGTTTTAACTTTTATATATACGTTTAAGGGGATCCCTACTTTACTTTTAGTCAATTTAAGATTTTTTATATGTTAGAGATAAGAAACCTATTAACCTTCTTAATAGCCTATCACTTTTACGTAACAGATCGGAGTACATTATTGGTAACGATAGAGTACGTAAAGTAAGGGCCTTCAACGCGGTTAAAGATATTAACGTTGGCACTTTATACTAGTTAATTAAATAAAACCATTAAGTCTTTTAAAATAATCAGGTACCATTTCGCCTTTAGTATTTTACTTAAAACCGTCAAGCCCTTAAAAACCTTTTCCCTTTAGGTTCGCCTATATACGAGAGCCTACTACAAGTTTTATTACAAGATTTTTCCCCTAGGGCTAGGCGACTGGCAATTACTCTTAAAATCGTGGTTTGAGGGTTATAAGGCTCAAACTACTAGGAAATATTAATTAAAAGTGGGATAATTATCGCGACCTACCTTTAAGACCTGTTAAAATATTCAACATTAATTATAAGTTATTTACCAATTTCTCCAAGATTTGGAATAACGTAAAAAAGTATAACGAAAAGCCCTATAACCTTCTCGATACTAAAATAATGCTATTTTTAAATATTTGCAAGTAAATAGAGATTCCTCCTTTAGGTTTTCATTTATTGTTCCCTGGAATAATTATAGGGTAAGTTAGGGACTATTACCTTACTTTCCTTATTAAAGTTACCACGTTCCGCGAGATCTACAATAGCATAAAAAGCTACTTTGAGCACGATATTTAACTCGCTCAATACTATATAAACTGGGCTATTATGCGATGGATTATAATAAAAGAAAATAAGAAAGAGGAGGAAATACTAATGAATATTTTTAGTGAGATATTTGATAAGTTAATGTTGTACCAGAAAGTAATGGGGAAAGCTCAAGTTGGCGAAACCATACTTCGCAAACAGGTACAAGTAATGGTCACAGACGTTAACGAGTTCTAATACGCTTTATAACGTATAGATACCACCTTCGAATGCTTTTTTAACTAGTTACGTTCTTCGTTTTCCATTATAACGACTTGTATATCAAATTCGCTTAGTATATACACTTAAGCCGGCAACTTCCCTACGTAGATGAAAAAGACTTTATGGTGGTTAATTAAGTCGACCATAAGTACAGCTACGGGTGCTCATAACGCCTAAGATCTGTCAAACCGGTTATAAACTGAAGGTAACAGTTACTTTGGCATTAATAAGGCTAAGATTTAGGCGTACTTGTTGACCATAAACACTATAATCGTAATAGTAGCAAGAGATGCTGGATTTATAGCAAGTCTGGCTATTAGTTAACTCGGTACCCCCCAGCCGAGCATAATAACAGGAAAGCAGTATATTATAACTAATACCCTATTATTTATGAATATAATTACTTAAGTTAAATCGTAAACTTCGAGGGTAACGAACTAATTAATAGCGTTAAGACCCCTATGTAGATTAAGTAGCACCAAGATACTATTTCTAATATAGCTTAGTAACTAGCTAACTACGCTTTCCTATACTGTTTAGACGGTTAAAACCCTTATCTTTGGCCTAATTAAGCCTCCAACCCTTTATATACCTTTAACTTTTGCGATAGTTACACGGACTATACGTTTCAAGGTATTATACTTGATATAGTGATAGTAAGTTACTTATTAAAAGGCTATTTACCATATATGGTATTACGAAGGGAAATAACTATATCTATTGAAATTAACCGTTATGATGTTGGTAAGGCTAAAGTTAGCTTTAGCCTAAGCGAATAATTATCGTCATTAGGGATAACGGTAGTTCAAATTGTTATGGCAATGATTATGTTTCATATTCTCAAATTATTTACCCCTTTTTTATTTTATTTGGAAGATATAAAAACCCTTAGTATTAACATTAACGTTAATATAAATTAACAGGTTAAGAACGGCCAGAGGTTTCCCCTCGCCTTTAAGTAGAGGTACCTATAGTTTTATTTCTAAAATCCAGAAATAATGGTGTTAAACCTAACAGAGCCGGAGATACGTTAACTATATCGGTGCTTTAACTATCTAGTCGCTAATAAGCTATATAAAGTCCTAAAATCCATAGGGTATAAAAATTTGGAATAATTTACCCTAAAAGCTATTGAAAAACTTCCTTATTATTGCTAAACATATACCTTAGCCCCCCAAAGGTTTAAGTTTATACTGAAAAACGATAAGGATTATCACTGCGAGATTTTCATCGATATGGTTTACTTAGATAATAAGCTAATCTTTTACGTCGTTGATTTTGCAACTTTTTTTATAGAGATAAGTTTTTGAAGTCCCTTTCGGTAAAAAATACGTGGGAAACGCTATAAATACTATAGATTAATACGTATCTGGGCCCATCTAACATCATCGTTTACGTTACCGGTATTAACTTTACAATAGCGAAGTTTTAAAAAAATGTTAAGATAATAGGTATTTAGTATAAATAGGTATCTATAGAAGCCTACTAGAGTATTAGAAAAATTGAAAAGGTATACGTTTTACTTCGCCGAATGTATAATATCTTTACGTTGAAAATTGGAAGTTTTACGGATCTAAAAGCACGTCTATAAATGGTAGTAAAAGGTTTAAACGATATTATAGATCTTAACGGCTTAATATAAACGTTATTAGTTTTTAGACCGTATCTACGCCTAACGAGTGAATCTCCGTCTTTGGAAAATATTTAAAAACGTGTTATGCCCTATAATAAAGCTTTGAAGAAGTTCCAAAGAGAATCGGTACACCTCTAAATTAATAAGACCCTTAATACTAGGAACGGCCCTATAATAATCAACATACTTGTTTTACTGTTGTGAATTGAAGTTTTTGTGTAACGGGAACCGGGTAAATGGAAGGGCCCGTATAAGATATTAAGTATTACGACTTTCGAAGTAGTTGTTAAAACTATTGATGATTTTATATCTTTTCTAACCACTTACGTTAAGCCTTATATTAGGGCTATTCATGATGAAGACCCTCAAATTAAGCGACAGAATTAATACGAACATTTTTTACCCGTTATCAACAAGTTGATAAAACGGCATCGATGCAAACAACCTCCAAAAATAAGGAATATTAAAGAGGAGGAATATACGCCGAGCCATATCTACAATATTGCTTAGATAGGTAAGAAAAAAAGAATAAAAAAGACTTATTATTAAAGCTTCGAATACAAGGGATTATTAAAAACTTTGCTAAATCCTTTAATAAAAGTGATAAGGTCAAGATTAACGGTTGATTAATTTAAAAAGTTGTTTAATTCGTATCGAAAACCGATTTTAAACTTTAAAACACAAACATTATAATTTTAAGATCAATGATTATTTTCAAAATTAAAGGTAAAACTACGGGGCAGCCGTATAAAAAGTCACGTTTAAGCGTTTGAATATATGAAAATAAAGGTAAAGAAAAAATCCTTACGTCGTTGTTGACGATTTGAAAAATTAGTCAACGTTTAGTAGTCGTTTGAGTAATAAGTTTGCTAGCTAAGATCAAAAGAAAAATTATATTTAACAGCCGAAACATAATGTAAACCTATACGTAATTAGTAATGGACCTATAAAGATTTGTATTATTCGAATTGACACAGGAATTACGTGTTATTTACCCTTTAGAAACGGTAATACAATATGTTAAACTACTATACGAATTAGTGAAAATAGGCGTCTATTGTGTTTTAACCTATTAATCATACTTTAAGTTACGGTCAATAATAAAATATTTGAAGTATAATCTATATTTGTTAATAACGTTAGAAAAAGATTTCGATTTAGTAGGTATACAAATTAGCGATACCTTTTTTATTGGAATGGCTGGATTTATAGCATTGAAATAGCAGGCAAGTAAAGATTTTAAGTTTTAAAATTATAAGCCGGTAATGATGTTGACGAAAGTCAGCCAATTTTACTTTAATAGATCTTTAATCCGTATACTTAGTATTAATACCGGCCTTAACTTTCGCTAAAAGGGATAAAGCACTTTTTTATTTACAGTTGACAAAACTAATACGGCTAAGGCCAAACAGTATCTTAAATAATGTACTCATAGTAGTTATATTGCCACTTTATATTAACCGGAGTTATTATACGACATATCTATCGCCGTAAAAGTATAAAAGCTCATATATAATACTTTAACCGGCTAAATAAAAGGTTCGAATGGTAAATGCGGAATCTGAACCGCGGGATTGATATAATCTTAATCGACTTGTCAAACACCATGTTAGTAATTTTTACAAACGTGTCCTTAAAAACCACACCGACCTTTTCTTATAAATTAGCCTCTTAATAACACTCATTACTAAAAACAAACGGGAAAACCAGTTTAATATTATTGGCAGCCTAATTTACTAGACTTCCGTCAAGTATAAGAGGATTATACGAAGCGTGCTAGCCTCGAAAGTATACGGTAAAATGGCGGTATTTAATGTAGGAATAGCATTTTAAAAGACTATTAACCTTATTATCAAGTAGCTGAAGATTATTTTTATCCTAATGGTAATTTGTACCGATTTCAAAAGACTTTTCGAATGTTTTTCGAAGCTCAGAACTACCAGCGAAAAACGCTTGATAATCGACGTAATAATACTCTTTGAAGCTTACGAAGAAGAGAAAATTAATGAATTTCGATAAATCAATGGTAAAAACAACCCTACTAACGCTATAATGAAGGCATCACCGAATAAGACCCTGGAAAAGTTTGTAGATAGTAATAGGTTGACTATACGTATCGAGGGTTACGTTAATAGGCTGCCCAGAAAACCTAGATCACGTGACGGCAGTCAGGGATATACTGGTGAATCGGAAGACTGACAGGAAAGTGAAAGCTACAATAGTAATCTGTTTAATTAGTACAGTTAAGATGGAGGCCTAAAAAAGCCTGTGGCGGAAAGATATTTTATGAGAGTTGATAAACTCGAACCTTGGAGTAATGGAACAATTAAGGTCAAAGAAGGTCAATTTGAATGCAATTGAATACAATTAAGTATGGAAGTCAACTGGAATTGATAGGGGTCTGGCTAGTTAATAAGGAGGTAATTTAGTGGTACCCGGAAATGATTGGTCACTTACACTGGCGTATACGCATAAACTGAAAAGCTGTCAGTATTGGAATAGTATTATATGAAATACAGTAGGTCAACTTTATTTACAGTAAAGTAAACTGTATTGCAAGTGTATTGCTTTGTGCGGACTTATCGCATTGTGTGGAAGTCAAGTATAGTATGCTGCACTTCACTCTAGAGTACGGGCTAAGTAATTAGTTATACAAATTACTATGAAGACCGGCTAGCGGTCTGCCAAACCTAGAGCAATACATCCATCACTTGACCAATGCAATACTACTGTTACTTCAACTATGATTCGAATTGATAAAGTTGCAACGATATAAAGACCTGCCAACAGGTACCCCTATTTAAAAGCGAAGGGAAACCTTGAACCATTTTTAACCAATTCATTTACGTTAACGTCGACGTAAACAACAAGTGTCTTTATATCCTTTAAGTAAAGAAAGAAATGTGTAGGTGACCTAAGGATATGAAATGTAATTACTCCTGAAATAATTTAAATTACCGTTATCCCTATTAACGAAAGTTACTTGTTTGGTTCTCAGCTAACTTTAACCTTTTTAGTATCAGAACAATTAATTTCAGTGGCTGTTATATTTTCCCTACGAAATTCTACATACTACGAATGGCCTCCCATTAAGTATATTATTGCCCCTATATCTAGCATAATACCTTGAAATATATGGTCCGTATAACGATTACGAATATTAAAGGTATATAAGGAGTTAAGGGCTTGGTTAGAGCACATGTAAGGGTTTTTACCACCTGAACAGTATAGTAAAGCGTAGTCATCTAGTTATTGAAACGCATTGAAAGTAGTATATTTATGTCACTTAATTTATTTAATGTTATTATCGCCGTTAATTAGCTTATCAACCTCGAAATCTTCGATTTAATTCATATAGTCCTTCTTAAAAGTGATAGGGAACTCAAAATAGTATATTAACTTTTTGTTATTTTTCTCGAGAGGAGGGTGCCGAGTTAATTAACATCTCAATTTGCGATAAATCCAATATCTCTTTCTATTATAATGACGATAGTATTTACGGTTAACAAGTCCACCTAGATCTTGAATCCATTAGCGTTAATGTAATTATTACCTTTAATTTATGATCGGTGGATTAAACCTTAGGCGTTAAGAGCGTCCATAACCGTATTTGTAGTTGACGTAATTAACTACCATAAGGATTTTTTTATCTACATCAGAAGAATTGGCAACTTAAAGGTATATTTCAAGCAAATTTAGTATAAGCGTTTCTATAATAGCAAACAAGGAACGTAATTAGCTAACAAAGCCTTCGCAAATAGTATCTAGATATTATAAGGCGTATTAAAACTCTTAAAATCCGTATCTGCTACCCATACCTGCTCGAGAAGTATAACTTCGCTAGCGTAGGCTTTCCCTATTACTTACTAATATAACATCAATTTGTTAAACATCTAATTAAGGACATTTATTAGTGTTTGTTTCCTCCTCTTTCTTTTTCTCTATTATTGTAATTCACCGCGTAATAGCTCTGTTTGTATAATATTGAACGAGGTGGACATTGTACTTAAAATAACCTTTTATATAATTCTAAATTTCGCGAAATGTTGTGGATTGGATAAGAAAAGTAAGACAGCAATTTTTAGCGTGCCTTGTGAGGATTCCAGAAAAAAGTGATTAAAACCCCAAAGGAGGAAATTTTATCTACTTTCAAATGTTCAAAAAGGGCATTATCTAAGTATTGAAGAGTTTATAAGGCTTTCCGTGATATTTTCCTACGTTGTTTTAGATTTTGGTGAAATCTATAAAGAATTAATAATTAATATTAACCATTTTAATAGGTCCTAGGGGCAGGTCGCAATAACTATCCCATTATTAATTGGTATTTCCTAGCAATTTAAACCTTAAAGCTTACTAAAAACGGTGTTAAGAGTAATTGCTAGTCGTCTAATCTGAGGGGTAAAGTCTTATGGTAAAACTTATGGTAGGTTTTTGAGTATAAGCAAACCTGCCGTAAAAAGGTTCTTAAGGAACCTGTCGATCAAATTGCTGAAGAGCGATATGTATTTACAGGTTTTGGAAAACCGAGCGATCTTGCTTAATTAACTAATATAAAACGCTAACGTTAATACCTCTAGCCTTATTGGCGTCCTTTACTTCATGCGCTATACTACTGCTAAGAGCGTACTCCATGTTGTCACATAAAGGTATTACGATGCCGAGCAGGTGAACAACTTCATTATGGCCAGTACTCAAAAAAACTTAATTTAGCTAAGGGTAAAGTGGAGGTTCTCTTAATTATATATAAGAACTTTAAGGTTCTTTAACACCTTTTCTTTTAAACTATACGTCTTAAAGAAATTCTTCAAATTAAGCCAATTCAAAAAAGGTTTTAGCTAACCTAATAAAGTTTTCTTTTGGTATGTAAATCCCTCGACGCTTAAGTTCAGCCTTTAATTTAAACTTAACAGTTTTATAAGTTACTTTTTACATGTTAATAATCCAGTTGTCAAAAAACTCGCAATACTTGCAAAAAGCGCGGTTAGGGTCTTCACTGCCGTCATATTCCAAAATAAAACAGCCGAGGAAATTATTAAAATACTCTTCTGTTAAGTTTTTATCGACTTAGTGTATCCAAAGATGGTAATTATAGTGCTTAGAAAAAAGGTGACCGAGGTTTTTAATTACTTCTTTGCCGACGGTATCGGTAATAGCTTGAAAGTATGTGTTTGCAGTAGCCATCTTGACATACTAACTTATGTAGGTCATGTAGAACGCGTAAGGCGAGTGAGTTAGTAATATTTATACGTAGAAACTTGGTGTTTTGGCGTAAAATCATGTGGGAACTTAGTGATTTGGCGTTGGATCGCACGACGTGGCTTTCTTAGCATAACTTAGTGTTTTCGCTCAAAGAACCAAACTTAACGATTGAATTGACGTAAAGGAGGTAAAAACAATAAAATAAGGTCAAATGTTTAGTATAAAAGGTAAGGTCAAAGATTGTTTATTATTATAAGTTATTTAGCATAGGAACTTTATCATTTTTCTCATGGTAGTAACACTTGCAATAATACTAATTGAACTGTTTGCCAACTTTCCAAACTTTAAGACTTCTGAAAGTCAATTTTAACGTCTTTAAGAAAGATCTATAAAGATTTCTTGATATTGTCAATAGCGATACCGTTGTTACCTGTAAGCTGCCATAGAAACCGACGTAGTCTAGAAGTCTTCTCTACTTACTGCCGTTAAAACCGACGCATCAATAAAGGCCCTTCACAAAAATGTTCCCTCTACTCTAGCCATTGTTTAACTTAAAGCGTAACCGGAAAGTAGCTTATTCTTCTACTTAGCCAATCTGTGATTAACCCAATAAGCACTAAATAGTGTTAGTAAGGCCTTAGGTCGTTATAACGTTGTCGATTTGAATCGTGGTTGAAGTAAMAGTAGTATTGCATTGATCAAGTGGTGGATGTATTATTCTATGTTTGGCAGACTACTGGCCGGTATGCACAATAATTTGTATGACCAATTGCTTGGCTTGTTCCCTAGAGTGAAGTTCAGCGTACTGCAGTCGATTTACACCCAATGCAGTAAGTCTACACAAACAATACACTTGCAGTACAGTCAACTTTACTGTAAGTAAAATTGACCTACTGCATTGCATGTAGTACCATTCCAACAGTAACGGAAATATTGAAGGACGCTATTTATTTAATAGGTTTAGGAAGGATTTTGCGAACTAGAACCCAAAAATGTAATGTATAATAAACGGTATAATTTCAAATATACTACATAAATAACTATGAAATAAAGGAATCAATACAACCGATGATGATAATAGCCGCATTATGAAAACATTATTAGCAACGGCCCAACTTATTCAAATACAAAAATAAACCGAAGACGAAATAATAAAAGTGAAATTCGTAAAAGGATACTGGTTGGAAAAGTGCCAGAACCGGCTTCTTAAAATGACGGATGGATAACGAAAAAGAACTCCGCAAATACAGGTAATAAAGCGCTTAATAAGACTAAATACAGGTTATGAAGTACGAATAGAGTTGGAGAAATTAACAGAAGAGGAGAAAGAATCATAGAGATTATCAACGACTCAGGAAGAATACAAACTTTTACCAAAACGCAATTTTAAATAGAAAAAAAAAACACTTCCTCAATAAAATCGATAACCCGCTGTACCGAAATAAAAACGGCTTGGAAAAAGATAACGACTCGCTTGAAGACACTATAAATGACGTAAAACGATAATACGAACTTTACGGACTAATACTCACTAACCACGAATTTTACCGTAATTTCCCACCGCATCGTTTCCAAACTAGTAGGAGCGATGCGATGAAATTTAACAACTTAGCCAAACAACAAAATAAAAATAAAAATTACAGGGGCAAATTATACGATATACTTGAGAACAAAATGCGAGTAATACTAAATACATATAGAAGACTATATATTAAGCCGTTATAATTCAATATTATTATACGTGGTATATTTAATTAGTGAGTTAAAAAGTAGTATATATACTGTCGTACGTATGTAAATAGGTTTACAAAATATTATAATAACTTAAAATTCCAATTCAAAACGGAAATTAACTACGAACTTTACAATAAAAATTATATTAATACCACCTGGAAGTCTAAGAAAGTTTAGCATAAAAGCGATAAAAAAAGCCTAAAGGAAGTTTTTAATTCTTTGTTAGCGAAGTTTCCGAAATACTAAACGGCGTGTAAACCGAAATATAAGAAAAATAAATTATTTATCCAAACAATTATACAAGTATACTGCGAGAACCCAAAATTCGACTTTACGCTATATAAACTAAAAATAGACTGAAACCCTTTTATAAAAGCTTTAAAATAACGCTTAAAATATTTATACGCTGATAAATAAGCTTCGGATCGGTATTTATAACCGAAGAAAAAAACGAGGTTAAGATTACTAAATCAAACTTCGCCGAAATTATTTACCACGTTTTGAACCAAAGGTTTGAAGTATACATATAATAAAAAAAAATTATATAAAACTACCAGAAAAGGAAATAAGAAAGAAAAAGCCCTAGAAACCGAGAATAAAACGATTAATATTAAGGACAAACCTATAATAAAAGGTGAAGCTTACCACGACTATAGTAATACCTACGCAAAAGCATTCAAAGCTTTACAAGTTTCAAAAAACTTTATATTTTATACGGTAGAGTCGGTTACTTATTTATAAATTACCTAATATACAAGTATATTCGGATTGAACGACGGTTTTAGGTTGATTACCCACTTAAAAGCCAAACGAAAGCCAATTCTACAACGTACGTAACCGAATATAAAGGCGTATAAGAGACTATTAGAGCCTACCTTTATGAATATACTTCCGGAAAGAAACAATATAGAATTAATAATACTTGCCTAACTAACAGTTTGGAAAAACGAAAACGCGTAGCGAATTTTTACAGGCTTATAAATACTCTCTTTTAATATAACGTAAGCCTAAACTACGAAAACAACTTACTAAATGCATATATAGTATTGTAATTTATACTTTTAAATAGGTATAAAACCCGATTTTAGGGTATTATAACTAATACCAGCGTGGCCGAAATTTTAACCGACAGAATATAACAATTCGATATGTTTGCGACGAAATTTCCGAAATTCCAGCTCGACCAAATAAAAAAACATCGGAAAGTACTATTAGTTAAGGACAAAACGTTATTACTTAGCACGTTCTTTATAAACACTCGATCCGGACTGGTTGAATTCTACGTAATAAACTATAAAACTTTATTTCTATTATCGTTAACTAGTAAAAACGAATTCGTAATCGAGGTCGGAAATACGACCCATTAACTTATCCGCGTTTCGGATGACATATTCGTACCGCTCCAGCTTAAGTTTAAATACCTATAATTTCCCCCCGAAACACGTACAATTAAAGCTGTTTACCTAATATAACTAGAATTACGAACACTATACTGCCGATTCAGATATTTAAATACAAAACGCCTTTTACGGATATTTTACGTCGTATGAAATACTAATATAGAAAAAGGAACGCTTAAAGCTATCCAAAAGTTTTGCCACGAATACTAGTTATACTTGTAAAGCCCACAGCGATTTAAATTCCGCTTTCAATACAATATGAACTAAATTAAAAAGTAATTGTGAATATAATATCACTTAACGGATAATTAATAATATACATCGTCAACGTAATTATATTATTTTAGGCTGCGAAATTTACGCGAAATATTTACGTTACGAATTATTCAAATACTTTAGTAAATTGCTCATGAAACATTTACTTAAGACATTCGAATTAATTTACCTACGAGGTAGGTACGGCCTTCGACTCGACTAAATAGCGTAATAAGGCTAGAATCACTAGTAATAAATACAAATAAATACTTGTAAAGATATTATAGGATATTGGAAAGTGAAAACAGTATAATAAACCGTTTGAAAACATATATACTACTACTTAAAAACATAAAAAGTATTAATTTCAAGTAATTGATACTATAAATTGCGGTTAGCATTATAAGCAATATATTCGGCCCCTAAAGGCTTTTTTTAACATTAATTGTTTTCAGTGTTTACCCTCAAGTTCATACGGATTTAATACCGTCGTCAATTACGATATAAAAAGTAAATGTTGTGGAAAAAGCTATGAAAACACTACTTTACTTACGAGTTAGAAATAATATTACTAAAGTATTGGCTTCAAAAAACAGTTCTTGTAAAACTGGCGTTTTAAACTTACCATTATGGTTTAAAGTTCTAATTTAAAAAACGAAGGATGGATAAACTGGATTATAGAGTATTAACGGATTGAAAGGGCATAATAAAATCGTAAATTAACCTAATAATACGATTTTTTTTTTGCTAAATGATGATACGAAAGTACAACAAGGAAAAAGTGGAAAAAATCTGCCTAAAACCGTAATTTAACCAGTAATATTAATAAAACCACTTTTACAATAATGAATCTAAGTCGCACCTAAATCCAGTATACCCCCTGGATAATACTTTCGAACTTTTATTACCAAACGAAACCATTTCGCCTATACTAATAGTCCTAGTATCTTAACGTTAAGGACGCTTAATTGGCTTTAAAAGTAAAAAACGATCTAAAACATTCATTATAAATTCCTTTATTATTTAAAAAGAGATGGAAAACCGTAAGTTCAAGATTAAAGCTTCATTACGAGGGCTCTATCACCGCTTTAGGTGCCCCATTCGAATAATCTAACTAGACGAAAATCTTTACCTTAATCGAATAACGCGTTTTTCGTTTTGAAATATTCAAACCAATGATTTACGGCGCTTATAGGATTTTTCCAATACGCTTTATATACGAAGTAAAGGATAAAACCGAAAAACCCTATAAAAAAAGTCGCCTTATAGTAAATGAGTATAATCAAGATGGTAAAAAAGATATTATAACCTAGTCGCCCACTTCATAAAAGGCGCACCACCGTTTGATTTTAATATTAGACGCCTCATTTAACACTCTTCATAGCTTTTATATTAAACGTTGTAATATTACATATGATTATACAAAATACCAAAAACGATTTAAATGGCGTATTTATACTTATACACTTGTGAACCTCAAAAAACTCTATTTATTAGAAACTATTTTACCTATTATAAAACCACTTTACGAACTATTTAAGACTGGTATATACTGGTATAACACTTACTAAAGGAACTATAAAAGCAGCTTGAAATAACAAGCATAACCTTCGAATTATGCCTATTCATTTGAACAACACGTTTTAAAAGCTTTATATCAACGGGTATACAGACGGATAATATACTAACGTTATATAACGGGTTGTTTTCCATATCTAAAGAAAAAAGGCTTTTAGAAGCTGGCCTGAAAATAAAAACCAAGATGTACCTAATGTAGGAACGTATAATCGACTTTAACGACGCAACAATCACCCTTTAGAACGGCGTTTAAGGCTTTGTACAAAAGGAGTAATTTGACAAAGTTGCTCTTATCTCCCTGAAAAGCATAAAAAGGGCTGAAGAATACAAATATCAACGCGTACATTTCGTATAAATCGTATTAATTATATAAAAGAAAGCGGTAATTTGCCTTTCATTAGTTATATAATGTTAAACCAATACTTCAGATAATATATATAGAGTGCTTAACAAACGTTTAATGTAATAAATATATAATCCGAAACGCGGTTTACAATTTATACCACTCGATATACGTATTATAAAGACTTTTATTTTTACTGATGGTTAGTTCGCCAATAATAAGAACTTCAACTCGCATGTAGGATTTGTTATTATTTTCGGTAACATAACATCAGCCTAAAACGAATTTACGTTTCGTGAAAATATTATCTATTAAAGTTCAACTAAGTGTAAACGGGTTATACGAAGCGTTCTGACCTTAGAGATTAATAGTATAGTCAAAGGCTTAGATTCGTGAATTATAATAGCGGTAATAGTCCGAAAAATTGTTTTAAACCTTACTTCAAAATCCCTTCTTTCCATTGTTTATACTAAACTTTTTTCTCTTTACAAATGCCTGGTTAAACTAGGTACTACGAATGATAAACGCCTTATGATTAATATTATAGCTTTACGTAAATCATATAAACACCGATAAATTACCAAATAAAAGAAATAGACGGAAAATAAAACCCATAAATGTAATAATTAAAGGCGCCCCAAACGGAGTCTTAAAAGTGTTTGTATTAATTTTTTTTTTTGTTAGTGTTTTTAAAAAGGCTTTACGACCTTATCCAACTTAAACATTTTATTCCTTAAATCTCATTTTTTTATTTAACACGATTATAACGCTTTTTAATATTTTGCTGCGATTCTAATCCGCCATTTACACCTCTTTTAAAAGTTTCTTTTTATTTTTAAATTTGTCATTCCTACCTCTTTCAAAGTGTCATCTCCTTTTATTTCAATTATTTAGAGAACTTCTAATATATAAATACTTTCTAGGCCTTTCATTCCGACCTTACTAAAACTATCTTCGCTCTTTATCTTTTACATTTGTTATCTACATTACGATTTGTTTTTATAAAAATAATTATATTACTATATAGAGTACTGCAACATATCGGGGCACGCTAGCCTGGGTAAAAATAAGCAGCTAATCGTTATTAAAAGTAAAGGGAGAGGGCGGGGTCGCGTCTCTATCATTTTCCTTCCCACTGCCCTCCCCCTTAATGCTAACGTTACTGCTATTACCTCTATCGACACTACCATCAGCGCTACTTAAGAGGTGACCCCGCTATTTAGGCCGTACAACTTTAGGTAAAAGCGCGATAGGATCTTTACTCTCTTTACAGCAATGTGTAATAATGTTATCGAACTTTCCTACATAATATATATGTAGGCTCCGCTTTTAAGCGGAAATAGCGGCTACCGTCTCCTTGATCCGCTAGTTAATGCCAATTAGTAATTAGCATCGGTTCATTTTAGTTATTAACGAAATTCATTGCTTTTGAAAGTGCTTTAGGAGATATATTAATATAAGTGAAGGAATTGGATTCATAGTTAAGATTATAATTTTAAAGTTAATTTACTGTAAAAATAGCCGGCGCGTAATACAGCCTCGGCTTTCGGCTTTAGGATTACCCAAATAAGCGCATATCTGCTATTATTACTCTTATAACGATGGTAACGAGCCAACTAACCCCCACCTTAATAGTAATCGCTTATGGATTTACCCGCGGCCACGGACGCGACACACGGAATATAAGGCGTATTTATTAACGGTCCAAGGCTTTAGACCCAGGTACGTTATTTTAACGCCTTATGTATTAAATAGGCTTCGCGGCGTATCTTAAAGATACGTAATTCGAGGTAGCAGAGAAGGTTAGCTTTAATTACCTCATTTATAAAGATGTTGGTACGTTGTAATATATGGGAAGGATTAACGATAAGAACCGCATTACACCTCCGTTAGGCTATGTTTTCTGCGACAAAAGGGGGTAGACCTTACGGGTAATATGGTCTTTATCCTTGAGGAAAATGTAACATCTATAACCTTAAAAGCCCCTCGATTCTTCCCTTAAGAGTTAGGAGGAGAAGGGAAAGGAGATGAAAAAGGAAAAGGAGTAACGACTTAATCGGCGGCGGCGGCGGGGGATGCGGCAAAAATGAAAGCAAAGATTAATAAAATCGAATCAAATGACATAGGGCTGGGAGTAACGGCGGTGGCGGCGGTAACAGCGCGGTGGCCTACGGCAATAGCCTCCTCTTTTTGCTTGCGTAAACACGCCAAACAGCGCCTTACCGACCTATTTCTACGCGTCATTTATTAATGGTAAAATTTAGTGTATATAGTTAGGTAAGTGAACTGCCTATAAAAGCGATTTGAAGTATCTAATCAAGATAATAGTTAAGTTTATATACGCCAATTAACTTATTAAAATTTATGTTAATAATAAAGATACGTCCTTCAAGGGAAAAAAAAAGAAAAAGTAACTAAACAGATAACGAGATATCTTTTTATACCGATCCCAAAATACGTAATATTGTAATTATACCCCTGAATTACGTAAATAATTACATCTTTACAAGGATTAATAACAAACGTCATGAACAATCATACCACTACTAATTATTTAAATTAACCAGATCTTTACTACAATTACTATTGCAACCAAAAACTAAATATTTAAACCTTTACAATTATTACTGTAAGTATACTATTATTACGAAACCACGAATATATATTATATTATAACCAAACTATTATTACTGAACTATAAATATAAACTACGTTATGAACTATACTATCATTACTAAATAACAAATATGGGCCCCAATGATGAAAGACATGATTACTCATATAGATATTACCATATATCTTTATAGTTAGTAAGCGGTTACATTGAAAACTGCATCTTTGTAAAGTGTATGGTAATGTGCTACTTTATAAAGTGTATTTCTATAAAGTATATAATCGCGTGTCCCTGCCTAGAAGTGACATTAGCATAGTATATGGTAAAGTGCCACTATCCAGAAGAGAGATTAACAAAGTGCATAGTAGAGTACCACTGCCTAAGTGGAAGGTAATAATCTTTCACCTGTGGCGCATACTCTCCGAATACCTTTTCTCACTTTTTTATCTTATCTTACTTCTACAATACCAATCGTTCTGATTACTGTGCTACTATATTGACATATAGAGATCTTACCGATAATTGCCTCCCGACTTCTAACAATATAATAACTATTTTACCTTACTTTATTATTTATTTATACTATTAAGATATTTCCTTTGTTATTTTTCACGTTTCAAATACCAGTTATTACTATAAACTTAACTTGGCCCCCGAAATTGTGAAGGCTAATAAAGATGTAGGTACAACTATTTTAAAGTAGTTTAATCTTCGTTAACGAGTATATAATTCCCTTTAATACGTGTTATCAAGATGAATCAAAACGGAATCAAAGAATAAACATATTTTTTGTTGGTAGAAATTAGACGTTGCAACGTTGTCGATTCGATTGGTCGAAGTAACAGTAGTATTGCATTAGTCAGATGGTGGATGTATTGTTCTAGGTTTGGCAGACCGCTAGCTTACACCCAATGCGGTAAGTCCGCACAGAGAAATACACTTGCAGTAAGGTCAAATTTACTACAAGGAAAGTTGACCTACTGCACTGCATGCAATACCATTGAAATACTGTTCCAAAATTTTTAATATATATACAAAATATTTTATAATCTACGGGAGTTTTATTAAAAACCCTAAGGTAAGTATAATCCCGAATAATGGGTGAGAAACCGTTAATAAACGGCTAGATACCAGTGTTAGATACGTAGATATTGCTTGTATATTATGAAGGTGACCGGCCATAGTTTCAATTATACGTATACCCCTTTAAAACTGAATTCTGATAAAAACGAAGCCATCGAAAAGTTTTCAAAGCTTGCCTAAAATTTTACGCCTGAAACCGAAGGAAATTATTCGTTTATAAATCGCTTTCCAAATTTTAGCGAATAGTTAAATAGTGTACAAATTTAGTTAGTTTCCGCAAAAAAGGTAATAATGTTACATTAAATCAATTGTCATAAAGTAGATACACGTAATGGTATCTATTTGGTTTATTTTAATCCCGTTCATTTTAGCAGCCTTCGTACCATGTAATTCCCTAACAAAAAGTGAAATTCTAAGATAAAAAAAACATATTGGCAAGAAACGTAAATGTTATGGCCAACGAATGGGTAAGAATCCCAGACGGATATAACCAAGAAGTTGGTGAAAGTTGTCGAACATATTAATAATAAGCTTGGAAGTATCAATGGTAAGTTTAGTAAATAAGTAGATGTAAAGAAACTAATTACTAACTGTTAAAGGTTTAACGGGAAATTTAGAGGACAACGACTATAAGGGTATAGTAAAATAATTGTAGTTTTGATAATACTAATAACAATATAAACTTATTATATACTCGGTATCTATCAAGTAACAGCTTTTACATAATTCGGTAATGTAAAATAAATCCAACTTAAACCCACCAACGAAATCAACGAAAACCCTTGTTGTTATCTTCGGCCGAACTATAATATGATTTACAATCGTCGAAAGCCGCGGTATCGAAAAAGCTTTAAAACGACTTTTAAATCAGATGTATATAACCTATCTATTTAACTAAAACTTATAAATTTAAAGGATCGTTAAGGCGGGAACAACTTACTTGAACTTCATTTCGAATTTTAAAAATAATTTCAACGTGATATTAAGGTTCATTTTCGCCATCGTTACCAATAACCTTAATAAGAAGTGGTTAATAATAATCTATTATCCTAGGAACGGATATAAAACAACTCACATAAACTAATTCACGTAAAATCGAACGTATTTACCTATTGGAACATAAACCTCAACAATATAAAAACCAATAATACGTGTAACACGATAATTTTTATTTAATTAACTTATTATTTTCGAAAATTTATTCAGCTTGTGATTGTTAAAATCAAATTATATATTATAACTAACACGAAACCTTGTTAAATGAAAACTTAACTTATTAATGGGTTTTTTATACATTATTATGTAACCATTATTAAGCTTTACTCCAATTTCATAATGTCGCAAATACATTAAATAAAGTCCATACTTCCTATACGCAATTTTATAACTAAAATGAATAAACGTTGGATAGATTATACAAGGTTAATATAATAGCGACACCTTATGCAAAACGAGTTCATACCAACAATAGTTATATTTTTATTATTTAATACTAATTGATAATCAAGTATTAAACGGAAATAATAGAATTAGGTATAAATAATAATAAAATATAAGTATGGTATGTTCTCTTCATTAATACATTTGGTAACATTGTTTATTTTGGAGTGAAACGCGATATTTGGACACCATTTTACCCTCATTATGTCGTAAATGTGTTTTCGAAACCTACCGGTTTAATTAAATATTCTATTACTCTTAGTTCATCGAAAAAAACAGTAAAACAGCTAATAACAATTTAGAAGCCTTTTTACGTAAGATTTAATGTTTATAATATTTATGTCCTCCGTGATAACAACTTTATTTAACTAATTCATAATAACTATAAAATAGGATGGGTTATCTATACGTTTCTAAGGTAAATCGATTATATAGTTGGTAAAAAGCTCGTTTTAAAGTCGTTTGAGAACTTGTTAGAGCTTAAAACGTTCTTTTCGACGATATAGCTCATAGTTTATACGTCTATAAATATTATAATTCTAGTAAAAACGCCTGACCATATTATGTAACCCGGGTTCAAACTATATGATAAAAAATATAGCGATAGTAGCGTCGCAGCCCGGGTAGCTAGAATGAAGTAAATCGTATGTAACTTCAATTAAATAGATGATAAGAAGTTCATAAATAGATACCCAAATACGATTACGACATAAAAAATACTATAATCGTTGATCGAATGCTTCGAAATGAAAATCTTAAATATTTGGTTATTGTTAATACGAATATCGGAAAAATATTTACGTTTATTTATACTTATCGCGCGAATAAGACGGAGATAAGTAGCATTCCGGGTAAAAACAACGTTTTAATTACTTTAAAAATTAGTATTAGTAAAAAGTTCGTAACTTTTCGGAATAGATGCGTTAATGACAGGTAGCTAAAAGATATACACGCGCGGAAACTACTGAAAATTAACATATTTCAAGCGTAAAATCTCTAGTTCATGGTTAAAAAAAATTCGGTCGAAAAGGCTTTTAAAATATCCTAGTTGCGTCGTGATAATGTATTAGACCGTATAAAATTAGTCCTTTTATTGTAACATAATTCAAAGTCAAATTGGAAAAAGCGTTCCGACTAAGAAAATCAACGTTGTAAAAGTAGTCAAGTAGTCATAAAATATTCTGCGTTTTTTTAGTTTGTAAAGCTTGTAAATGGGCTGGTTTTATCCTAGAGCTTCGCGTTTCATACTTTAAAACGATGTATAATCCTTAGTAATTTCTTTTCATAAATTTAATAATTATACTCGACCGGTGATAAAAAAAATATAATTCATTATTAAACTTAGAGTTCCGTAATATTTTCGTTAAAATAAATAACTTCTCAAAGACTAACCGAATTAGTTGGCTTTGAAAAAGGATTCGTAATCGGGATTTTATTAAATGAAAACTAGTTTGAAACTAAAGAAGATTTTAAGCCATTAGAAAACAGTTTCCTTTTCGGATCCATGATAAAAAGGGATGCTGTTTTTGATTAAACGAATAAAAGACTCTATTATTTTAAAATAAATCCGAATAAATTATCGGTTAAAATGAGTAAACCAGAGAAAACTCCATACTCTCAATATAAATATTGGAGCCTTTTATTCCAGAATAACGCGTTGCTTTTCCAGATTTATATATAATTCGACTCCAACATTAATAATGAACTTCAAATACATAGTTTTATCAACGTTGAATTGATATCTATATATATTAAGGTTTGGATAAACAAGGGTTAAAGCGTTTAATAACTGTTTAATCCTTAGATTATAATCATGATAGGTATTAATGAAATATATTAAAACGCTGTTGAGATAGGCGAAATGAAAAATGTTGAAAAAGAGGGCAATAAAACATCAATATACCGTTAAAAAGTAACTGGTATACTTAAAAGTCTAAAGGGTAATGAACCATTCGAGAAATTTAAAACGTATACAAAACTTAGCTTCTTACTTATCACCTTCCTTAATATAAAAATTGTTAAAAAAGGCTTAAATATTTTGTTTAATCAATGATTTAAGTTGAAAAATATTGGTAAACGTTATTTTTAAAAGAAAAAAAGGATAACAGTTTTCTTTTGTAATGGTATTCAGTTTACGATAGTTGATATAAAAACGTAAACCTCTTTCGGTTTTCTTGACGAAAATTAAGAAGGTATTAATCAAGAAACCATTTATGCGAATATTACTTTAGTCGATTAATTCGATTAACATCTTCCGTTACACTAATATATTTTCTCGCGATATACCGTATAACGCGCCTCACAGAAGTTTTAAGGGTTAACCCTAATTATCATTGCAAAAGACGATTTTATATTCGGCTTCAGAGCGGTAAGGAGGCTGTTTATCTACTAAATTCTCATCGAATAAAGGCGTGAGTTCTTTAAAAATATTTGAGAGCTTATCGTTGACGGAAATAAGAGGTTTAAGAGTTAACGTTTTATTAATATCTTTGAGGGAGACGATGGCAAATCGCGTAATGATAGTTTGGCCCCTTTAAATCTTTCAGAGTATAATATAGAAAGTGGCGATATTAACCCCTCCCAGTATTTTTATATCGGTATTATGATATCTGTACGTGAAAGTGTATTGCATTATTATAGTCTGTATTTGAAGGTAAAGACTAAGAAAAAGCTAGGAATCCACTACCAGAATATTATGACAATAATTATTTATAAGAAAAATGACTTATTAGTAGACAATATCGTCTTGTACAAAAGGAGTCTCATAAAGAAAAGATAAGTACCACTGCTTAATACTACCATTGCTAGAGGGAAAAAGGAAAAAAAGCCTTATCAACAACAACTTTATTAGCTAGAAATAACCTTTGTAATATTACACTTTTGAAATGACTTAATCAAGTTTGGACAATTTAACTTTGCCACCGGTTTCCATTTGTTGCCGCGAGCTATAAAACCTTTCCATCTGAGAAGATATTGTATCGAATCTCCTTTGCGATGGCAACGATCTACGAATTTAACTAATATATATTTTACTTTCCAATTTTATATATCTTACGTATAATCCTTGTATTTAACTGGTTTGAATGATGTTATTATTTTATTGAATGGATTGCTTATAAAGTCGGGATAAGTTAATAATAAACAATACTAATACTTAAATCAATACGAAAGTTGAGTCGAAAATACATGGTAAAACCCAATTAAAATTAGGTATACAAAACATTAAAAACTGACAAGTTCCGGTGAATGAAGGGTAAAAATAAACCCATAGACTTTATAATTAAGGCTATGTCTAGTGGCTCAATGGAACGGTTTATGGATAGTAATATGTTAATTATGCGAATCGAGGGTTACATAGATTGTCTGGCACGTAACATGGAAGAATAAGGATGCCCTGGAAAACTCGAAGATTGCCAGAGCAATACTATTGATTGCAACAGTGATAAAGTTGGTAATGGAAGTAGGTTAAACTACTAGTAAAAGGTATATAAGTGATGGAATGCGTAATATGCATATTCTTATGACGAAAAACCTGTGTACGGGAGTTGAAGAATAGAGAGCTTAGAAATATGGAACGAAGAGTCGTAATTAATATTAATTTTAGTTCAAATTGACTAGAATTAATAGGGGTTTGGCTTGTTTATTGAGAAGGGATTTTAGAGGTTGTTACCAATTAGTTCCTGGCCACGCTAACGTACAGGTACAAAAAAAAAACGCCGCCAATATTATAATAGCAGTCAAATTCAGTATAGTCAAGTTAACTAGACTTATAGTTAGTTGATTATACTTCCTGCAAATTAATTGCAGCTTGTGGGATTAACTACAAGTGCAGTGCAATAGGTCCCCACTTTAAAATGTGGTATAGGCCAAAGCATTTGCCTATACAAATTAGCGTGCAGAATGGCTAGCGGTCCGCCAAACTTGAAACTATCAACTTAACAACAAATTTCAATGAAGCACTATTTACTTGGACCATAGTAATCCGAATCAACTACGTTGTAGAGATAAAGACCTATAAATAAGAACGTTATTTATTGACAGCCTCTTTTATACATTATTATGTAACCGTTATTAAGGTTTATAAGAGTTTCTAAACATTATGAATATATTAAACAAAGTTTTAAGCCTTAATTCGTCGTTTTATGATTACAATAAGTACATGTTAAATAGGTTTCATGGGGTTTATGTAGTAATCGTATATTATAAAAAAATATATATATTAATAATAATAATACTTTCATTATTTAACATCAATTGGTATCCGGTTTATAAACGGTTTTAAATGAATTATATATAAAAAACGAAAAAACGTAACTATTTTACATTGTTTCAATTAACGTATTTGGTAAAATTAACTGTTTATGGATTAAATACGTTATTTAAATGTTGTTTCACCATCAATAAATCATAAAAAAGTTTTTAAAACCTATTGCTTTAATTCACATCCAAATCGCTAATAATAACTTGAAAAAACCGGTAAAATCGATAATAACAATTAAAAAATCGTTTCGTATAAGCTTCAATATTGATAATGTTTATTTTTATGGCCTGGTCTACAAAGATATGCCAAGTAGGTGCCAAATAGTGTTAACAATTAAGGTACTAAGGAAGACTAGATAAGTCTGAAGAGGTCCTTAGTAAAGAACTTATGTGTACGTTCTATGTACGGTCCGTTATGTACCCTCGTACGTGATGTCCACAGACTACACCCGGAACATACTTGGGCCAGATACTACATATCCCGTTACATGCATAGTCACGTAATATATAGACTCAATGACTAGTAGTCTGACTCCATAACATTTATTACTTAGAATCTAACAATTTTACACAAAAAAAATCATAATAACTATAAGGTAACATAGCTTTTTAATTCGCTTTGAAGGGATATTAATCATAAAGTTGATCAAAAATTCGCTTTAAAATTGGTCGGGAATTAAGAAAGGCTTAAAAACACCTTTTAATTGGATCACTAATAAGTCATTCGATTACTGACATCGCAAAGCTGTAAAAAAGTTGAACCATATAATATAACCCGAGTTGAAAGTATATGTTAAATAAAATGATGACAGTAACGTTACGATCCTAATAACCTATGAAAAGTAAATAGTACGGAGCTTCAATTAAATCGAAGAAGAAAACGATGTATGAATAAACATCCAAATAAAGTTACGAAACCGCAAAATATTATCGTTATTTACTAAATATGATGAAATCAAAACCCTAAGTATTGGTTCATTGTTAACACAAATATTGGTAGAGAAAATCCGGTCGTTCATACGTACCTAGAAAACCAAACGAGGGTAAAAAACATCTCTATTATGGACTTAGGCTATTAGCTATTGAGTCTATAGGGTACGTGACTATGCACGTAACGGAATATGCAGTAACTAGCTCGGGCGCGGTCCAAGCGCAGTCTGTGAACGTTACGTGCGAGGGCATGTGACGGAACGTATAGAGACTGTGTACATAATTCCTATACAAAGGATTTTATAGCCTTTTCTAATCTTTTTATTACCTTAATTGTTAAATTTATTAGGAAAATACTTGACATACCTTAGTAGGTCAAAATATATAATTTAAGTCTCTTTTTATCCATTGAAAAATATTCTTTATAATAAACAAACTTATAATGAATATTAATGATTTTACGCCGTATTTCAAATTTATTAAGGAAGATTGGTTATCGGTAAATTCATAGTTTTTCACTTTCGTAAATACACATTTTACTTTTTCGAGGCCAACTATAGCTGATATATTTCGCTTACAAGATACCCCAAGTAATCTCGTGTTTGCGTTAAAGTAAATATAATAGCCCAAGTAATCCACTTTCGTATTCAACCTAGAGTATTTTTTTCACGTTTTATTTTTACTAGGTTATTGCTAAGATTTAGCAATTAAAGCCGATTTAGCTATTACTCGGGCTGTTTTTTCAACACTTAAAAGTAGCTGGAAACAACAAGACTAATTATAATTCGATAAATTTGATTTCACTTAAACGGAGACGCATTAAACGATTGAGTTTATACTAAATGCGGATGAAATAAAGATTAGAGAAGATCTACCCGCGTTTTTTTACGTGTAGAGTTATTATAAGGCTGCTATTAAGTAAGCTATTACAGTATATTACGAAACCAGAAAATACGAGAAAATATACGATACGAGTAAGTTTTTTGTTTATATTAAGGCTGCTTTTAGAGAACTTTACCTCGCAGTTGAAACCTTGGTCGAATTAAAAGAATTAAATATGAAATATAAAAACTTATAAACACTTTTCGTTATTAAATTCGAAATGTTATGATCCTAAGTAAGTAGTCTCAATTATCTTTTAGCCGTTAAGTTTAATTACTTTCGCTTTTATATTTCCCTACATATTCGAAATAGTTTTTTCACAATAAGCGTTAGCCGTATTACGTATATCGCAGCTTGGCTAGAATAATGTAAGCCTATTAATAAATCAAACTTTTTGTATTCCAAACTGTCAGTAAGGTTTCTGCCTATTTCACGTAAAGTAAAAAGAGTAGAAGAGTAATCATAGAATTGGTATTGTTATAGCAAAAAATAGATAGATTCAGAAGAAGAATTCCAGAGAGTGCACGCCACGCACGGGAGGTTATAAACCTTTCATCCGGGCAGTGGCTCTTTTTCTATGCACTCTGGAATACTCATTCTAAACCGCTCCACGCATAATGCACCTTTTATCTTACAAGAGTATAGCTTACAGCATGACACGTTATCGTGTATTTTGTAGGAGTGTACCTTGTAATACAGTGTATTGCTACTTGGCCTATGTATACTAGCTTTAAGGGTATATAGTAATATCTATATAAGCAATATTTTCTTTCTTCCTTATATACCTATAACCAAATAACGATGATGTGGTTATGATATAAATTGTAAATGTTTAAATTGATAATTTCAATAGTATTAATATAGTTAAGATGTTAATTACAAAGATTAGAATTAATGATTTATAACCGCAATAGTAATTGTAATAAGAGCTTGGTTGATATATTTAATCGGTAACAATATTGTTATTAATAAAACCTTTTATTGTTTTCGATTAGGGTTTCATTAAGTAGGTGCTATAGGGGTGATTATATAGCGTTAATTACGTCCTTATGTATTGAGTGAGTATAGAAAGATATATCGTTATCAGTTTAGGCAAATCTTCTTTCCCTTCTTTTTAAAAGCGCATACTTTTAATTAATATTAATCTTTATCTCAACTTAACTTACCCTTTATTTAAATTAACTAATCTAAAGCTCTTTAATTAATAGGTTACTTAACCAATACCTATATACCAACCTTACCTTTAAATAAATACCTAGTAAAAATAGGTTAACTAGACGTTATCTAGCACGAAACAGCCGTCGCGCCGCCGCCGCCGCCGCCGTAGCCGTTACTACAACTATCGCCAACAACTCGCCTTTATTGGGTATGATTTTATCCATAACCGCCACCCTCACCGCGGCTACTACCCCTTTAGCCCCGCCTTCCTCCACCGCCGCCGCCTCCTCTCCAACCCGGCCCCATTTAGTTTTATCGCCGCCGCCTCCTTTTCGGTTTTACCTTTCCCTAACGTCATCATTACCCTGTTTTCCGGCGCCACCGCCACCCCCTCCCTTCTCCTTAAACTCCTAAAAGAAGAAGTAGAGGACTTCTAAAGTTATAGACCTTATCCTCTCCTTGTGAGTAAAAACCCCCCTTACTCGAGGGGCGTCCTAATGCCGTAAACGTAGTTTTATGGAACTCCTCCGCAGTTTCTATTTCATAAATCTATCCGTGTATTTGCTTTTAATCTTCCTATAGATAAGGAACAGAAGGCGGACCTGATCCGTCACCTGAAGCTCCGTATCGTTAGGGTGTACCGTAAGACCTTTTTAACACGTAAAGAGTTGAAGCGTCATACTTGGGTCCGTAACCACGGGCCGCTAATCAATACGTTTTGCGTGTTGTGTATCGCGTTTATGGCTGCGAGTAAGTCCATTAGCGATTGCTACGAAAACGGGGGTCGTTCGACTCGTTATTATTGTTATGAGCGGACTGGAAATGAATATGCTCTGGTTCCGTTGGTTTGAAAACCGTGGGCTGAAGCCATATTACGCGGCCTCTGGCTTTATAGTAAGTTTTTACCAATCTCAAAAAAAAAATCCTTTATTAGAAAAGTAATGTCCAGAGCGCTTCGAAAAATAACCGCGTTTGCAAATAACCCAAATAAGCCAATATTAATTAGTAGTAGGCGCCAACCAGCTGACCAAGGAGTCGACTATCGCTATTATCGTTTAAAAACGGGGCCTACGTATATATTACGCAGGCGAATTTTACGACGTCATCGCGTGTCGCCATTAGAAGGGTGAAAATCCCCCTATGCCTTTGCCTAAAGGTGTAAAATCCAAGGCGTAGGGCCACATTCTCGCTAGCATCTATAAATATAAAAGAGATAATAGTGGTGGCGCTAATATAAAATGGGAGGGCGATATGAAGGATGGTAGGAACGCATAGCATCGTCTTTTACCATTCCTTTTAGTAGTAACTAGCTGCTCTTTACAGATAGGCCGGCGCTCTCGGCCACATTAATATCATTGCTTTACTCAAAAGCAATCGCTTATAAGTGATAAACGTAAAATAAAGTATACAAAACATAAAGAGACAATAAGCTGAAAGCGGAGCGATATCGTAAATAAAAATAAAAATGGGTAAATAGTAAAATACTTAACAGGGCCAAAATACGTATGATGAAATATAATATTATATTAAAGGAGGCATGAAAAAAAAGATTTAAATAAAGAAGGAAAAAAAGAATGGGAAATTCGGTAAGGTCGAGGTGTATAAAACAAAAAGTGACAAAATATTAGAAACGGCGCGAAACAATAAGGTTGAATAAAGGTAAATTCGTAAGGTCGGTGTAAACTAAATTTGTGTACTATAATAAAAAGCGGAAAGCGACGTAAATAAAGAATTTCGGATCGCTTGAAATCGGTAAAAGCAGTGTAATAACTTATTAGGGTCGTAAAACCTTTTTAATACTTTATTCGGTTTAACTTTCGTTATTACGTTAGTTGGGTTGTATTTTTCATTAATGCATTTTATTTCCTCGATTTACCGGCATTTTAATAGCTTGCGTAAAGTTATAATATCGATTATTAAACGTTTTTCGTTTGTGTTACCTAGTTTAACTAGACATTTATGAAGCGAAAAGGGGTTAGTATATATAAAGACTTGGATAGGGTGTAAATCAAGGTTAGAAATAATTATCTGGACCGTTATTATTATAGTAATACCCGAATCGAACCTTTTAATTATATTATAGATTTCCAAGGCCAGAACGCCATTTATTACCCGTTTACACTTGGTAAATCTCCAATAAATAATGTTTTTACGGAGCGTAAAGCCGTTTCGTGCCGGTATTTTGTCACCGAAAATTAAAACGAAACCTGTTTACGAACTATAGTCGCTATTATGAACGAAGGTGTTGTTAGTAAAAACAAACAGTATTGAAATACGTATATGAAGCGATAAAAATTGTAAACCACGTTTTAAATTATATATTTGCTATAAAATGCACTTGTTAAACGCCTTCCATATATTATCCAACGAGGCGGTTTGGCACTACGCGACGACCGAAAGGTTAAATAACGTTTTCGGTTAAGTTATCAAAGTAACTCAAACACCTTGTACGCGTTATCATTTATATTAATCGGCCCATTTTACGTTATCCAAAACGATAAAAACAACTTTATCCAACTACTATTTTTTCGTAAGGTACAAAAAATCCGTTCCGAAAAGTGATAATAGCGTTATTAAAATCGATTATATGGTTTTCCATTGGGTACGTTTTAGGTTTCGCTTTTAAAATGACCTTTAAAAGTTTCTTTTTTTTAAATACAGAAAACGAAGCGTCACAAAACGTTAGTATATAGTCCGTCTATATACCCGTTAGTATAAATCCCTTAAAGCGGATTGTTAACATTAATAGACACGGGCAGAAAATCGAACTAGATATCCCCAGCCGTTCCTTATAATACCTTTAATAAGTATTATATGAGTAAACACTGGATTTAGCTAAGCCGTAAAGCGGATTTATAATACGTAAGATCGTTTTAGGTAGGTGGTATTTTGAAAATCTGTAGGTATATCGGCGTAAATACGTCGTTTAAACCGCTTTTAAAACTAGGTATATGCCTATGTTATGTTGCGGATTTCGATATGTAAGCTATATAGTATATTAAAAGAGAATACGAACGTAATAATCAAACGGTAACTAATCCATTATAGGTAGGCGACTAGGTTATAATATCGTTTTTACCATCGTCGTTGTAACTTTTAATGAATCAACGGATCTTTTTGAAATATTTTCCGGTTTCATCCTTAATTTCGTAAACGAGGCGAGTAGCAAAAATTCTGTAAACGCCGTAGATCTTTAGGTCAAATCGTTCAAAACGAAATGAACCTTGGTTAATAAAGCAGATATTTCTCTTTGTGTAAATTATTCGAATAGAGTACTTAAGGTAGTGATAATACCGTTTTAGCGAAGATTTAAGCCAAGCTCGCGGTTTACCATATGCTTTTAAATAATAAAGAAACTTGCGGCAAAAGTTTTTAGGCGGTTTTTGGTTTTTAAGTTAAGGGGGCGGCCCCAATAACGAGGTATTAGTAGGGTTTGTATAAGTGGGACCTTCTCGTTTAATAGAAATGAGCCGGATACATAATTCGAAAGGTGGGTTGAAATTAGGAGTGGTTTGGATTTGTTATTTTAAGGTGTATCCCATCGGTAGGTTTTGTTGTATTACGGTTCCGGGCCGCTTCTTTTCATGTTTCTCCTATACTTTGGTACCATTATCTAACAAAACGAACCTGTACCATTTAGCAAATTAACAAATACATTATAGCCTCTAAACCCTTTAATATTCCAAAGGCTAGTCCATCCGTCTTTGGTTTTCCAAACGAGGACCTTAAATTATAATAATAAGTAGAAAACCCTAGTTTCGCGTAGGTTATTCCTTATAGCTAACGCTTTGAACACGTTGTTTTTGACCCGTAAAAAACGTAATACTTTTATAGCCTTAGCTAAAATATTCGCCCTCTATATAATAGTCAATAATAATATAAAGTCTATATAGGTCCTTAAATAGGTACTGAAAATAATAAGTATAGGGATAAGCCTACTTGGGCTAAAAGTATTATTAACAGTGTTAACCGTTATTTAAAGGATAAATTCCTTAGAAGTGGTATATTTTAGGTTTTTGGATAATATTATATACGCTTTTTTGAACGGTCCATAGTACCGTTCGCATTTTTGAATACCCTATGAGGCTTTTATTAATTTTGCTTATACTCTTTATCGGCTCTTTTAGCTTTAGTACGCTATTCGGTAAAGTCGAAAGCCGTATTAATATCGTGTTTAATTTAGTTGAGGGGCCCTCAATAAACGTTTAACTAACAGTTAACCAAAGCGTCCTAGAAATTTATAGCGAAAACGCTCCATATAAACTTGGCGGCCTGGAATAATATTATCGCATCGATGGTATGAAGGACCAATTAGCCTTCTAAATATATAATATTAATAATCACCTTGTAGTTAAAGTTCATATCGTTTTAAAAGCGTAACTTAAACCGTCTGAGGGCTTGTAAGTATAGCTAATACTTATAGAAAAACTTTTTAATAGCTTTAAGGGTATTATTTCCTATATCTATATAACTTACGATATGAAGTAGTTATAAAAAGGTGTTTTATAGCCGGTTATCCGAAACAGCGATATAGTTTTCGCAATTTCGGCTTTACTAAATAAATAGAATGAATTGTACGTACTACGAGAAAAAACTATAAGTAACTGAAATTAAGCCAGTATGGTACAGATACGCTATTCGAAGTACGGATAAACTAATTAGTTATATTTCGGACCTTAATTCCGAGCTTGTTTATATTAGCTAATAGAATCAGGAATAGTGTTTTAAAATCCATTACGTAAAGCTTAACCGGTCCGAATCGCGTATTTATAAGGTTATAGTAAGGGTTGTAGTTAGTGGAAATTAATCTATAAGGCATGTATTAGCGTTTTACGCCGCTTGTCGTTTTTTAATGCGGGTTGTTTTCGGTATTTCGTCCGTTTCCTTTATGGTCGAACGGGGTAGTAGCCGTATTTATAGAGTGGTTTAATATTTAGTTTTTTTCCATAGTATATATCGGTATATGGGTATATTATACCCATATAGTAGAAAAAAGTTATGGCCGTTCTTTTTCTTCCTCGAGGTTTGTATTCTTAATTTAGGGTATGTGTACGATATTAGCTCGGCTAACGCCTTATAGTCGTCGTTTCGTCCACATATCTTCTATTATCTGTTTCTTATATTCCGTTAGGTAACATCGTTTTACAAATTCCGTTTAGTATATATCTTTATCCTCCTAGTCTAATAAGTCGATAAGCCATACTGTTTCGAATAAGGCTTTCGTAAAACGGCTATTCCTTCCCTTTAGGGTATTAATACCTCTACCACGAAATTAAATTCGTAAGGCTTTATCAATAAAAAGGTTCATCATTTGCCATATATCTAACGTCCAACTCAATAATATTTTATGGAAATCATCTAATACATAAGATCCTTGGGTTTTCTCCTCATAGTAACGAAAAATCACGGTTAATATATATATGTTTACTGTGTATAGGTCTAATTTCTCAACTAGTGTATCGATAGTGTTGTACCAAAGACCCAAATCGATTTTGTGTACTATAGGTTTCCTTATTCATATATATTGAACTAAAAGGTTGAAGTAAGCGTTAGCTTCCTCTGGTGTTATCAGTATTGAGGTTATAGCTGTAGTTTTAAAGGCGGTTGGTCATAGTAATTCCTTTATATACCTAGTATATTGGAGCGGCGTAATTTGGTATTTTCGCGCCGTAGCTAGGAATTTTGTACGTTGAAAGGCGTTTAAATAAGTAAATACGAAGTAAATAAGAGATTTAACGCTTACCAATATAAATGAATTTCGAATAATTCGTAAATGAAACGTAATTACGAAATAATTCAACGTCTTGAATAAGTTCTTTTAACGCTTAGTAATGTTATGATAATGAAGCGACTAGGCAAAATTGAATGTTACAAGTACTAAACTGAAAACACATAGAGCGAACGTGGAAAGACGAATAAATCAAAGGAAATATAAGTGTAGGGAGTTGTATTATGTAATCCAGTTTATAGGTCTTAGATCATATTTACTAAGCGGTTCAGATTGTTGTGTTGTAGCTGCTTTTACTAAAACGAGCGGTTTAATTGTTCCGCTTATCGATGCTTTTAGAACTTGTAAGCGGTTTGGATATTACATTAGTAACCGCTCTTGTGTTTTGTAAACGGTTTGGATATTGAATTTAAATCTAATGGGTCCCAACGAAGGGTTTCGAAGCTTAGTAGTTTTGGCTTACATAGTCTGTTGCGTAATAGGACGCTCTCCAAAAAGTGCATAGGTTTATCAAAACGCTAAATAAGAGTTAATGGTAATAAAATAGGGCTTTTAATAATTGAAGAGTTAAACAAAAATTGATAATATCGTACTAAAATTATCCTTTTTAAAGTCACTTAGCTTTTATATTCTTTGTACGTATCCCGTGTAATTTTTATAATAATGTAGTATTAGAACACAAAGAGTTAAAACCCTTATAATATCCCTTTATAAGTATTTAACTTATGTTTGTCTTTTCTTTCTTAGGCTGTTTATAGTTGACCGAATCGGCTATTAATTAGTATCGGTAAGGTCTTTACCTATTTCACATAAAGTAATAAAAGTATAAAAGTAATTATCAGATTGGTATTATTTTAGTAAAAGATAAATAGATCTAAAAGAAACATTTCAGAGAGTACACGCCACGGATAGGAGATTATAAACCTTATATTCGGGCAGTGGTTTTTTTACTGTGCGCTCTGAAATACTCATTCCAAAACGCTCCATGCATAATACACTTTGCTTCTTGCAAAATTACAGCCTGCAGCGTGACACGTTATCTTGTACTCTGCAGGAGTGTACCTTGCAATACAGTGCACTACCACTTGAACTATGTATACTAGCTATGAGGGTATATAGTAATATCTACTAAAACGATATTTTACTTGAAAATTAATGGGCTTCGTGTAAGAATCGCGACTGAATAAAATATAGTTATAAAAGGGGTTTACGTTATTGAAATATCTTCGTCGAAAGATTACAGTAACAGCGATCGACTATCCTAATAAAGTTCGTTATAATCCTAAAATTATAAACGCCAGGCGATGTGAGTAACAACGAAAAAGAGCCGGGCTAAGCAAGTTACTAAAATTTATTTATATTATAACATTTCTGACCAAATTCAACGGAGTAATGAACCTCTTCCAGCGTTGCCTCCGAAGTCAATATAAACGATTTAAATCGAAATGGTAAATATAGATTTTAAACTGTGAGCAAAGAAAAAAGCCTAATTTGGAATAATTCTTTTTTAGAAATTATATAACTTTACCAACGTAATTATAGGATCTAGTAATATGGAGTTTGGTTTAATTGAAACAATTATAAACAAGTATTCATTCCTTATACCTATAATTTTCAATAAATTTTCCTTTTTAGATATCTAGTTCGATTTCGTCTGTACATATTATTATATTATTAACGAAACTTTAGTATAACGGTTGAAGATAAAGTAAATTTAGTCGTGAATATTTGAAAATTAAGGTATAACATTAAGGTTATAGCAGAATACACTTTTTGATTATGTAGCCAAGTTTCGCGTAGATGTTACCAAATTGTCGAGCCGGATATTAATATATATTATTCTAGAAATAACGTAGAATATTATTTTTAGTATAATATAAATACAATATTAATAGGTAACTTTGACCGTGGGCGGAAGTGTTATGGACCCAGTCCATTCTCCATTGAGTCTATAGGTTACGTGACTGTATACGTAATTAGATATGCAGTACCCGGTCCGAGCTCAGCTCGGGCGCGGTCCACAGGCATTACGTGCGAGGGTACGTAATGAGCTATATACGGACCATACCTATAAGTCTTATACGAAGGGACACTATAGCCTTTTCAATTCTTTCGCCTATATCTTAATAGTAAATTCCATTTGGTATCTATTTAGTTTATTATCGTAAGTCGGATTATTATATATCATTAAGGTTTACTTTTATTTTTTGAAAGGAATTTTTTTTTATAATAGACGAATCTATGATAGATGTTAATAATTTTGCGTTATATTTTCAAGTTTTTGTGGATCATAGATTATTTGTAAATACCTAGTTTTATATTCTTATAAATGCACGTTTAATCTTTCCGGGATCAATTTAGGCCGATATATATTATTTACAGGATATTGTAAGTAATATTGCGTTTGTTTTGAAGTAAAAGTAATAGCGCATTTAATCACCTTTTGTATTCTACCTTACGTTCGACTTAGCAAAGATTGTTATTCAAATTTTATAACTTAAAACCTACTTAATGGATATTCTAATTGATCTTTGAGTATTAAAAGTGGCTAGAAACGATACGATTAAG
Organism: Anisogramma anomala; assembly: GCA_038502455.1. Lineage (NCBI taxonomy): Eukaryota > Fungi > Ascomycota > Sordariomycetes > Diaporthales > Gnomoniaceae > Anisogramma > Anisogramma anomala. The sequence goes on along the minus strand of JASMMZ010000003.1, from coordinate 13,829,696 downwards.
TGTAATTCGACGGATTAACCTCTATGTAGGCGGCAACGAATTAAATCATCGAATTTATATTAGGGAAGAATGAAATATAACTCGGAAAAGGTCGGTATACGTTTTTTTACGTTGAGGGTTGTTATACAACAGCTGTAAAGTAAGCTGTTACGATATATTACGAGGCTGGTAGATACAAAAGAATATACGATATAAACAAGATTTTTGACTATATTAAGACTACTTTTAATTACCCTTATCGCATATATAAGGCCTTAGTTGAGTTAAAATAATTAAGTATAAGCGATAAAGACATATAAATACTATTTTATAGTAAATTCTAGATATTATTTACTTACATGGGCGGTTTAAATTGGCTTTTGGCCATTGAGTGTAATTATTTACACTTTTTTATATCCCTACGTATTTAAGATAAATCTATTATGATAGGCGTTAACCGTATCGACTATATCAAAGCTTTAGCTAAATACCTCGAGTTTGCGAACCAGTTAAAGTTTTGAAACCTAAAGCGACGTTTTGATCGATAATTATTGGGCTCTGTATAAACACTACAATTGGATAAAAATACAATTATAATGGGGGTTTACACCTTTTAAGTATCCTTGTTAAAAGATTGTGTTAATCGCGGTTAATTATTTCAATAAGTTAGTTCGGTATAAACTTAGGCCTGAAAACCCCGGATAACGTAAATGGCGGCGAAGAAACGCTGGGTTAAATAGATTATAGAGTATTACCTACATTATAACTAATCTAACCATTATTAATGTAGTTATAAACTTTGCCAGATTTTTCTTTCGATGTAAGTGTATACGATTTATGTTAAAAAGATAAATAAAAGTTTCCTATCATTGGCGACAAGAGAAGCTCAACTACCAAATATAATTTCATTAAAGAGTTACATAACTCGAACATCATGATTATAAAATCGACTAAAAAGGAGTTAGGTTTGATTAAAATATACAAAAATAATGATTTATTCCTTATCTTCATATTGTTTTATAATACCTACTTTCTCAACACTGAAGTTGATTCTAGCTATCATTGTTATTATACAGTAAATGAAGCTTCAATATAACGGTTGAACACAAAGTAAATTCGGTTATTATATTTTCGATATTGGGATGAATTTAAGGGTCATAACTGAATACACGTTCATCCTAATTAGCTAAGTTATACGCAAATATCAATAAATGATCTGGCCTGATATTGATATATATTATTATAGGAAGAACGCAAAATATAATTTTTAATATATTATGCATACGATATTAATAGGTAAGTTTAAAAGTTAGCGGTATTCGTTTAATAATTTATCATCAAGAAAGATTAGTTGTCGACGTAATGATAATATGCTTCAGGTCGGGAGATATTTGTAGCATTATAGGATCAGTTTTCGTTTATTTAATAATTCGATTTTAACGAATTATAGGGCGTATAATGATTTAGTTGTAGTAAACTCTACTTTAATATTTCATAAAATAACACGAATCTTATAAACAGTGACGTTAATTATTGCCAAAGAAGATTAGTTATGTCTTTTTCCAAAACTAGCAAAGTTTCGCGATTTATTGAATAAAAAAAAAGTAATAACTTTATCTTTACACTAGAAAAAGATTGATTGCTTTATTTTTAATCAATCAAATAAGGATATAACCTTACGGGATGAATTATAAAAACCGTTATATTTAATGCTACCAAATTCACCTTTTGAATTTCGACGTTAAGTTACCAAGTTGATAAATAAGAGTTAGGTTTACATGAGTTTTTTATCGGGTACGGTGCCTTTATTATTAATTCTTAAGTTGAGGGCAGAGAGAGGGAGTATAACGGTTCTATATCAATTACCGGACTTCAAATAAAATTACCGAACAAAATAGTTTTCCTTTACCTTTAATTAAAAAAACCTTACACGTACTATCGAAGTCGACGTAACTTATGAAGTTAGATATTCGAATGACTTTTCATTATATTCAAGTTATACCCGATTAGAAGGAATAAATATCCTTTCGTATATTTTTAGGCTTATTCAAGTAATTGGTAACTATTTTTATGATAATAGGAACTTTAACGACGTTTTAATGGTATATTAATTATATATTAACGAATATTTTCAATAATTTTATGACAGCTTACCTAAACAACTTCATAATGTTTTTTCTTGGTATTGAATAGGATTATATAACGAAAGTTCGCATAGTTTTAGGACGCCTTTACGATGACGAGCTAAACTTTAACCTCAAAAAGTATAAATTCGTTATTAAAGACGTAAAATACTTTAGTTTTATCGTAACGATCGGTGTAGGTATCCAAGCTGACCCCGAAAAAGTCCGGGTTATTCACGAATGATCATCCCTACGTATTATTCGAAGGGTTCGAATTTTTTTGGGTTTTACCAACTTTAATCGAAATTTAATTAGTAATTTCTCTAATTGAGCTAATGATTAAGTTTCATTCATAAAATGAGGAATTTGATAAGTATAGAAGAATCGGAAGACATATATATTTTCAATGTTCAAAATATACTCGTTATGGCACCGATTTTAACATATTGAAATTAAAATCGGCTAATCAAAATGAAAACCGATTGTTTAGAGACATCTTTGGGAATTTGCCCATTGTAACACGTTCAAGATATAATTTCCAAGTAAATCGTATATTATTCCATAGGATTAACGGACTCGAAACATAACTATATAATTTACGATAATGAGCTTTTCTCAGTGGTGCCCTATTTAAAATCATAATTATTGGAATTACGTAGTATCTGTTACCTCTTTACTATTTTGAGTAATTAGAAAGGATTAGAGTATTTATTTTGTTATATCTTATTTTGAAACGTTAAACCTAATCACCCGAACTTTTTTCGCTTTCTGCATATTATTAACGTTATTAGTACAAATTGAATCGTTCGCCTACATATATTCACCCATAAATTATAGAATAAACCCGAGGTTAAGAAACGCTTCGCGTGTGTTGTTTTACTTATTTCCATAACTTTATAGGATATAGTAATAATAAATGTATATATTGTAGAAACGTATATTACAGCGGGATATACGGGTAAAGTTATTAAAATGAAAGTTTAGTTACTAGATCGCGATAGTATATACTTAGAGGGGGAACTGAAAGGCCGCGAGGTATCGGTGACAATGTAATCGCTTCGGATTCGGCCCGCGCTCACGCCGTCGATTTCGACGACGCCAGGGGATATCGAGGAGTCGACAGTTATAATAATGCCTCGGGTACAGCCAGATTTAATATCACTAACTTCGTTAATACCAGGAGGTTTCTTTATTTTTAAGATGGGAGTTTACGCGAAGTAATATAACTAAATTATAACGAACGATATATTATATGTAATTCGCCTACTAAACGTTACTAAAAATACGAAACGTTTTCCGGTTCAGGTAAAATGGTGGGAATAAATTACGGATGATAATATTAACTCAAAGGGTAATTGAAGTTATTGCAGCTGTCTATAATTATCGAATTAAGAAGTATTCATAATGAAAATTTTATAATGAACCTACGATTCGTTCATTATAGGTTATCCAAGCAAAATCGTTCTATTTTGAGTATTTTAACGGAATTATCATTCAAAAGTGATAATTGAAAATATTTAACGTTCAAATAGAACATATACGTAGTATAACGGTATAAAAACTTATCATATCTTATAACAAGGCTTTTGAAATGTTTTCCCATCCCTAATCCTTATTAAATTTATATTTTCCTCGACTTTATAATCTATTCGCCGCCGATTCATACCGATTTACGGTATTTGTTGGTTTTTATAAATCAATCATTCAGATTTATATAATTAAAATCTATATGGTTTATAATCGCAAAAACGTATATGCAACGTTTTTGGGATATTTAGCAACGATTTTATGAATTCCCGGCTTTTATTATTAACGACCTTGATTCGAATGAGTTAAGTATGTTTTCAACCACGTTATATATTAAATAGGAATAAAGTAACTTTTATCAAAGGCGTACCACTTATAAACGAACAGCGGTACCGAGCGAGTGAACTAGGAGGTTCAATAATACCTTCGAATCGTCGTCGTCTTGCCTAAATTAAATTAGTCATTTCATTTTATGGTTTATTAATTTATAAGGAATAAATGGGAGTTGACGGTTACCCGGTTTAGTATAAACCAACTAATCAATGGAAAAGAAATATTTTCCATGTTTAAGTTAAACGGAGATATAAAGTTGTCGACCAATCCAGCGGAACATTCTTTTACGTTTTTAATATACTTTTAGAAAAGTACGGAATTTGTTTAGGCGATGATAATTTACATTGAATAATGAATGAAAGTCATGATGGACCATTAGCGACTCCAAGACAATAATATAACGAAAACGATTTATTTTTATTTAACTTACGTAATTATAGAATTAATTTCTTTAATAAAAAGGTCGATTCAATATATAGTTAACACCAAGTCATCGACGTTTCAAATCCGTCGAATATTATTTTGAATATTTTTGAGATACACTTTATATTTTATTTTAATTTGGTTAAGTATACAGTTACGAACTCTTTTCCCTTGTAGCTTTTTTCCGAAATTCGCCCGAGACCAATACTGGTTATAAACGATACAGAAAAAGGTATATATAAGGAATTTAAAATTTAGAACATTTTCGTTACGGAAACAGGGTGGGGTGGTATTCGTTATATATTAATCAAGTGAAAAGGTTATTATAAGCCCGAGTCAAAGTTATCAAAAAATCATTAAGATACAGTAACCTTAAATAAATTGAAGACAAAATAAAGGAATGGCTGATTTTACAATAAACCGAAATTTTGACGCCATCGTCAAATACGTTTTAAGTAACTTATATAGGACGAATCGCCTTTACCACGAAAATAATATAATATTAATGAAAAAATTAAAACTCTATTACTATTATAATATAATATGATATATAGGGCCGGGTATATGTTACCAGACTTTTTACATATAAGTATCCAATCGCGAGGCAGATTTTACCGAAAACCACAAAATTTTACCTATAAGATATTATTATCATTATTATATTGCTTCGAATAATAGTACTTATGACGTTAAAAATCTTTTTACCATTAGCTTTAAGCGTTAGAAAAGGCCGGCGGAGGCGGACGGCACAAAATAGGGAAGTTATTGAGTAACGCTAATGGGGGAGACTGGTAAAATTCGGGGCGGGTATTTTATAAACCCGATAACGGCGGATAACGCGAAACGGAGCGGGAAAGCCGTCTTTTATGCTGAGTATAAATGATTATAATATATTAATCTGTATTCAGGTAACGCCTTCAAGACCGGTACGGTTGCTACTTCTTTTACTATAAGCTTAAATAGCTCGCTTTTAATCAAGTTTAACAAAGAAAACAAGGATAAAGAAAGGGATTTTCCAGTTGAACCTTACATATCGCTCGTTATATTGTATAAACCATAGTTTTCTTTAGTTATAAAAGATATAATTTATGTAAATATATTCCTTTCACTCTGTGGGCTAAACCTACGATAAGATATACGATATGTACTAAAGGGAAACAGGGTAACAATGTTTAGAAATAATATATGATTAGCCGAAGGTATCTGGTGTCGATAAATGGACAAAATGGTAGAAGGAAATAAAAGAGATTTCGAAGATAACAGGCTCAAAAAGAAAAACGGTAAATATATATAATTAAAGGTATAGAAACTTATATTACTAGAATATTTATGACTCTCTAGCTTCGGCCAAAATTATGTAATATGTTAAACTAATCTATCAATTTAGAGAAAATAAAAGCGAAAACGGGTTCATATCCCTGGATATTACCTTAACACTTACAGCCAAAGGATAGGATAGAGTTACCGTTTTTGAAGGCTATAATAAATTACTGTGTTAAAACGCTTAAGTAAAACCAAGTCGTAAACAAGTTGAAATTTTAAATATATTATAAAAAGAGTTAAAAATACGGTCGAATTTTCTATAAGATTTCTTTCGTAGCTTACCTTATTATATATATTTCGATAGGAGCAACATCCTTGAATATGGTAAACTAGAATGTGAACTAAGGGAACTTTAGAATTCAAGAGACGATTAATATAAAATATATAGCTATTTGTAGCCTATAATAGGAGAAGTTTACTTTCGTTCTTATTATCCCGAATATAAGAAGGTTGCCTTTAACGCGAGGTTATACAATACAGTTCGTGGTAAAATTATTAGAGTACGAAAGGGCGATATACCTTATAAAAAGGTTAGTCGTCGTTATTAGGTATATGAGTAATAGTATAACCTAAGTACAAATCATAGTAAATAACGATTATATTAAATAAATATAAATTTGTAGGAATCTAAATAATCATAGGTAAAAAAAGCTTATAATAGGAATCGAAAAAGGTAGTTATAATGAAGGTTATTATAGTATAACTTAATAAGGATAGATAATAGGGGGGGGACTAGCGAAGTCAAAAGAAAATGGAGGGAGATATTATAACCTATAGTAAGGGCAGTATTTATAGGTATAGAAGAATCGGAATCGATAAAGGACATACGTTATTCAACGCGTTAAGAAACGTATTATACGGTACAAGTATCCTGAAATCAATAAGGCTTATATGTTATATAGCGTATTAAAGGGTTCATTATATATCGTAAGCGACCTGGAATTAAAAAGGCTTATACGTTATACGACACATTAAAAGGAACGTTATATGAACCGCATCCAACTCGCATACAGCCCGCGTATTAGGAGGATACGGTCCGTATTTAACGTTTAAACGGTTAAATGATATAATATTTCCGGGTTTTTAATAGGAAGAGGGGTATAATATAAATTTATGCTACTGGATATTAATTTTTGAGGTCAAGTGACTATATATGTAACGGGATATACAATACCTGGCCGGGGCACGGCCTTGGTGCGGTCTGTAAGTATTACATACGAGGGCACGTAATAGGCTATGTACGGACCATACCCATTAGTCATGCACGAAGAACTACTGTAGCCTCTTCTACTCTCTCGCCTATACCTCAATAGGAAAATCCACTTGAAACCTACTTGGCTTACTATCGTAGGTCGTACTATAACAAAACGTATTCGTAAACCGCTTAGTTCCGTTTGACGAATTTCGTATGTGGAATTTTGGTAAATTATTCATATTAATCAGTTAAATGGTAGTGCTTCGTTATTAGGGAGCCTTAGAGTTGGTCTTTAATACGCGCGTTAAAAAACTGCTTCAGAGCTCAATAATCCAAGTTCGAAAAGTTGGAAGATAGAACTCTAAACCATAACCATTTAAGAATAGTTAACATACCGCCGGCGAAAAAAAATCGGAGATAATATATAAAGGGACTAAGCCAAAGCTATCGCTTAAGACGGTCGAATACTATCTATTATCCTTGATGAAGAGAAAGAGGAAGAAACCTCAGCTAAGGAGCTACTACAATCTATAAAAAAGAGGTAGCCTGGTCACATGACAGGAAAACCAAGATCATCGTAAGAGCATGGCAACTACCAGGGCTAAATCCTCTGTGATTACTAGCCCAGGAACCAGACTGTGATAAGATATCCCTACTTCTTTACGGTACCTGTGGGCAAGCTCATATAGCACTTAATTCATACAATTAGCCTATCATTCTGTACAAATCCTTTTGAAGTATCATCAAGCGTAACATTGGTTGTAATGTTAGCAAATCTATCTTTACTGTTTATTTGCCTAAATGTTCTAATTTAAAAGGTTTCGTATAAGTGATTCAAACTATGACGTTTATTATCAAATATTTTTCATAGATTATACCACGTTTAAATTGCCACTCGTAAACGCTTCAAGAATTAATATGAATAATTATTAGTATCAAAGGTAATCTAAACTATTTAATGATTCTTTTCATATACCGTTAATTACTTAATTAATATTCAATATACCATGAAACTATAAACTTTCAATACTAACAAATTTCTTATTATATGTTTATGTTAAAGGAATGTCTAATGTATATAGTATCCGGTGATTATAAATTGTTTATCGGATTTCTTTTCGTTCATAGGTATTATAAAGAATCTATTGGAATAGTATTCAAATGTAATTCGGTTAAAGTTTACTATACTACTGCAGATAAATTGCAGTAGAGTGTCTAATTCAATATGGGGCATAGACTAAACAATTGGCTATATAAAGTAGTATGTGGAGAAGATAGTGGTTTACCAAATTTCGAAGTAATGATCCACTACTTGATTTCATAATACTAATCTTACTTTCATTAGGACTCGAATTAAAAACGTTGTAACGTTTAAAGACCTATTGATACTAATTAGTACTTATTGGATTAGATGTAAACGAGTTAGGTAAAAGAAGCAGCTCCTTTTCAGTTATGTTTTGCATTGTATTATAAGTTAAAACAATGATGTTTGCGAAAGGCTTTTGTAAATTTCAGAGGTTTTTACAGTAGAGGGTAGAGAGGACCTATAAATTGCGATGGTTCTTACAGAAATTTGAAGGTGGTAACGGTATTGTTATTAAAAATAATATGAAATCTTCATTGAACCCTTTTTCAAAAACGTTGATATTGACTATTAAAAGTCTAAAATAGTTAAGAAGCGACCATTAAGTTGCTAAGATCTTTATATCCTGTAAACGGCTCAGTTTTTATTACCACTATTACAATTGAAAACCGCTAAATCAAAGACTTTTACAACAACAAACAACGACTCCAATGACAAACAACCTTTAACTTTACCTTATATTACCGTTTACATCAACCTTTTCCAATTTTACACCAATATTCCCCCCCCCCCCCTACATCATATGAGCGTCAATTGAATATATTATAAAATGTATTAAAATCATCATATTGAGCGAAAATACTAGGAATGGTTAAGTTACAACAAATAACCACGTCTTATTATTTACAAATCCCAAATTCTCGAGTTCCTAATCTACCTAAATCAACGTGAATTTTCCAGCCAAAACGTTATAATGGTTTCGGAAAACCCAAAGATAAATATCATCAAAATTTTTTGATCCCGTTTCATAAAATATTATAATGAAATATTTTGATTTAAAAAATTCGATACCGATTGATCGAAAAAGTATTTAACCAACTCTGTTAGCCAATTTATCATCAACTCAAACCTTTACAAATCAATTGAGGTTATCAAGACTTCTAAGAATTTTACTATTGTTTTAGTGAATAAACAATGAAAATATAGCAAAAATTATGAAAACAATCAGGTGCAAGGTGAGTATAAATCCTCGCAACAGTGACATCTTTATCACAAACACGAAAGGAAACCTGTTACATATTTTTTTCGAATTAACCTAAAGAAATAAATCTTTTTAAGATACTTCACCCCAAAATTTAGAAGGAAAGAGAAAAGCTGTTTCTAACGACTATTATTATATACGTTTTAAGGAACCAATCCCTAATTCTCAAATAAGTCATGCTTTTATCACATTGTCTTAAAAACCTGATGGTTTATTAGTTATCCCAACTTCTGTTCGTGGTAACGCTGAGTACGAATTCGGCAAAAGAAAAGTATGTGAAGCAACGGTTGCAACGCGGTTTAAGGAATTGACGTCGGTGCAATTCAACATTTATTCAAGGAAAATCTTTCAAATAGTTAAAACTTTCCTTAACATAAAGCTTCACATGGCGCGACTTCGTAAAACCAGGAAATTACATTTACATACGTAAACTCATTACAGGTTCTACCATAAACCTTACTCCTTAGGTTAAGCGACTAACAACTACCCTTACTATCGTGACTTTAGAAGTCTCAAGCTTAAGTTAATCGTAATAAATACTATAGACGATGATGATGATTATATTAATCTACCTTTAAAACCAACCAAAAAGGTTAACATGAACTACAACCTATTTACAGAATTCATTAATATTTTCAATAATACTTAGAGGTATAATAGAGAACTTTAAGATTTGTTTGATAAGAAAATTATGTTGTTTCTCAAAATTTCCAAGTGAATAAAGGCTTAACCTTTGGCGTTCAACTTACTATTTCCAGGAAGTATTACAGGCAATACGCAAGATTATTACCTCATATTTTTAACCAAAGCACGCACTGGTGAGATATATAAAAGAATAAAACGTTAAGTTGAATACGATGTTTCTTTTGCGTAATACCACGCGGGCTGGGTTAGAATACGGTGTATGAAGATAATAACTAAAAAAAGAAAAGAAAAACTAATGGATATCTTTAATTAAGTACTCAATAAGTTGATATTGCGCCAGAAAGAAATAAGGAAGTCATATGTAGGAGAAGCCATATTTTGCGAACGAATGCGGGCGGCTATTTCAGCGTTAATAAATTTAAATATATTTTAAAACGTTCAAATATTGCTTGTCAAAGATTTTTTTGATTATGTACGGGTTTCGCTTACCATTATAATAGAACATATGTTAAACATGATTAATATATACACTTAAGCTGATAGTTTTCATAAATGAGACAATAAAAAAACTTCTCATTGCGTATTATGTCGACCGTCAATAGGGTGGGGTTACACGCTTAAAACATAGTCCAAAGATTTTAAACTATAAGCTATATTAGCGATAGAAACGTAATCAAAATTCAAGCGGATATGGTAACTATAATCATTGTCGTCGTAATAGTGATAAAATGTATTTAATTCAAGGTAAATCTTATAATAAGTTGAATAATTTCCCCATTGTGAAATGATATTAATACTAGGTAATATATTACATTCAGTATCCTATTAATTTTGAAGGGGATTTCTTAGACTGCCTTTTCGACTTCTAGGGTAAAAACGTGTTGAACGATACAAATAACGCGTTAAAACAAGTCATATAACATAAATATCATCCTTTTGAAGTGATTTATCAATTAGCCGACCACGTTTTTATATACCGCTTGACAAATAAAATCCTTTACCTTCGTTATAAATATCAAGCCTCTAACATTTCACAAAATTTCAATTCACGTAGTCTTTACGTGGAATATAGGATTGAATGAATTATTTTAAACACGGGGATATTAAGATATTTGATAGGAGGATTTTAGCAATATATCACCTTATATTGGGAAAACATTACCATTACGGAAATTAATTCTTGAATCGCTAGCAAAGCCAAAATTAGCTTTAGTATAGGAAAAGAACCAATGTCGCTAAAATAAACTACTATATATACAATTGTTAAACCAAGAACCTTTCATATTTGAAGTTCACTACTCTAATTCTCTTCTACTTGAAAAGTATAAAGATTCTTGGTGTTAAAGTTAATGTTGATATTGATAAGTTGGTTAGTAAGGGCTGAAAGTTCCCTTTCGCCTTTGAATGGTGATATTAATAGTTTCATTTTTAAAGCCTGAAGGTTATTATGATATACTTGAAGGAATTTTAGATACAGTAGTTGCATATTGACAGATTGAATACCTGACCATTAATAGTTTATATAAAGTCATTAAATTTATAGTTTATAAATAGATGGAATAATTCGTTTTACCAACGTTGAGAAGCTGTACTAATATTGCTAAAAATACGCTTGAACACTCAAAGAAATTAAATTTACTTTGGAAAATAATCAAAATGTAATCAAAAGATTTTGGTCGATGTTTCCTATCTGGAAAGAAAACCTGATCTTCATGTCGTAAATTTAACATCCTCTTTTTACGACGTTAAATTTAATAAGTTGTTTTTGGTGAATGATATTTCGGAGGCTTTTAGAGTGTTGTGAATCAATATTTACATTGAGTTATCAAACGATAGTACTTGCAACTCCGTCATTAACTTTGCTACGATAGAGTTTCTGATTATTATTAAGATAATGAGGATTTTATATAAAGAGGTATTTTTAAGTTATATTGATATGCAGGGAAGGTTGAAATGGTATAGTGGTTACTTTGAAAAACGTGAGATATCTTTAAGTTAGAAATTCCAAGTTTTACGAACTAGGAGTTATATTTTGAAATACCAGTAAAAAGCCTGAATGATACCATAGGTCCCGATGACCTGGTATCAACGCTGCTGGTATTTTAAAAATATACTTGTTTTATAGGTGAATATCTTCAATTAAAAAGTATATAAAAAGGGCTACAGCATATGGTAAAGCTTTAAAAGAAAAGTTGATGGTATTTTATAATCATTAAGTTGTTAAATTCATAGAAAAAACGGTTCTACAAAGATTAACGTATTGATTGAGTTATTTGAGGGAAAATCCCTCGTGTAGTGAATGCCTGGAAAATGGGATAAATAATTGAAAGTTTAAATACATCTCACCTCAAAGTAGTTATTGAAACTATTAATAGTTTTACTGTTGGTAGGCCTTAGACGTTGCAATATTGTCGATTCGATTAATCGAAGTAACAGGTGTATTGCAGTAGTCAGATAGATGTATTATTCTAGATTTGGCAGACCGCTAGCTGGTCTGCATTGTAATTTGTATGGTCAATTGCTTGGCTCGTGCCTTAGAGTGAAGTGTAGCGTACTATACTCGACTTACACCCAATGTGGTTAGTCCGCACAAAGCAATACACTTGCAGTACAGTTAATTTTAATGTAAGTAAAGTTGACTTACTTCACTGCATATAATATTATTTCAGCATTTACGGTATTTAGTATAGCTTAGTTTCAATCCCATATTATGGTGATTATCGATGAAAATCTTTAAAATAAATGAATAGGCCAACATAAACTTTCCTCCGCCGTAATTAACCAGTCGATGAACAGTCGATATAGTGGACAACTACTCAAAAAATAAATAAAGGATAAATATGAAGAATATATATCGGGGCACACTGATACAATTAATGACGATACCAGGAGATAAAAGTATAATAAAAACTTCGTTACTAATCTCCCTATATAAGAAATTATTAAAATTTATAAAGACCTTTTGAGGAAATTAAAAGGGTCGAAATGAACGGAAGTTTTATACAACAACTTATACAATTTGTTTCAAACGTGACTTTGATATTTATGACCCCAAAGTTACAATTTTTAAATCAAAGATTATTTACGAGGTTAAGAGAAAAACCACAGATGACCCGTACGTAAAGTTACGTTAAATTGCTTCGAAATACGATAATAAAGGTAAAAGATTGGATCTTCATATAATCGTTATATATTTAGAAAATCGACCAATGTATGAATGATATCTTAATAATATATTTAATGTAAAGTATTCATAAAACTTTACTCATAATTACCGTGATATTACTTAACTAAATACGAAGTCAACGATAAATTTCAAAGTATTATGTAGCTAAAGTCACCTCAAAAACTTCGTTATAAATACTTATTGGAAACATCAACATAATATTGAAAAATATCATATAAATTATCTGGAGTATGCGATTTTTAATTTTTAATTTACTCGTGGCACCTTAAAATTATAATATCTTGATAGGCTTCTAGATGTTATAACATCATTGATTCGAAATATGGTCGAAGTAATAGTAGTATTTCGTGGTCAAGTGATGTATGTTTACTTCTTAGTTTGCCCAAAAGTTAGCCGGTCTGCACACTACTTTGTATAGTTAATTGCTTGGACCGTGCCCTATATTAAATTTGGCACTTTATTACAATTAACTTGCAGTTAACACAGTTAGATTCGACTTTATAGTATTGTAATGTTATTTTAACAATGACGTATTTTTGTTTCGTAATTTTTGTACGTTTAATTGGAAAACATTTCGGCTGTGTAAATCCTTCCTTATGTTTTTACCAATACCATTTGTATAGAAGTTCAAATTCATACTACTTTAAATATCTATTATAAGTATTGCAATAGTGTTATAATCCATTCTTCCAATGCCCATACACTTTAACAATACTCATTAATTAAATTTATATGAACAAAAACCTTAACCATTTAACAGTTTTGTTTTTCATTTTCCAAAGTATCCTTAATTTTTTCTTTATATCCGATTACGTGTTACATTGCTATATATATTTTTAACGTAACCTTCGATTCTTATGGTTTTGCGGTTGTTGCTTATAAACCTTATTAGAGCCTTATTTAGTATTGTATTGGTTATAATATCAGCTGGGTTACTTTTTGCTTTTGATACATATGGAATTTCAATTCCGTTACTTTTGTAAGCTTTGTAGGAAGCTATTTCGTCGATTATAAAACTCATTTCATTGGTTGTTTCCTACTTATAGAGAGACTCGAATATGCTTTGTAAATAGATATAAATAACAACCTGGATATATGGAATATTTAATTTTATAGGAATAATGTTGAGTGATTTTATAACAATATACTTATATATAAGTCTGCTATTATATAGTGGACTTCGGAAGTGAATATAGGTTGTGTGAACCTTTAATAATTGATTGAGGTCTAGTAGACATATTTCCCTATAATATAAAACTATTTATATCACAATCTATTATTGTTGACAATTATTATAAGGAATACGATTTGTAACCACAGGCTAATATTTTTAGTGAAAGAACCGTTCCTGAAGATTATTAACTTAGTCTTTGACAGTTTAATAAGAACTGTATTAATCCTTTGGTTTAGATTCTTTATCTTTCAAGGAAAGTTCTATTCAGTTAATCATCATCATTATTAGTCTAGTTCTAAGTTTGTATCGTAATTAATAATTTGTACGATGATTCTATTTGGTATATGGTCGTGATATAAATATTATAAGAACATTATTGTACCTTTTTTTCAGTTTCTTTAGAAAGTTAATCTTGTCAACTTTTGCTAGATTAGTACTTTGACTCTTTCAACACAAACTGAGATATTTAACGTTAATGTGGTTAATACCATGTATGCGGATCAATGATATGTTAAAAATGAGATTTATTTCTTTAGTTAATGTTACAATCAGCTTGTAATTTTAGAATTTTGATTTTTTTATCCTACGTTGCATTAGTATTAGAAAACTAGTAGTTTTAACTAAAAGAGTATCGTTTTTTTATTTACTCATTATGAATGTTTTTGTTCGCTTATGTGATTAACAAGCATAAGTCATGTTTTGATGATTTTATATACATGTTGAATTTGAACTACGATTTATAGGTTAAAAACTAATCGATATTTACTTTGGCTAGTAAGTATAGTAGTTTAATTTTTATATAACTTTTTCAAATGAGTATTTGTTACTGATTTCTTAAAGTAATTTTAATAAAATAATTTCTTATAAATTAATCATTAATCACTTGTACGTTTAGGTCATATTACGGTGATCAAGGGTGATTGAACTATAAGTACTTGTTATCCAACTTGCTACCAATACTATTATTAGGCTTCAGTTGATTTTTTTTTTGAATCCTTCACGATTGTATGAGGATTTAAGGTTTACTTTTATTAATATTTCTTTAATTAATTCAACGCGAAATTTGGTATCTCTTGTTTGTATTCTTCTCCTTAACTTATTGAATTATCCTCGATTTAAAAATCGTGAAGTTAGGGTTATAAATGTTCAAATCGAGTTTTTGCACAAATTATTTAACTCATTGTGTAAGGAGTCTATCGATTTCAACCTCATATTCTTCTTTCAAAGGTTTACCTAAAGTTTTAATAATTTCTAATGTATCAATCTTAACAACAAATTTTTAGATATCCTTCATTTTTCAGTTTATCTTAATATTTTTGTAAATACGCTCTGGTATATATTTCCTGTCCTTAACTTTATCGTTCATCTTTCTCAGTACTTGGCTATATCAACGTTAATCTATACACTTATTAATTATAGGGCAAAAAAGGGTTGTATTAGATTATTCGTTCATCTTTAGGACCTTTATTATTATTTGATTTAATATAAGTTTTAACCTAAATTTTACTAAATATCTTATGACTATTTATAGTTTGAATCACTTCTTTTAGATAAGTTATACTTAAGATTTTGACTGAGTTATCTCATTTACCAAGTTTTTATTACAAGAGGACTTCACTCTGTAATAGAAAATTTTAAAAATCTGTTGTTAAGGAATTGTTTCTGATATTAAAGGAGTTATTGACTTAAAGTCTGACAAACTCCCTTTGAAATTCCTTTAATCCTTTATCTTAAGTCGTATTTTTCCGGTGTCTTATAATAAAGGTGATTTACTCGTCAAGGAGGAATATACTTCAAATATTGATAAATTTGGATTGAGCCTTCACAGATGAATGTATTATTCATACCCTTTACCGCTATTTGAAACGGTACCTCCTAGCCTATAAAACCTTTAATCTTTAATATAAATATGTTATACGCCTTTTAAAATAGTTTATATACCTCTTTAATCTTTCCAATGTTCTAATAGACCCTAACGGGTACTTATTTGAACTAAATCCCTATTATTTTTACTTTAGTTTGGCAATCTACTATAAAAGAATTGGTACTGACATTGTGAGCTATGTAGTTTGTAGCCCCAGATATATATTAATCCACAGAAATTTCAACGTCGTTGAAATATCGTTTTCCAACAGCGACAAAAGGAATTTAATGCCATAGAAAGAGGTTTCTTAGTCCATGAAGTAGAGAATAAGTTTGTTATCCAAGTAAAAAATGTTAGCGAAAATATCACAATGAAAATATTGATTATTTTTAAAGTAAATTTAAATTTTTATAGTGTGAAGGCATGGATTTCGAAATGACCACAAAAGTTTTAATATCGTTTAACGCAATATATTCTACATTTTTATAAACTCAGGACTTAAGGACATTTTATTACCTGTTCAAGATGAAATAATTGAAACATTGATATAATCAACGTATTTGAAACTTCACTAAGTTTGTTATCTTTAACTTTAGCTTTTGAAACGAAGCCTCTGGTCATACTTAACCAGATTATTAACGATAACATTAACATTGAAGGCGAAAATCTTTATGTCTTCCAAGTAAAAGAGATACAGAGCAAAATATTTAAGGATATAAAAATGATTGGTTTATCAACTATTTATGTAGTCGTCGATTCCAGTAATGATAAGTTTTTACGTAAAACAAAGCCAATTTTAGCTTTCCCTATAATTTAACTATTAAATTTCGTAACGGTAGTACTATTTCATAATAGTACAATATACACCAAATACTTTTTGAATTAGTATTTTATTGGCTCCGTGCATGAAATAATTCTTCAAAATGTATGCTCTGTATAACCATAAAGAAAATTGAAAATATGTAAATGATTAGTGGTTTAATCTTTATAGATAGAGTGTGGGTTTTCTCCTAATATACAGTATAAAAAGACGTTGTCAGGTATTTAATACATTGTTTTCAAAGTAGCATTTTTTTATTATGTCAGTTGTTTCAATGCTCATCTTTATTGTTTAACGTGTTTTCCCCCTGTTAGTATACGATACGATTCAAATAGTCTTTTTTGAAACAAAAAAGTAGGATATTTAGTGTGATATATTACCTATTATTTGTAGTGTTCAGTAGTGTGATAATGACTTAACTTACAGCCGGACTTCTCAGACTCTATACGTTTTGTTACTATCACAATGATAGTACTTACAATTACCATATCTGTTAAAGTCTTAGTTACTTTGTTATTGTTAGTATAACTTTGAGTTTAAAGGCTTTGGACCAAATTTTGAACGTAAAAACTTACTGTACTGACAGTCGATATAGTACGTGTTTAACAAGTTTTAATCGTTCTAGTAACAAAATCTATTAATTTAAGGGAATGTACTAACAAACCTGAACATACATGTTGTCAAAGTTGTAAACGAAGACTACAATTGGCTAAAAATCATTTACAAGGGTAATTTATGCGTTATTAGGCGTATTGAAACCAATTAACACCAGTGATAACCGCCTGGATTTGCTCGCCAATTGTAGCTTCACCAACGTGTGTATTTCCTATCGCTTATCAATATAATATCAATTTATTATATATATAATTCAGGATATCTATTAATGTTTCCTCCCCCCTTTTCTTGTTTATTAGCGTCATCAATTTCATTCTAGTACAATTTGTATAGTATTTAACAAAATGAACGTTGTATTGGACATTACTTTTCATTCTATCATGAATTTCACGGAAACTACGTACCTTGGTTAGAAAGGTTAGGTAGTAATCCCTGGCGAAATCCGTGAGGATTTCTGGAAATAGTAAATAAAAACCCAAAGGTTAAATCTCCATTTATTGGTAAATGTTGAAAAACGGTATTATTTTTGTATCAAGTAAATTATAAGCTTTTTAGTTATACCTTATTTCTGTTGTTCCAAATTTCGGCAAAATTGATAGTTAACATTAACCATCTTTGACTAGTTTAAAAGGTTGGTTAGAATAGTTGTCCTAGTTATCCATGGTTTTTCTTAGAATTAAATCAAGTTTTAGGATTTCAGAGCGGAAATGGTAAGAATAATTACCAGTCCGTTAATTTGAGTGGTAAAATCTTATGGTAGAACTTATAGTGGTTTCATATATATAGACGTATCTTCCTAGGTTTTATGTAATCGCGTTATGTAAAGGTTTATCTTAAGGAAAATCTTAGCAATCTCGACGATTTTCTTTAATTTAGTGTTAAATAACGTCAACGTAATTTTTTTTGTATCTTTTAAGCAGTTTTTACTTTACATACTTTGCCCCTTCCGAACGCGTATTCCACATTATCATGTGTTGGGCCTGGGTTTCTATTTTCTCATGAATGAAGAAATTTCTTCTTATAGAGATGAAAAGAATTATGATTTGGAGGCTTAAAGGTAAAAATTATGTTAAGATGAGGAATTAGTCTCCTAAATTATGTTTAAATGCGTTCATAATCGTTAATAATACCTTTTTTTATTTTCTTCTAGATTCGAAAGTAAAAGATATTAAGGTTGATCCTTGAGTTATATCAATTCAAAAAAAAGTTTGTAATAGTTTATTTAAGGTTGTATGTAGAATAAAGATCATCGATTTATAAACTTTTGTTTTTAAACTAATTTGAATAATATATTAAAATATTCTTTCTATCTTCATTGTTTGCTGGTAAAACTTTTAAGAAAGTTTGGAAAATCGCGGATACTGTACAAGAACTCTTACGCGTCGTTTGTACCCAATATAGACTGTCTGACGTAATTGGTAGGGTATTATTTAGTAGAGGTTTCGTTGAAATCTTCAACATAAAGATCCTCGTTGTAAAGTTTGAATAAAAGGGGTTCAAGGGCTTTAATTTACCTGATTTGTTCTTAATCTTTCTCCATTTGAAAGTTTTTTTCTATGAGTTAACATTAATTTCAATAGGGTGAGAGATTAGTTACTGAGATGTAAAACCGTGCTTATTCAAGCGTAGAGACATGGTTGTTTAACGTGAATTGACTATCCAGCGAGACTTAACAATTTCTAGTATTTTTGCCCAATGTAATAATAGTAACGTAATTGGTAATGTAGCTGATTAACTATTTTATAGTATATGCAATGAAGAATTTGTGTGTAAGATAAGGTTTAAGTTTATAGGCTGCTTACCATTCAAATTGTTGTTTATTATAAATATTATTCAATTTAGCGGTTCGCGGTAGTTGTAGTGGATACAATTTAGTTTTTTACAATTGTAGAAGTTTTGATAATTTAATTATCGCTTTCTAACGATTTAAAACTTGTAGTAGTTAATCTCAACTCTTTTCTCTAAAAAGGGTTTAATAAATGTATTTTGGTGTTTTTAATTGTGGATATCATCGCCACTTCTAGCCTACCGTAAATACCGATGTAGTTCGTAAAAGCTTTTCGTAAGAATCTTTCCTCTACTTTATAACATTAATTGTAACTAGAAAGTAACGTCTTTTTCTACCTATATTATTCATGATTAGCCTAGTAAGTACTGATCAGTGTTGAAAGGCCATTACATGTGATAAAGTTGTCAATTCGAATTTTGATCGAAGTAACTGCAGTATAACGTGGTCAATTGGTGATTGATTACTTTTGAGTTTGGCAGATCGTTATTAGGTCGGCACACCAATTTTTCTGGTCAATTTCTTGACTCGGGTCCTACATTTAATTGGGCACTCCTTTTCAATTGACTTGCTGTTAATATAGTAAGCTTCGAATACACTATACTTGAAGGCTATTCCAATGAAATAGGTATAAATTTTTAATTTACAACTTATGCTTATCAATTACGCAAACGGATGAAGATTTTGGTATAATGGCTATAAAAATTGACGATACTTTTTTAGTCGGAATTGTTGGTTTTGCGAAATCAAAATAGCGTGTGATTGAGGATTCTAAGCCTTGAAATTACCAGTCTATTGCGAGTTTAACTAAAGGTAGACATTTAGATTTTTACGGATCGTTAATTCCCATACATAGTATTAACGATGTTGATAGCTACTTTAATTTTTGTTAAAAATGTTAACATACTAGTCTAGCTTTAATGAATAAGACTTATTTTGTAAAGGATTTAAATTACTTGAAATAACCAGTTAATAACAGTTATATCTCAAATTTATTTGAATAGAAGGGATCATACGACTCGTTAGTTGCAGTACAAACTTCAAACCCGACAGATGAAAATTACGATAGATTTAACACGACATTACAGTGGCAAAAAAAAAAAAATTAAGCTAAGTAATTAATATCGTTTTCATCAACTTTTTGAGGTCCAAGTTAATTATTTTACGGAAGGCTCCTTCGAGAAAAACATTAACCTGTTGTTATAAATCGGATTTCTCATTATAATCGTTAAAGAGAATAAATTACAAGATGGTCAATTCTCTATCAAAGGAAACCTAATATGATAAACGTTCATTTGATATAAAGGTATTATATAAAACGTACCTGTTGTCAAAGTTCACAGTATAATCTCAAGTTTCGATATAGGTATATTTGTATGAATTATATTTTATATCTTTACCAAGTAATTAAAATGTGTTTTTATTCTATTATTATTATACTCATTTTAGAAACCTATTTCATTGCATTTTTCAGTCGGAAAAAAACTAACGAAAAACGTATTTTAATCAACGTAATGACTTTTTGCAAAAGTTATAAAAGTGGGAAATTGTAGAGTTGAGATAGATTAATGGAAAATATAATCCGACTGATACTATAACGAAAGTTAAATCGAATAAGGTTTTATAAAGGGTTGTAAATAATAATAGACTAGTTATACAAATCGAAAGTTACGTTAATAAGTTACCTTCCAAAGTATTAGGTAACGGAGGATCAAGAAAAAAAGATACCTGTTAGAATAGTACTACGTGTAGTGCAGTATATTAACTTTACTTACAGTAAAGTTGACTATACTGAACTGCAAGTTGAGTGTATTGTTTGTGTGGACTTACTGCATTGGGTCTAAATCGAGTGCAGTATGCTTCACTTCACTCTAGAGCATGGGCCAAGCAATTAGTCATACAAATTACAGTGCAGACCGGCTAGCAGTCTGCTAAACCTAAAACAATACATCCACCACTTGACCAATGTAATATTACTGTTACTTCGACCACAATTCAAATAGAAAACGTTGTAAAGATCTAAGCCCTTACCAGCACTAATTATTGCTTATTAGATTAGGCATAGATTGATAAGTAAAAGAGGAAGCTACCTTCCGGTTACTCTTTACGTTAATAACGGCGGCTAGGGTAGAGGAAAGATTCCTGCGAAAGACCTCTATTAGTATTACGCTCGTCTACAACGGTAGAAAAAAAGAGAATATTTTTAGGTTGCGCCAGTCAAAAACGGCAATATAAAAGTAAGTGACGGTATCGTTACTGAAAACACTAAGAAATCTTTACAGATTTTTTTTAAAGAAAAACGTTTAGATTGACTGTTAGAAGTTTTAAAGTTAGGCAAGTTAGCAAACGGCTAAGTCAATACTATTACAGGTGCTACTATTGTAAGAAAAACGACTTAGTCCCTATACTAAACAACCTATAATAACAAACAACCTCCGACCTTACCTTTTATACTGAATTATTGCCCCTATTTCACTCTTTTCATCTTTTCTACGCCAATTTAATCGTCAAGCTCGCTGCTTTAAGTGAAAACACCAAAATCGCCAAGTCGTGTTAAGAAAGTTACGTCACGCGACCCAACGCCAAGTCACCAAGTTTCTAAGCGACTTTACGCCAAAACACTAAGTTATTACGTCTAAAGATTACCAACTCCGTCGCCCTACATGTTTACCAAGTCTTATATAGGCCAAAACCTTAAGATATCTACCGCCAGCGTTGAATTTAATGGTGTTACCGACCCCGTTATGAGAAAAACAATGAAAACGCTAGGAGCTGCTTTCGCTAAATCTACGATTACGATCTTTGGAAGGAAGAAGTTAACGAAAACTTAACCGAAAAATACTTCATCAACTTTATTGGCAACTTTATCGTTAAATTAGATGGCGGTGAAGAACTTGACTGTGGTAGTCATGTTCTACATAAGTATCGTGAGTATTGCGACGACTGAATCATTTACATGTGGAAAAAGATTGAGAAAACTGTAAAGTTCAAGCTAAAAAAAAAAAAAAATTGAATAACGACAAATTTATGTATTAGAAAAGAGCTTTACTTAGCTGGTAAATACTTTGTTTAATCTTGCTTTATTTAATAAATATTCTTAAAACCTACGGCCTAAAGAAAATGATATTATGAAACCTTACCACCCTTATAAATTATTTGGGATAACTTTCTTTTATCCTTAGTTAAGTTTAACCTTTTTACTTGTTGGCAACGAAAAATCTATTAACTTGTTAGGTAGCCTAGTACCACTACGTAATAACGCATAATATGCCCTTAACGGTGATAGAACGCGTAAAGTTGGGGCCATTAATGCGGTTAAAGATATTAAAGTTGGCGTTTTATACTAGTTAATCGAAAAAGATTGTTAGGCCACTCAAAACCTTTAAGTATTTATCGCCCCACTGCAATTTAATTGATAGGCTACTTAAAAACCTTTTCACGGCAAGTTCACCTACACTCGAAAGTCAAGTACAGGTCCTACCATAGTAATTTACTCCTCGGTCCAAGAGATTGATAATTACCTTTGATACTATGACTCGGAAGCTTTGAAGCTTAAATTACCAGTAAATAATAATTAATATTAGGATAATCATCGCAACCTTTTCCAAAAACCTATTAATAAAATTAAATATTAATTACAAGTTGTTTACGAACTTCATTAATATTTGGAACGAAATAAAGAAGTATAATATGAAGTTTTACAACCTCCTAAACACTAAGATAATGCCTTTCCTAAATATCTGTAAGTAGATGGAGGTTTCCCCTTTAGGTTTTCACTTATTGTTCCTTGAAATCCTTACAGGGTACGCCAGGAACTATTACCTAAACTTCCTAACTCGAGCCACCACGGTTCGCGAGATGTACGATAGTATCAAAAGCTACTTCGAATACGATATTTACCACGTCCAATATTATATAGACTGGGCCACCACGCGGTGAACTAGAATAATGGCGAAGAAAAAAGAGGAGGAAACACCAATGGATATCCTTAATTAGATTTTTCATAAGTTGATATTGTATTAGAAAGTAATAGAAAAAACTTACATTGGCGAAGATTTACTTTTCGAGTAGGTACGGGCAACAGTTATAGATATTAGCGAGTTTGAATACACTTTATAACGCTTAGATGCTACTTGCGTAGGTTTTTTTAACCAGTTACGTTCCTCTCTTACTACTGTAGTAACGCATATACCAAATTCGTTTAATATATACTCCCAAGTTGGCAACTTCCTCAACATAAATAAAGAAAACTTTGCGGTGATTAATTACGTCGATCGTAAGTATAATTACGGGCGCCTTTAACACCTAAAGTCTAGTTTAACAATTATAGACTGTAAATAATAACTACATTAACGCTAATAAGGTCAAAATTAAGGTGGACTTACTGACCGTGAATACTATCGTCATAATAGTGGCAAGGGATATTGGATCTGTAGTTAGTCCGGTTGCTGGTTAACTTGGTACAACCCCGCTGAAAAATTTAACAAGAAGATAATATATGACATTTAGTATCTTACCACTTTTAAATAGAATTACATAAATGAAATCGAAA
The DNA here is from genome assembly GCA_038502455.1 of Anisogramma anomala. Taxonomy (NCBI): domain Eukaryota; kingdom Fungi; phylum Ascomycota; class Sordariomycetes; order Diaporthales; family Gnomoniaceae; genus Anisogramma; species Anisogramma anomala. The sequence goes on along the minus strand of JASMMZ010000003.1, from coordinate 13,805,805 downwards.
ACTTCGAAGGCGAAGAAATAATTAACGGCGATGAAGGCCCTAAGTAGATTAAGGAGTATAAAGATATTGCTTTTAGCATGGCTGAGTAATTAGTCGACCACATCTTTTTATACCATTTTGGTGGTAAAAACCCTGACCTTTATCTTAACCAAGCCCCTGACCCCTTATGTTCCTTTGATATTCGTGATCGTTATACAGACTATATGTTTTAAGGTAATATGTTAAATAAAGGAGTATTAAGGTACTTAATAGAAGGTTATTCGTAGTACATAGCATTACTAAGGGAAAGTATTACAGTTATTGAGATTAATCGTTACGATGTTGGTAAGGCTAAAGTTGGTTTTAAAATAGGCGAATAACTATCGTTACTAAGGATATTAGTAATTCATATTATTGTAGGAGTAATTACGTTTTATATCCTTAAGTCTCCTACTCTTTTCATCTTTTGTTTGAAGGATATAAAAACGCTTGGCGTTAATGTTGATATTAACGTAAACGAACTAGTTAAGAACAGCTAGAGGTTTTTACTTGCCTTTAAGTGGGGGATATTCATGGTTTTATCTTTAAGACCCGGAAGAAGTAGTGTTAAACTTAACGGAGTCGGAGATGCGTTAACTACACCGGCTCTCTAATTAACTAGCTGTTAACAGGTGATATAAAGTCCTAAAATCTGCAGGGTATAAGAATTTGAAATACTTTGCTCTAAAAACGATTAAAAGAATTTTCCGTTACTATTAAACAGTAAGCCTAATCCCCTCGTAAATTTAAATTTATATCAAAAGACAATAAAGATTGTAATTGCGAGATTTTTTTGTACGTGTTTTACTTGGATAATAAGCCTATTTTTCACGTCATCAACTCTGCAACCTTTTCTTAAGGAGCCAAGTTTTTAACATCTCTTTCGGTAAAGTATACGTGGGAAACGTTAAAGATTCTATAAATTAACACGTACCTAGGTTCATCTAACTTCGTCGTTAACGATACCGATACCAACTTTATGGCGACGGAGTTTTAAAAAGATATTTAGATAATGGGTATTAAATGTAAATATTTACTTATTTAATCTTACTAAAGTATTAGAAAAGTTAAAAGGGCATACACCTTACTTTTCTGAGCGTATAATATCTTTATGTTTGAAATTGGAAGCTTTACGGATTCAGAAGCACGCATGCAGATGGCGGTAAAAGGACTAAACGACACTATAGGCCCTAAAGGTTTAGTGCTAACGCTATTGGTATTTAGAGCGTACCTAGACCTGACGAGTGAATCTTCGCCATTAGTTAGTACTTAGAAACGTATTGCGGCCTATAGCAAAGCTTTAAGGAAACTGCGAAGAGAATCAGAACGTTGCCAGGTTAATAATACCGTTAACATAAGGAAAGGTTTTATAACAATCGACTTACTTATTTTACCGTTGTAAAGTGAAGTCCTCATATAGCGGGAGTTGGGTAAATAGAAAGGGCCGTATAAAATATTAAGTATCGCAAACTCCGAAGTAGTGGTTAAAACTGTTGATGGTACTATACCTTTTGATATAACTTAGGTTAAACCCTATATTTGAGTTACTAACGATAAAGTCCCTTAAGTTGAACGACCGAGTTAATATGAACCTCCTTCACCCGTTATCGAAAAGCCGATAAAACACCGCTGACGCGGATGACCCCCGAAGGAAAGGAATATTAAAGAGAAAGAATATATACTAGGCTGTATTTACAATATTATTTAGGTAAGAAGTAAAAAGAATGATAACTAGAATCGAATATCAAAACTTCGAATATAAGGCATTATTAATACATCTGATAAACCTTACAAGGAAAGCGATAAAGTTGAGATTAACGTAACGACTAACTAACTCGAGGGGTTGTATAATTTGTATCGAAAACCGATTTTAACCTTTAAAACCTAAACATTACAATTTTTAAGTCGAGGATTATTTATAAGGTTGAGAGTAAGATTAAGAGGCGGCCGTACGAAATATTATACCTAATAGTTTAAAGGTATGGCGATAAAGGCAAGATCTGAATCCTTAAGTAGTCGCTAACAATTTAAAATATTAGCTAACGCTTAGTAGTTACTTTGGTAATATGTTTATTAGCTTAGACAAAAGGTAAGTTTCCTTTCAATAGACGTAATGTAATGCAGGCTTATACGTAATTAGTAACAAATTTTTAACGGATCGTATTATTAAAATTGCTATAAGAACTATGTATTTTCTATCTTTTAGGAATAGTAATACGATGTATTAAGTTATTATATTGATTGGCTAAAGTAGGTGCCTATTAGGTCCTTACCCATTTGTCGTATTTTGAATTACGACTAACAATCAAGTCTTTAACGTAAGACTCGTGTTTGTTAGTAACGCAACAGAGGGACTTCGGCATAATAGGTATATAAACTAACGATACCTTTTTTCGTTGGAATGGCTAACTTTTTGGTATTAAAATAGTAAGCGATTAAAGACTCCAAGTTTTATAATTGAAAGCCGGTAACGACGTTGATGGAAGGCAGTTACTTTAACTTTAATAGATTATTAATTCGTATGCTTGGTGTTGATGCCGGCTTTAATTTTCGCCAAAAGAGTTAGAGCACTATTTTGGCTATAATCAACAAGATTAAAACAGTTAAAGCTGAATAATACCTTAAATAACGTGTCTGTAGTAGTTACATTTCCACTTTATTCTGATCAGAGATATTATACGACTTATTTATCGCAGTATAAGTATTAGAGTTAACGGATAAAAACTTTAACCATCTAAATAAAAAGCTCGAGTGGAGAATACGAAACCTGGACTGCGGAATTGATATAGTCTTAATCGACCTGTCGAAAGCCAAGTTAATAATCTTTACAGACGAGTCTTTTGTAAATAATACCGAATTTTCTTTCCAAATTGGCTTTTTCATAACCCTCGTTAACAAATATATGTGAAAAAAACTAGTTTAATAATATTGGTAATTTAACTTACTAGACCTTCGTTAAGTATAAGAGAATTATACGAAATTCGTCAACTTCGGAGGTCTATAGTATAATTACGGGTTTATACTTAAGCATGGTATTTTAGGAAACCCTTAACCTTATTACTAGGCAGTTAAAGATTCTTCTTATCTCGGTGATAATCTATACCGACTTAAAGAGCCTTTTTGAATGCCTCTTAAAACTCAGTACTATTAGCGAAAAACGCTTGATAATCGACGTGTTAATACTCCGCAAAGTCTATGAAGGGAGGGAGATTAAGGAATATCGATAGATTAACGGCAAAGATAATTCCATTAATGTTATAATAGAGGTAATATTAAATAAAGCTCAGAAAGATTTGTGATACGTATCGAAGGCTACGTTAATAAGCCGCCTGGTAAACCTAAGTTACGTGCTGCCGCCATGGTTATGCCGGCAAACTAAAAAAAAAACTACCAGGGAGTGGATAATGCGAACCTGTTTAATTTTTACGGCTAAAGTGAACGCCTACAAAAGGGCTATGGCGGAAAAACGTTTTGTAAGAGTTGATAAACTCGGACTTCGAAACAACGGAGAAATTAAGGTTGAATAGAGTCAATTTACATGGAATTGGATGCAATTTAGTATAGAAGTCAAATGGAATTAACAGGGTTCTGGCCAGGTAACAAGAAGGCAATTCAATGGTAACTAGAAAATATTGGTTAACCATACTAGCGTACGCGTACAGACTAAAAATCCGCTAGTGTTGGAATAATATTACGTGCAGTGTATTAGATTAACTTTACTTATATTAAAGTTAACTATACTAAACTGCAAGTTAAACGTATTGTTTATGCAGACTTACTACGTTGTGTATAAGTCGAGTGCAATATGTTGCACTTTACTTTAGGGTACGAGCTAAGCAATTGGTCCTACAAATTACTGTGCATATCGGCTAGCGGTCTGCTAAACATGGAACAATAAATACACCACTTGAATAATGCAATACTACTGTTACTTCGACCACAATTCGAATCGACAACGTTGCAACAACCTAAAGCCCTGCCAACAGTACCTCAATAAGGCAAAAACAATGTTAATGTACCGATTCTGATATTAATATGAATTTAATGAATTGATGTTGTAAAATTGTATAGATATTGAGTTACTGTATTGAAAAAGTGGAATAGCATTTTTTTTAGCGTGGTTTTAAGTAGTAAAAAGTGAAATTTCCATACAAACAGTAGTTGGAAAAACACAAGGAAACAATTATGTTGCCGAAAAGTTTTCTTATGAGACGCACTGATACCACAAAACAAAAAGCATTTAGTTTTGGAATAAAGTTTAAGTGTAGTGTAGTTAAAGTTCACTGTACTATTGCAACTTCATTGCAGTAGAGTACCTAATTGAACGTAGTGAACAGGCTAAGCAATTGACTATACAATGTAATGTATAGACCGGCTAGTGGTTTACCAAAATTAGAAGTAATTATCCATTACTTGAGCACACAATATTATTATTACTTCGACTACGATTCGAATCGAAAACTTTGTAACGTCTTAAGGCCTATCAATAGAATCTGATTTAAAAGGTGAACCGGATACTATTTATAAAAAGATTGTTCGCGAAAATTATTAATTTCGTTGTCATTAAATCCATCGATCGTTTTTAAGCTTTTGTTGTTGCAATGAAGTTGATTCGAATCTTTGGTCGAAGTAACTAGTATTGCATTGAAAATGGTGATGTAGTTACTTCGAAGTTTGGTAGATCTCTAGCCAGTCTGCACACTAATTTGTATAGTCAATTACTTTGCCTATTATTTAGTCTAAATTGAGCACCTATTGAACTTAAATTCTAGTTGATACAGTTAATCCCGCACACAATACAGTAAACTTGTAGTTAACATAGTCAACTTACAATCGGTATAATTTACTTAATTATACTGTAATTAACTATTGTTTCAAGACTGTCGACTTTTTATTTTGTACCAACACATTGATGAGACTAACCAATAATTTGTGGTAATATATGGAATCGTTCCCAACTCTGTCGGCAATACCCCTGCCAATTCAACCTGCTCCGTACCCAAATTGTATTTGAATTATAGTCCTTCGCCCTACAATTCCAGGCATCAACTTTCTCAATTCTCGTATATATTTATTTCGCCACAGTCTTACATACGTTTGAAACTTATTTACTACCAATTGCGTACCTTTTTCTAGTAAGTCTTATCATTCATTTTTTATAAACTTCTATTATTTTCATAGTGTCCTAGTTTGTTAGGGTATCCCTATTCCTTTGTATCTCAGGCCAGGCAGTCTATATAACCCCTTATTCGTACGGTTAACCTATCATTATTCACAAACCTTTCCAAGGCGCTATTAGTCGTGACCTTGATTATAATGTAAATAAGGTTATCCTTACCGTTAATTCACCTAAATTCTTCAAATTTACGGGTTTCGTATACATATTTCAAAGTTATTATATATAACATTGAAAGTTTTTAATTAGTCATATTAAGCTTAGAAAGATAATCATCAAGATTCCAGGAATTTATATATATAATTATAGGCATTAGATTTAATTTCAAGTATTTATTGACAATTTTTAATTGCTATGATTTACTATACAGATATCAAAGTTTACTATCATGCCGTCGATATTCTATACAGATACGCTTGATTTTAAGCGCTTATATTCATTGGATATATAATGTAATAGGTTATAGGTTACTGCAAACTACCCATTTAACTCATTTTCGTGAACTATTATTATAAAAAAACGGATTTACGCTATAGAATTAGTATTATTAGCGGAAAAGACGGTCGAAAAACTTATTAGCTTCGTCATTGTTAGGTCAATTAGTATTACATAGATATTCTTGTCGGAAGTGTCAATTTATCACTAAATGCGTTTATTAAACCTATTCAAGTCCTTATATTATATATTTTAAATTCATGACGTAATAGAAGAATCAAAAAATACCTTTAGCTTGTATTCCATGGCGATATAAACTGTTTTAGCACTTAATTCATGTTTTTGTTTTAGTTTTACCTCATTAATATTATTGATTTTATCTAACTTAATAGCTTATATTTTTTGACGTAAGTAAATATACATGTCACAAATATCATTAGTATTATGAATACGGATTGACAACTAATCCAAGTTTATTTATATGCTTTCAGTTAACGTTTTGATTTGTTTACACTATTAAAAGCCAAAACTTTCGATAATACGTTATTTGATTATGACAAAATTATTGTTTCAAAGCAAAAGTATATTATTAATATGTATATTCACGAATGTAACGACTTTTCCTTACATAATGAATAAGTATTGATTGAATCTTATGCCCAGGCTATTCTTAGAATTGGTTTGGTATATCAATACCAATGAATACCTATTTCGGCCAGTCTATAAAATGATTTGATGTATCGTATTACCGTTCCAGTAGGAAATTTATCCTTTTTTTAGTTATTCCAATACTACAATACGTTCAAATTTTCATATTGGATAACGTATACGTTTACGTCATGTTGCGAAGATTAACAGTAAATTTACCGTTTGAGTCAATAGTAGTATTGGCAGAAATCACGACGATTAAATGCTGGTTCATTTTTTAGATTGTTAGCGACTACTCGAGGATCTAGTCTTTATTTCTATCACTATATTCTAAACAATTAACTTTAACGTTTTATTCGTATGGTCCATGATTTTAGTTTTAACCTTCGAAATGATATTTAAATTAAAAATGTTTACGTTTTACTCTTCAAGTTTTATTAGTGGTATACATTTAATAACGTTGCTTATAAAGAAACTTTTGATTTCAACTCAGTTGCTTTTTCTCAAATGATTCGCTCTATGTATTAACAATGCCTTAATTTTGCAACTAAAAGGCTAGGTCGCCATGAAACTTATTTCCTAGAAACAATAAAACCATTATATTTACTCTTCCAGGTTTGTAATTCTTATCGATGTCCTTATCTTTAATGCATATCCTCCTTTTACATGGTCTTCCGCGTTGTTGACGTTTTAGCACCTTATTAACGATCTATTTAGAAATATTATATTAACTAGTTCGCCTGGAGTAAAGGTCTTTCAATTGATGTATCTTTATCAATCTTAAATGTTGAATACCATTAAACCTAAATAATATAAAAAGTGATGGAATCATTGACTATTTCAGTCACTACGTTTAGGTTTGCGATACTTAATATGTTATAGGATCTATCTCATTTACCTAGCTCTCTCCACATAGAAACTTTAGTTTAAAACAGCAAATAGAATACGTTTATTATCGACAATCCGTTTCTAGTATGCAGGTCATTCTTGATTTGATGGCGTACCGATTCCTTCTTTGGTTTCTTCAAGGCTTTACTATATGTTGAAATTCGCTTTTAAGTATTTGTCAATGGTAGTTATTTAATTATTGTGTATGAATATATTCCAAATTCTCATAAAATTAATATCGAACTGTTGAGACTAAGAATATTGTTAATACTTCTTATTACTATTCTCAACTTTTCCTTTGAACCTTTGCAATTTTCAATCCTTAACGAAAAGATATCGAAAGATCTTCGTAAAAATACACATAACTTTTCGACCTTATCAATCTTATAGTAGGGTTAAGCAGAGACTTATTCATTCTAAACCTACATAGATTTAACATTAGTTTAAAACTTTGTCGTGGTAAAATTCATATTAATATTGTGAACTAGTATATCTAGTGGTCTCATATACTTATGAATACATTAAATACGAAATACCTCTCATATTTCCTTCGTTGTAATAATATTAAGAAATCTCATACCGTCAAAAAATATTGTGAAGTTAATGATATAAGGTAAAGGCTTGCTATTCAAATCAAATACGTTGACGAAAACTTGAAAATTGGAATTGAAATCTTTATAACGTAAATTTAAATTTAAGGAAGATTTAAATGTATAATTGGTAATGACAGAAAAAGAAGTTTAATTTCCTCCGGTATTAGCTAGTCTATATTGTGATTAATAACCATCTTAAGGACTCTTTATAGCACATTTATCACCAATAAATTCAATCATCTATATAGTTAACAAATTTCTGACTTCTTTAAGATTGATAATATTGTTTTTAACATTCGAGAATGAAATAATAAATATCTTGATTTCAAACTTAATAACAACATATAATTTATATCTTTAATCAATTCGTTAATCTCAATATTAACGTCGATACTTAGATTCTTTTAATCTTTGAAGAAAAGAAGAAAAAGAGTAAAGATTTGAAAATATACAAGAAAATAGGTTTAATTACAGCTGTTACAGTTGTGAATACCAATAAAGATATTTTCCAATGCTAAATCAAAATTTAATCTTACCGGTATTCATATAGTTAAGTTCCGTAATAGTGTTAAAATACTTTTGCAATACGATGTACTACAACTAACATTTAATTTAATATCATATTGCCTTAATGGCTGGTATAATACCTTGGAGGACTTACTCCGCGTATTGATCGCGGATGATAAAATGTATATAAGGATAGGATTTCATCGTAATAGCGACTATAAGAGTCTCGATCTGTTATAAAATACAGGAAGGTATATTCAGCTAGTTATTACATTGTTTTAAGGCCAGTATCTTCATACTAATCGTTAATCTTAAACTTATGTTCCTCATCTTATGCCTCGATACCTTCAAAATTTTCAACGCATTTAATATATCTTTTGTCAAAGGTAAATGGTTATTAAGTTTGGTATATCACCTGCTTTTATTCGTATTTGACAACAGTATAATGTGTTGACCAATAAACTTATTCGCTATAAATTATTGAAGTACTACGTAAGAAGATATTTTTTCGGCTTATAGTTTAAAATATTCTAGAATCTACATAGATGAAAGGGCTTGATATATGATCCAGTGTATACTCATAGAGATCTCGATCAAAGGACGAGACTCTGTATCAGTCAATACTAGTTTATACTAGTAAGTACTAGTTCCTTTGTTCTAGTTCATACTAGTATAGACAGCTGGTTTCCAGTTGACTGCTTATCCGTCATAGTCAATACAAGTACTTTAACTAGTAAATTATAGTGTCTATTGAGATATTATCATTTTCTCTTGATTTTTTTCTCCGTGGAGTTGAGACGTATTCAGTCCTTGTTGTTGTGTCAAGTACTGATTGACTCTGTTGTTGAGTGCGTTCTAAGTGACTGTACCTGTTATACTTCAATCTACCCCCTCAAGAGGTATTGTCCATTTAAAAATAAGATTTCAAAAGGAAGACAAATAAAATTAAAATTAAAAGGTAGAGGATAAACTGAAGGAAGTGTGTTATGGAAAGAAGAAAGTTGGAAGATGCAAAAAGAAAAAAGACTTGTGTATTACAATTTAAATCAATGACCTTCATAGTAAATTTGTCTATATCACAAAGTTTGTACCGAAACCATTTCCCTATTCCATATTCACAATATTACATAAGGCAACTTGGAGCACGAAAGTTAATAAATCATATCATTAATATAAATTCAGGTCAACCAAGCTAAACCGTTATATTATCACTTCTTGTTTTGCCTTTGGTAGTGGCTTGGTTAACATATTGGTTAGTTGTTTAACCGTAGGAACTTACTTGAGTTGTATTGTATTATAATCTACTTCATCCTTTACAAAGTGTTTTTAAAAAGTATATGTTGAGTGCGTTGGTAATATTTAGTGTTCCTTGTTACCTTAATCGATCCCTTCTTATCATAGTATATTGTAACGATGACAGTAATACGTAGCTTTATAAACAAGTTCCTTATCCAAGGGGTGTTTTGAGTGACCCTTATCCTTACCACGCTTTCAATATCTACAGATGAAAGGCATACTTTGGATCTTCGCTACCAAGTTAACTGTGTTATTGACGATCTGAACTGTGTATCAATAAGTGGAGTTTTTAATAAACTTGTCCCCCTTCTAGTCGGAATCATACCAACTGTTAGTTTAAAGATTGTTGGTATCACAGTAAATTTTGCTGAAATTTATAACTTTTTTATACAGAAGTACCAATAGTTTTTCACTATCGACTGTCAATTCATCAATTTTATATTTCCAAATATATTTGAAGAAGTAACTGCCAAGTGTTACGTTTTTATGTCAAGGATTGTGGCAAAAGTGTGAAATTACTGCTATTAAGAAGGCAATATCCGGTTTAATATGGTATATTACATAGGCTAAAGCCTCAATATTTGACTAATACTTTTTAGTTTATAATATATCAACCTGATGTTTATATAGCATAGTATGCACGAATAATTTAATTTGAATATGAATTTAAACCGCTCGTCTGTTTAGTTATTCTATCTTAAAGTATAGAATATTTTAGATGTACGTATCTTAAGCCATGACAATCATGTATTTTTTCCTATTTCTTAAAATACCCACCCCTAGGAAATACTTTACTTCTACTAGGTCCTTGTACTTTCATTGCTTTCCAATATCCATCTTAAAGGTTTTAATAGCTTTTGAGTTAAAGTCGATAATCCGAAAGTTATTAACATAATTATATATAATGAGTTAACGGCAATAGTTGATATATAGCGCTTTATCAAAACTCAACTTTTTGAACTTAAGGGTATCAAATACTGCCCTTCTGTTGGAATAGTAGTAATTTCAGTGCAGTAGGTCAACTTTATTTACAGTAAAGTTGACTATACTGACTGCAGACTACAAGTTGAGTGAACTGTTTGCAGACTTACTGTATTAGCTGCAAGTCAAGTACAGTATGTGCTCACTTCACTCTAGGGCATGTATAAAGCAATTAACTATAAAAATTAATGTGTAGACCAGCTAGCGGTCTGCCAAACCTAGAACAACACTCCACCACTTGATCACGCAATACTACTATTATTTCGATCAATAGAATCGATAACGTTGTAAAGTCTAATGATCTACTAACACTGGTTAGTGTTTATTAGGTTAAGCATAGATAATATAAGTAAAAAAAAAAGGCTATTTCCTGATTAAGCTTTGTAAAAGACCAAAATAGAGGAAAGATTCTTACCAAGGGCCTTTACTGTTGCGTCGGTTTTTACGGCAGTAAGTAGAAAAGACTTTTACGCTATGTCGGTTTTTGTGGCATCTTAGAGGTAACGACGGTATCTTTATCGAAAACACTAAGAAATCTTTACGAATCCTTTTAGAGAACGTTGAAATTGACTCTTAGAAGTCTTAAAGTTCGCCAAGTTAGCAAACGGTCAAGTCAGTACTACTAAAAGTGCTATTACTACAGAAAAAACTAAGTCCTACGTCAAACAACTACAACAAATAACTTTTAACTTGTACCGATAGCAAACGACTTTCGACCTTACCTTTTATACAAAAACTTTGCACTTATTGCACTCTTTTCTCCTCCTTTACGTTAATTTAATTGTTGAAATCGCTGTTCTGAGAAAAAAACACCTATAATCGCTGAGTTACACCGAGAAAGCCACGTTGCGCAACTCAAAGTTAAGTCGCTAAATTCCTACGCGACTTTATGCTAAAACACTAAGCCTTTACGCCCTCAAATCTTTAATTTCCTCGCATAACAAGTCCTATATTGGTCAGAACTTTAATATGATACTGATTCAGGAATATAAAAAGGTAGTTAAAACCTTTATAAATATTTTCACCAACCATTACAATAAACAACTTTGGATTACGGGTGTTAAAGCGACTTCGACTAAGGCTTGTTAAATTAATTACGTTGGTTATTATATCCTCGATATGGGATTCGGTGACGACTACGGCCATGGTGCTCGCACTTTCCAAAATTTCCCCAAGTTTTTTGATTATTAGACTTTTGATATATGGAAGATGATTCAGCATACGATTAAAGTCAAACTAAAAAAGGAAATTACTTGGCGTGATATGTATATCCCAGAAAAACCCCTATTAGGATTGGTCAAAACCTTTTTTAAATTTTCTTGAAGAGAAAACTCTTTTTAAGATCTTAATTCTTGAAACTCTCGAGGGAACGTCAAGGGTGTTAAAAACCCTCAATACCCTTACACATGCTTTAAGCGACCTCCCCTTTAACTCCAATAAATTTAAGCTTCTTTATACGTTAAAGATAAAGAACCTATTAATTTACTCGCCAAGCTGACACCTTCACGTGACAGCGCAAAGTACTTTTTAATGGTGACAAAGTATGTAAAACAGCAGCTGGCAACGCGGAAAAAAGTATTAACGTTAACGCCCTGAATCGGTCAATTAAGTAAGACCGTTAAGTACTTTAAAACATCTCCTACGGCCAAGTTTCCTTTACCCTTTAAACTTTTAATCAGAATTGCTAAGCCTCTTCAAAGTCTTTTCATTGCAACCCTTAACACTATAATTTTGAGGTTCCAAGGCTTAAATTGCCAGGTAACACTTATATATCTTAGGACAACTATTGTGACCTTTCTTCAAAACCTATTAAAATGGTTAATATCAATTATAAGCTTCTTACGAATTTCGCCAATAATTGAAATAACGTAAAAAATCATAACGAGAAGCTTTATTACTTTTTTAATACGAAGATAATGCCCTTTTTAATTATTTGCAAGTAAATAGAGGTTTCTAATTTTAGTTTTTACTCCTAATTTTCCGTAATTCTTATAGGGTACGTTAGGGATTATTACCTAACCTTTCTAACTTAGACAACTACTTTTCGCAGGATTAACGATGAAATAAAGAGCTACTTCGATTACGATGTCTACTTTGCGTAATATTAAACGGATTGGGCCAATACAAGGTAGATTACGATAATGAAGAATGAAATGGAGGAAAAAACACCAAAAGATATGCTAAATTAAATATTTAACAAGCTTATATTATGTGAAAAAGTGATGGGAAAAGCCCACGCTCACGATACCACACTTTGCGAATAGGTACGGATAGCCGTCACGGGTGTTAAAAAGTTTAAATACGCCTTATAACACACAAATTCCATTTACGAAGAGTTTTTTAGTCAATTCCATTCCTCTATTTTAACCGTGATGGTACATACGCTAAATTCGTTTGATTTATACCCCGAAGCTAATAACTTCCGCGATTTAAATAAATAAGACCATGCGATGGTTAATTACGTCGAACTCAAGTGTGTTTATAAGCTTGTCTAACGCTTAAAATCTGGTTTAACAACTTTAGACTTAAAGGTATAACTATGTTGACGCTAACAAAAGTAAGATTTAATCGGATTTGTGAATCGCAAAAATTATCGTTGTAATAATGGCAAATTTTTTGGATTGATAATAAGTTCAGTTATTCCTTAACTCGTCGCACTTTTCCCGAACGTAATAAAAAACAAGTTATAAACTAAATTTAGTTTATTTTTGGTTCCTAATAAAACTATTTAGAATATATAGCCGATTTCTAAGTTAAAGGGACAATTAACAACGACGATTAACCTAAGAAAATTAAGTAATATAATGATAAAGCCTCTAATACAGCTTAATAATTAGTCGACCACGTTTTTTTATACCGATTAAGTAGTAAAAACCCTTACATTTTCCTTAACCAAACACTTAACCCCTTGTATACATTTAAACTTCACGATAGTTATACGGACTTCACGTTTTAAGTTATTATACCAGATATAGTGGCAAAAAGGTATTTAACAGAAGGCTATTTGTATTACATAGTATTATGAAGGGAAAGCATTACCATTACCGAAATTAATAGTTAAATTATTAGTAAGATTAAAGTTGGCTTCGGCCTAGGCGAATAATTATCGTTACTAGAGACAATAGTAGTTTAGACTGTTATTAACCCGACTACATTCCACATTTCCAAGTTCTCTACCCCTTTTTTACCTTATTTAGAGGATATAAAGAGCCTTAGTATTAATGTCAACGTTAATGCTAACTAAGTGATCAACAACGTCCAGAGGTTTCTCCTTGTCATTAAGTGTAGGTACTTGTCATTTTATTTTTAAGATTTAAAGGTAACGGTGTTGAACCGAAAAAAGTTGGAAATATGTTAATCATACCGGCGTTTTAACCATCTAGCCGTTAATGAGTTATAGAAAGTCCTGAAGTTCGTAAGGTATAAAGATATGTAATAATTTACTTGAAAATATATTGAAAGGTTTTACCATTATCATGAAACGTATACATAAGCCTCCAGATGATTTAAATTTATACTGAAAAACAACAATGATTTTAATTACGAGTTTTTTGTTAATGTGTTTTACTTAGATTATAAGCCTGTTTTTCATATTACAAACTCCGCAATTCCTTTTACCGACTCAAGTTTTTCAAGTCTTTATTAATAATTAATACGTGGGAAACGCTAAGGATACTGTGGATTAACACGTATTTGGACCAACCTAACCTTATCGTTTACGATGCCGACACTAGTTTTGCGACGGTGGAGTTTTAAGAAGATGTTAAAAAATGGGGATTTAGTGTAAACAAGTGTCTATGAAGGCCTACTAGAGCATCATGAAGGTTAAGAGGGTAAACAAACTATTTCACAGAATGTATAATATCTATACTCTGAATATGGAAAGCTTTACAGACTAAAATGCATGTCTTTAGATGGTGGTAAAGAGCTTGAACGATAATTTGAGCCTTGATGGCTTAATATTAACGCTACTGGTCGTTGAAATATATTTACGTCTCACGAGTGAATCTTCGTTATTATTTAGCACCTAGAAAACAGCTATAGCCTATGGTAAAATATTGAAGGAGCTACAGAAGTAATAAGTACAGCGTTAAGTTAATGCCGTCTTTAATATAAAAAAGGGTCCTACGATCATCAATGTGCTTGTTTTGTTATTGTAACGTAAGGTTTTCGTATAGAGGGAGCCAGGTGAATAGGAGAACCTATATGAAACCATAAATATCGCTAATTTTAAAGTAATTATTAAAACTACTAACGGATTCATAATATTTCGTATTATTTAGGTTAATTCTTATATTCAGGAGACTAACGACAAAGACCTTGGAGCTAAATGACTCAGTTCATACGATCCTCACTTACTCGTCACTGACAAGTCAATGGAATATTCCTGGCGTGGATGACCCTCGAAAAGAAGGAATGTTGAAGAAAAGGAATATATACCAGTTTTTATTTACAATAATGTTTATCTAAGTAGAAAAAAGAAAAACAACGAAGATTTGTTATTAAAGCTTTGGATATAAGATATTATTAAAATTTTCGGCAACCCTTTTAAGGAAAGTAATGTTATCGAAATCGATGGCCTTCTAGCTCGAAGAGTTGTATAATTCGTACCTAGAACCGACTTTAACCTTTAAAATCCAAATATTACGATGTTTAAGTTCAGGATTATATACGAGGTTAAAGGTAAAACTCCGGGGCAGCCGTATGAAAAGTTACGCGTAATTACTTAAAGATACGGTAATAAAGGTAAAGATTGGATCCTTACGTAGTTTCCAACGATTTAGAAAATTAGCCAACACTTATTGGTTATTTGAGTAATAAGTTTATTAGCTAACATCAAAGGTAAGTTTATATTTCATGCGTGAAATATAATGAAAATATATATGTAATTAGCCACCGATTTATAGCAGATCATCTTAATAGAGATATTACTAACACTACGTGGTAATTACCTATTTGGGACGTTAATACGATGTATTAAACTATTATACGAACTAGTTGAAGGAAGCGTTGATTACTTTTTAACTTATGAGTCATACTTTAAGTTACGGTACGGTATAAAGTCTTTAATATACGAACAGTATTGGTTAACAACGTAAAAAAAATAGGAATAATAAGTATGTTAATTAACAATACCCTTTTCGTTGTAATGACTGGCTTCGTATTATCGAAATAGAAGGCGATTGAAAACTCTAATTTTTGGAACTGCTAACAGATTACAACTTTGGTGAAAGGTAGCCTATTTAACTTTGACGGATCGTCAATCTGTATACTTAGTGTTAATGATATCTTCAATTTCAGCTAAAAGTTTTAAGGTATTGATTCAATCGTAATCAACAAAACTAATGCAATTAAGGCCTATGTGTACTTGAAATAACGTACCCGTAATAGTTACATCGCTACACTATATTAACTAAGAGCTTTTTACAATTCATCGATTATAATATAAGTATAAAACCTAACATATTAAGACTTTGACCGGCTAAATAGTAGATTGAAGTGGTAAATGCAAAACATGAACCATGGGATTGTTATAGGTTCGATTAACTTATCAAGGGTTAAATTGAATATTTTTACGTATGATTCCTTTATAAATCACATTGCCCTGCCTTCATAGATCGTTTTTCAAATAAATTAAGTTAAAGAAAATAGGTGGGAGAATCAGTTCAATATTTTAGGCAACCTGATTTATCAAACTTTTGTTAAGTGTAACAGGATTTTATAAACCGGGTTAGACTTAGTGGTTTACGACATAATAACTAGCTTTAACTTAGGTATGATATTGTTGGAGAACCTTAACATTATTACTAAATAGTTAAAGATTCCTTTTATTTTAGTAGTAATTGGTACCGACTTGAAAATCTTGTTCGAATTCCTTTTAAATCTCGAAATTACCAGTAAAAAAAGCTTGATAATAGACTTAATACCGCTCCGCGAAGCCTACAAAGGTAATGAGATCGAGGAGTTCCAATAAATCGATGGGAAAGAAAATCTTGCTAACGCTATAACGAAAGCATTTTTAAATAAGGCCTTTAAAAGGTTTATAGACAACAATAATCTGACTATACGTATTGAAGATTACGTTAATAGGTTAATTGGCAAGGTTAAGTCACGTGCCAGTAGATTAGGAAATGTTGGAAAACTGGAAGACTACCAGGGAATTGACGATAACGACCTCTTTAATTGGCACGGCAGAATTGGAAGTTTGTACAAGCCCGTGGAGGAAGAAGTTTTTGTGGGGACTGATAAAGTCGAAACTCGAAGTCGTGGGGTAATTGAAGGTAAATAGGGTTAATTTAAGTGTAAATGAAGCTAATTTTAATATGGAAGTTAACTGGAATTAACAGGGGTTTAGCTAGTTGACGAGGGTGTAATTCAGCAGTAACTGAAAAAGTTTGGTTGACCACATTAGCGTGCGCGTACAAAATAAGAAGCTGATAGTATTGGAATAATAGTAATTGCAGTGCAGTAAGTCAACTTTACTTACAATAAAGTTGACTACACTGACTTCAGACTGTAAGTTGAGTGTATTATTTGTGGATCTACTGTATTAGCTGCAAGTCAAGTATAGTATGTGCCAACATTATAATAGGGTATGTGCCAAGCAATTGAGCACACAAATTACTGTGAAGACCGGCTAGTGGTCTGCCAAAGCTAGAACAATACATCTACCACTTGACCATGCAATACTACTATTACTTTGACCAATCGAATCGATAACGTTGCAACGTCTAAAGCCCTACCAACACCCTCACCTTTTTAACCGTTATTTTGAAGCCTGTTTCAGTCAATATAGTGATGCGATAAACTGAAAGACATTGTCAATTATAACGATAAAACCAATATTATTATTTTTAGATGCTCCAAAAAACCGCTAATGTTATATGTAATATCTATCAATAAAATTTTCTAAATTACCCGTTTAAGAAAGCTGAGTCGGTATAAATTTAGTCGATATCACATTTATGAGAAACAACGATGGTAATAAGGGGCTTTAACGTATGAATCTTTGCTATAGAAATGAAGGATTTAATGCAATTTACACTTTAACTGTTGGTAGGCTTTTATCGTTACAACGTAGTCGATTCGAATCGCTGTGGTCGAAGCAACTAGTGCTGCATTGATATTGGTTGATTGATGTGTAAGTTCTAAGCTTGGCAGACCACTAGCTGGTCCATACACTAATTTGTATAGCCGTTTGAAACGCTTTGGCCCGTGCCTCACTTTGAAGTAAGTAACTACTGCACTGCACTTGCAGTGCAGTATATTCAAATACTACAAACGGCAGTCAATTCGCAGTGCCTACAATTAACCTTACTACAAGTAAAGTTGACTTGACTGTATTGCACTTGACTGCTATTCCAACACTGGCGGCTTTTTGTTTTGTGCCTGCACGCCAACGTAGCTTACCATTAATTGGTGGCAGCCTTTGAAATCCTTCCTTAATCTGTAAGCTAACAATAAGCCGGACCCCTATTAATTCCGATCAATCTGTATTGAAAACAACCTTAATTACGGCCCTTCATGGCCCTTTTTCTCCACGCCTCCGAGACCTTCGTTCTTTAATTCCCGTCTATAGATTTTTCGCCATAGGATTATGTAAATTAGGCACGCTATTAATTACGTACCTTTTGCTAGTATTTTAAATTACTGCCATTGCCACTATCGTCATCGCTACCATTGCCCTAGCAGTCTTTCAATTTGCTAGGGCCACCTTATTTCTTTACGTTACGTACCGAGCGATCCACATATCCCTCGATTCTTCTAGTCATCGTATTACTATCTACAAACCTTTTTAAAGCGTTATGAGGCGTGGCCTTAAACATAGCATCATCAGGTTTATTTTTACCGTTAATTTACTGGAACTTGTTGATTTCCTGGGCTTTGTATACGTTTTTTAACGCTATCACATCTATCATTAGGCGTTTTTCATTAGTCGTATCTAGTTTTGATAGGTATTCGTAAAGGCTCCGGGAATTAGTATATATGACTATAGGCATCGGTAGCAAACCCAGCTATTTGGTAACAATCCTTAATATGCTATTAGTTACCATACCGATATTAAAGCTTGTTATTATATTGTAGATTTTCGAAGCCAGTATACTCCGTATTAAGCAATTACATTGAACAGATATCTAATGTATAAGTTTTTCGGTAATCGTAAATTGCTCCTCCGAAATATTCTCGTTAACGAGTATAATTTAAAAACCGATTTACGATATAAAGTAGGTATTATTAGCAAATAACACATCGGTAAATATTATCAATTTCGCTTTTGTTAGATTTACAAAAACCATATTAATTACTTTTTCTACGTAATCTATTTCCTACTAAATCCGATTATTTAAGTTGATAAAGTTTTCGTCCTACGGGTTTTATTCATGTATTGTAATAAAAAGTTCGTACGATGCCTTCACTTAATATAACGTAGCTATATAAGCCGCATGTGCCCTTTAATTTAAGTATTTCTGTACCTTTACCTCTTTAGCTTTGTCGATAATTATTAGGATCGTGACATTCTTCTTTTAACGTAGTCTAATATAAGTGCCGCTTTTAGCATTAATACTATAAATACTTAGTAACTATCTGTTAAAGTCAAGTTATATACCTTTAGTTAACGTTTTAACTAGCTTATACTTTTAAGGGCCTAACATTTCGATAATAAATTATTTCGCCGTTATAAATCCAATATCTTCAAGAAAAAAGGGTATCATTAATTTGTATACCTACGATGCCAAAATTTTTGCCTTTTGCAATTAATAAGCACAGATTAAATGTTAAAGTCTTTCTCCCTAACCTGTTTTTAAAGTATGCCTGGTCTGTTAGAAACCAGTAGACTTTATTCTCAGCCAATCCATATAAAGGTTTAATATAGTACTTTATCTTACAAGTTGGAAACTTATTCCTTTGGTTTTGTAGTAATTTGAATAATACAATTCGTTCAAGATTGGTGGCAAATATCGTATACGCTTACATAATATCCCGGCCATTAAATATAAATGAACCCTTTATTCTAACAGTTAAACTGGCAGTAATGAGGACGATTAAACGTTAATTAATCTTTTAAATTATAGGCGATTCAATGAGGATTTATTCCTTGCCTTCATTACCGTATTCTTTGGCGATTAACCGTGACTTTTCATACGGACGGCCTATAGTTTTGCTTTTAACCTTGTTAACTATCCTCGACTGAAAGATGATAATATTTTATCTTTTAAAACACGTTAACAGTACAAACTATATAATTACATATAATAGGAGGTCGTTAATTTCCACTTGATCATTTTTCTTAAAAGGCTTCCTTAATATATTAATAATGCTTTCAATACGTAACGTAAGGGTAATTTTTCCTATAGAAGTTTCTTCTTAAGACACCTACGCTGTTTCATATACGCTATTAAACCTTCAATCCCCGTTTTCCTCCTCTTTAGTATATATCTTCTTTTTAGGTAGTTTCCTAAGATGTCAAAGTTTTATTAGCTTGTTAATAATCGGTTCGGGGGGTTATATTATATAATTAGCTTGACTCGAGGGTTATCTACATTAAAAACTTTATTCAATTTCAGGGGGCTTCGTTACAGCTTAAATTATATAACCCGGAAAATCATATGGCGGTGAATAGTTGTAATTATCATGTTTAAGTTGGTAATACTTAAAATATTATACGGCCTATCCCATTTTCCTAAATCGCGTTACATAAAGACTTTACTTTAAAGGGGGAGTAAAAGTAAGTCTATTATTCAAATTTCGTTTTTAGTATTAAGGGTACTATTAACCTAGCGGTGTACCGATTTATTTCTCAATTCTTTTAGGGCTTTACTATATATCATAACACGCTTTTAGGTATTAAACGAAGGTGGCGACTTAGCTATTATATAAAAGTAAACTTTAAATACTAATAAAGTTAGGACAAATTCGTTAAAGCTAATAGTATCGTTAAGACCTTTTACCACTATTTAAAACCGTGCCTTTTAGCTTGTAATATTTCTGATTTTCAGTATAAGGATATTATAAGCCTTTTGTAAAAGGGCGTATGCCTTTTTAACCTTACTAATACTTTAATAAGCTTTAACGGAGACCTATTTATATTAAATCCCTATTAACTTTATATTAACTTGAAATTTCATCATAACAAAGTTAATGCCGGTATCGTAAACTAACACATTTAATAGGCTAAGATACGTGTTAATTTACAAAGTACGTAATACATTTAATATTTCCTTCGCCGTAATGGTTTTTAAACTTTAATGTCGTAAAAGGCCGTAACGAAGTCTATAACGTATAATACTAGCTTGCCATCCAAATAAAACACATTCATGAAAACTTTCGAATTAAAGTTTTAATTTTCCTTTAACGTAAACCTAAACCTTAAAGCAGCTTAAAAGTGTATTCGGCAGTGGTAGTAGAGGCATTTAACTGCCTTAAATACTAATATATTCACATTTTCGTAACCAATTACCTTTAAGACCCTATAAAACCTGTTAATTACCACATAATTAACGAAATTATGTCTCCTTCAGGTTGAATACCATTGCCTTTGGTATTTAAAAATAAAATCAAAAATACCTCTATTTAAGGCTACGTAAAAACATTTTACCGTCCTTAACATATATTAACTTATTAATTTTAATATTAACTTTAACAGCAAGATCTTTCTTATCTTTTAGGAAAAGGTAAAAAGGGGTAAGGTATTCCAAAATGTAGAAAACAATAGGGCTAATAACAATTTTTAATATCTTTAATCTCAATAAGGATAACTCCTTTTCAAGCCTGAAGCCAACTTTAGCTTTGCTAACGTTCGTGTAGTCAAGTTCCGTAATTGTATTAGTATCCCTTCGTAACGCGACGTATTATAAATAACTTCTGGTTAAGTACTATATTGCCCACATATCCGACATAATCTTTTAAAAAACTTACTCTGCGTAATAGTTTCGAATAGTAAAAAGGTATATAGGTTTAAAGTCTTTATCGTTATAACAGAGGTGAAGGTCTTTACCTATAATGCGGTACAAAAAGGTGTAGTCGGCTAGTTATTACATGTCTTCTGAGCTAGTACCGGTATCAACATCTTCGTATCAGCCGATAACCTTTAAATTATTTTCCTTTTCTTTGTCTTGACTTCCTTCAAAATGTATGATTTGTTTAATGTAATCCTAGTTAAAAAATAAAAGTAAACTACGGGTAATATATTACCTACTTTACTTCGCGTTGAGCGGAAATATAACGTATTAACTAACAACCTTATTTACCGTAAATCTAACATCTCTTAACTCCTAGTATAAACTTGCTTAACCTGTTTAAAAACTTGAAAGAAAAGAAATACCCTCCTTTATAGGTAAAGGTCCGGAACATCCATTAGCTTTATTAGTAAGGCGGTTCGTACCATCGATTAATATAATACAAACTAAAAGGGTTTTTTTCGTTACTACATGTTGAAGCTTGTAGGTATATACCAGTCGAACCGGAAACTCGAACAGTTACGGTTGCTAATAAAAAACGTGATTAGATAAAAAAACTATTTATGAGTAACATTAAGGTATTATAAGGTGTATTCGAACTTTTTATAACCCGTAACTACTTAAATGACCTATTTGCGTAGGGTATTTTCGCTAACTCCTATATTCTATATTACTTATTTGCAAAGAATTAGCTTGTTAAGTATCTAATTTGAAAGGTCTATCTCACTTTTCGACTTTTTCTTATAATTTAATATTTAAGACCACTTAATAATATTCCTATCCGTATAATACTAGTTAAGGTTAATATCGTATTCAAAGTAGATTTTTATACTATCGTAAATCTCGCGGAAAAAAGCATAATTCTTTAGGTATCGGGGGTAATAATCTTTAGCTTGGTAGGTAAAGATATTAAGAAACAACAAATTGAATTCGGGTAACTATACTTTTATTTGGCGGTAGATGTTAAAAAATAAACGTAACTTAACGTCGAGGAAATTATATGGTTTACCATTATACCTTTCTTTTCCTCTTTAAATTTTAATAAACGTAATAATCACCGTATAATCCGTATCTACTATTAAAAGGTATCTTAGGGGAAGGTTAATATACTGGTAGTAAGGACCTTTTATATTTCCTAACTGGTAAAAAGATTAAAGTTATTACTAGTACTAATGGGTAGGATAATACCCTTTAGCTAAATTTAAAGGGAAAGAGCTAGTAATCGTACTTATAATAGGCTCGTGTATAAAACTAGTCTTTCCTTAATTTAGCTATTAAAACTAAACGTATTGAAAATGTTGGGGAAAGTAGGCTTAAGGAGTACTATCGCAGGGAACTTAGTGATAATTCTCTTGGTGTTAAGGGGTTCGACAAGGTTTCTATTTAATTAATTGGTATAAATCACCAATATCAATATCTTTGGCCGCGTTAACAGCCTTTTATTCACGCTTTCGACCGTCTTCAAGAGCGTACTTAATTCTATTACGTAATGGTATTAAACTGTCGAAAATGTTAACGTATTTTTCATCGCTAACACACAAAAATGCCTAACTTAACTAAAGGTAAAGAAAAGGTCCCCTAAAGCGTATATATGAGCGTTGAGTTTCCTTAATCCCTTTTTCTTTCGGCTGTAGGTCCTTTAAGCATTTTTTAAGCTAGGCTAATTAAAAAAGTATTTTCGCAAGCCTAATAACGTTTCCCTTCAACACAAAAATCCCTCGGTATTCAAGTTTAGTCCTTAATTTGGATTGAACAGTTTTTTTAGTTTACTTTTTACATATCAAGTTTCCAGTCTCTGAAAAATTTACGGACTTTAAACAATATTTTGTTAGGATCTTCATTAGTGATATATTCCAGGATAAAGTAGCCGACGAATTTGGTCAATTACTTTTCGGTTAATTCTTTCTTAACATCGTATCTTCAAAAATCGTAATTATATCATTTAGTGAAAGCGAATTTGAAGGTTTTAACTTTTTCCATAAATATCTAACTTGGAGCTATTTTAATGGTTTGGCCTGCAAAGGACTTAGTGGTGGACTTGGTAATCTGGGGCGTGCAGACTTGGTATTTTAACGTAGAGTTTCGCGACGTGGCTTTCTTTATGCGACTTGGTAATTCTTCTCATTTTTATCTAAAGCCGCAAACTCAATGATCGAAGTGGTAAAGGACGTGAAAAAACTAAAACAGTACAAAAGTCTAGTGTAAAGTGTAAGGTTGAAGGTCGTTAATAGTGTTAAAATTCGAAGGTTGTTATTTTAACATAAGGACTTAGTCGTTTTTCTTACGATAATAACATCCCTAGTAATACTGACTTAGCCGTTTGCCAACTTACCGTACTTTAAGACTTTTAACAGTCAATCTCAACGGTTTTTAAGAAGGATTAACAAAGATTTATTAGTATTTTCGATAACTATATCATCGCTACCTCTTCATTTATATTAAAACTGACGTAACCTAGAAGTCTCTTCTACTTGCTGCTGTCAAAACCTACGTAATAGTAAAAGCTTTTCGTAAAAGTCTTTTCTTTACTCTAGCTAAAACATAAAGAGTAACAACCGGAAAGTAGCCTCTTCTTTTACCTAACCAATCTGTGCTTGACCTAATAAGCACTGATTAGTGTTGAGAGGCCTTTATCGTTACAATGTATTCGATTAGAATCACTGTGGTCGAAGTAACTGGTGCTGCGTTGATATTGGTTGATTGATGTGTAAGGTCTATGTTTGGTAGACCGCTAGCCGGTCTGCACACTAATTTGTATGGCCAAACGCTTTAGCCTATGCCTTTCTTTGAAGTGGGCACCTACTGCACTGCACTTACAGTGCAGTTTATTCAAATCCCACAAACTGCAGTCAATTTGCAGTACGTACTATCAACCTTACTGCAAGTGAAGTTGACTTAACTGTACTGCACTTGACTGCAATTCCAACAATAACTTTATTTAAACGCTCGTATTATAATCAGGACCGTATAATTTTCGATTTGACCTTTAAACTTAGTCTTAACCTTAGTTACCTCTTGAAAGGTTAGAGAATAGCGGTTACTATCCCTTTGAATGGAATTTAAAACCTTAAATGATAGTAAGCTCCATATTTCACTATAAAGGGTCTTTTTCCAATACTCAGTATCTGTGCCCTCTAAAGCTTTCATCATAGCTTGTTATTTCTCTTATTTATTAACTTAAAGCACAAATTAGAATATGTCAATGTCAACAACATATGCTGACAAATTTTCTGGCAATCTATTTACTGGTTTTGATATTATTTGACGTATACTTCTTTTGAGCTTAGAGTTTAGAGCAGCTGTTACAATGTTATAAAAGATATTAAT
Organism: Anisogramma anomala; assembly: GCA_038502455.1. Lineage (NCBI taxonomy): Eukaryota > Fungi > Ascomycota > Sordariomycetes > Diaporthales > Gnomoniaceae > Anisogramma > Anisogramma anomala. Next base: position 13,780,978 of record JASMMZ010000003.1, on the reverse strand, counting down.
TTCAATAGTATCTTCATTCTTTACCACTATTTTACAACATTTCGTAATATTTCTGTGAAATATTATTAGCTTTGAGGTATTAAAGATCTTCTTAGTTAAGGTCTTTGACCGTTCTGGCAAGTAAGCCTAGAAAATATGACAGGAATTTGTAATATCGAAAAACTGCTACAAAATTCTTTTTTCTCTTTCTCTTATAAAATCAGTCTTTTAACCATTTACTCATTTTGTAAAGGATATGTGAATGACAACGGCCAAGTTTAGAGTAAAGTCAAACTAAACGTTGGATTTGTAATTCCTATAACCCTTCATTTTATTATAAAAACCCTTATAGGACCTAATATACTGTATTCTATTTCTGTTGTTAACCGTCAAGTTGGCCATGACAATCATTGCTTGGAATAGGTATGGACAAAAATAATTTGATACTTTTCTGATAACGATTTGAGTCTACATCTTTTCCAAAATCACTTTGCTAAAGCGCTCGTAAATCCTATTTTCTTTGGGGATGTATGGTAAGGAAAACTTGAGGATATATATCTGGTTAATATACATATTTATAACTAAATAGTCAACGAACTCGTTTCCTCAGTCAAATATTAAAAAATTTATAGTATATATAATAAGTTGAATGATCTCGTTTAATATGCAACAAACGGTTTTGGATTCCTTACCAGAACTATAATAAATGTATTACAAACGCTAAAGCTAGACTTTATCTTAATATTCAATAGGTTATGGCGTTCTCCATTTAGGCTATTAGTTGTTTGATGAAAGCTATAAAGAGTCTAAATATACGCTCTTTTTTTTCGGGGTTCTATATAAATAGCTTGATTGTTATCATGTGTTTTTGGAAATCTTAAATAAAACATAAATACAATCAAAGTTTCACTCTTTCTAATACCTTTTAAAGTCATCTAATAACTGAAGTGATTCCTTAACTGATTTCAGGTCGATATGACCAAACCTGATATATTAATGGGAAATATCGAAGAACTTGGTAGGAAATGTGGCAAAGAAGTGAAACTGTTACCTTGTTTGTTTAATAACGTAATCTCTAATTATGGTAACAACTGTTTCCTTAGTTAGTAGTTAATCAAAAACAAGTATCAAACCCTGATACCCGAGCTATAAGGATCTGAAAAACTAATCAAGTTCATGAAAAACCTGAGGAAATAGAAACAGTGTTTAAAATTCAAATTAATATAACTTTTATTAGATTTAACTGATACTTGTACTGTTTCTTATCCTATAGATTAAACTATATCACCCTTATTCGTAATCCATAATAGGTTTTACATTGTATCTTAATATATGAAACACATTTATTATTGTTACAAATATGGTAAGATTAGTTAGAATTAGTAATTCTAACATATCAAAATTGGAATTCATTCATTATAAAGCGATGAAGTAATATAGAAGAAAAATAAAAATCAATCAGATTTGACGTTAAGTTTTAATGACTTAACGTTAAAAGTGGGATTTGTATGGAGACACTACCCGCTTCTAATACAGCCTTTGATTAGTCGTTTCTTCGGATTAACGTGATAAGTAGGGCCTTTGACATAAAAAATAAATCATTTAACGTTGAAATTAATTACCTCAAAGCGAGAACACCCGTATAAGATACGGATTTTGATTAGCCGAAATTCTCCAGTGCAAAGTTCGGTACAGGGATACGTGAAATAAAACAGACAACTAAAATATCTAATTGCGTAATTGTAGGCAATACTATCAAGTTATAGTACTAATTTTAGAGTTTTCTTAACCTTACTATTAACAACTGAAACGACTTCCGCTTTTTCTTCTTTTCGAATAAATTCACTAGAATTCAAAAGTCATACAGGATTCAAAGGCCGTAGATTTGGGTAAAGTACCCAACGAGCCTTTGCTAAGTACTCTTTAGAAAAGCCAGAAAGGCAATTCTTCCTAAATTGACTAGTATGCTAGTTTCGACCCATAAACTCATTCTTTGATCTTTGTTAAAGAACTAGATTTACAAGTTATTTTCCTCCTTTAAGGTGGTTTTCGTTTTGAAAGTCTAACTGTAATTAACGTAGTTTTAAGGGAACGGCTTTCCTCAATTCACTTTGCCTACGGAACCTACACACTGAAAATTCGGGCTTAATATAGTTCAAAAACTAAAAATAGTATTCAATATTCTTGAAATACCGACCTTGATGGATAAGACTCCTTCTGGTATTTTTAAACGCTGTTACAGAATCAGCAGAGGAAGAATAATGTCGAAGGCGTATAAAACGAAGTTTCTCAAGAGGGTTTTGATAATAAATAGGTTCAATGCGTTGGCATATGCTAATTAACTTCAATAAGACTTTATACGGGTCCTTAATTCTAACGATGACGGCTGAAAGGTCAGGAGTAATAAAGGAAGTAATCATCCGGTAAGCATGGATTAGGGTACGCAAATTTTTGAAAATATTGACAAGAATATAGTAGATAGACGTAAGAAATTAAATATAGTACATTTCTATAAAACCTATATTTATCTAAATCTTAAAGATACCCTCCAAAATATTAAAACAGTCATTGATAACAACACAAACTTGATTGTTATCATCCATGTATTAATATTTGTAAAGGTTAATGTTTTAGAGTCTTTTGCTACAATAATTTCCTCTTTGCCTAAATGTTTAAAAGGGGGTTCTTCATGTTTTCTACAATCTCCGTCAGTTTGGTTGCTATCAATTTAAGTGATTCTGGCTTCGTTAGTTATTTAAAGCGTTTCTCACGTTTAGATTTCAGTCTGTCGTATAAATCGATAGCTAACCTAAGTTTTTCTTATTCCGAATAGTCTTAAGTACTGGTAACTCTAGATTTTGCCTTCTCATCAACAAGATTATTAGAATTAAGAGTTTGAAGCTCGTACTAATCTCTAGATTTACGGGTATCACGAGCTACCTCTATTCTTTTCCTCAACAGATCTTCAAGATCCAGGGCCCTTAAAACAAAAGGAGTATCTCTAGAGCATGGGAAACGAAGAGACAGAGTAATAGGAGAACAAGAGGAACCTGTAGGTTTTAAGGAGCCAGAAGCAATGACAATTCTTTGTAAAGAAGAACTATCATCACTGGTATTGACGTGTAACAGTCCTGGTAGTAGAAACAAAGATCCACGTTTTAAGAATGCTAAAGAGGTATCCTCAAAGGTATAAGAAGGTTCAGAAGAGGTAGACATTTTCAATATGAGTTGGTATGGAAAGTATTGGACTAAATTCAATGAAATAGAATAGTGGGGAACAATCATACTAATAATACGTTGAAGTTACTATAAAAGAATATATTGTGTAGGCTTATAGACTCAAATATTTTAGAATATACATAAAGAAAAAGGATTCATATATAATCTAGTGTATCTTTATAGATATCTCGATCAAAGGTCGTGACTCTGTACCAGTTAATACTAGTTTGTACTAGTAATTACTAGTTCCTCCATACTAGTAAATACTAGTGTAGATAGCTGGCTTATAGCTGTCTGATCCTCTGTATTAATAAATACTAGTACTTGCACTAGTAAATTCTAGTACCTTTAGTAGATTTTATCATCTTCATTTGAATTCATTATTCTTGTTATTGATACGTGTAAAGTACTTATAGTTGTGCCAATTACTAACTAGCCCTATTGTTGAGTGTATCCTAGGTAACTGTACTTATTATATTTCAATACAAATACAGCACCTCTTGGCGTTTTGAAGAAACGTATGCAATTAAATTAAAAATATTAAAAAAAAGAAGATTCTTATTACATATGTTTCCATTTCAGATTCTAGGTTAGGGTTTTGTTTTAATTTCATTACATTTGCCTGCCGTATGCGATCGATTAAATATTTAAAGGTATAGTTTTTATCGTCGTCGCTAAAGTCGTAAGCTTAGGAGTATATTATAATTAAGCTCGGCACCCGTACTATTATAATTGTAGGCGAAAATTATAATTAGCCAAAAAAATCCTCTACTAATAATGTCAAGACATTGTAAGGCATATTACAGCTTTTCATACCACTTTTGAATTTGACGGACTTGCTAACGTAATATGTCTTCGCTAAATCTTCTATTCCCCATTACCTATTGATAAAACATTAGCCTGTTCAATAACCAATTAAAATGTTGATGTTGATTTTCGAGTGTTTTCATATTCTAATATGAAAAAAGGCTCAATGATATTCCAGTTGGTATAATATTGAACGAGGTCAATATCTTGATCAAAGTGATATTTAAAATTATTGAAAATTTCTAAAATGACGAGAAATTCGTTGGATACCGGAGGTAATGTTTCTCTACTGATAGGTAAGGATATTAGGAAATAATGAGACGAAACCTATTAATTTAATTCGTATTTGAAGATTGATATTTAAAAAAACAACCGTTACATGTTGTTACAAAGATTTTATGGCTTACCATTATATTCCTCTTTAAGTCGCTAAATATTAACAAAAATTGGAATCGCAACGTAATCCGTATCCATAAAAAGAAAATCTCAAAGGGGATAAGTAATTTATTGGTCATATTAACTCTTTAGATCTTTTAACAAATGAAGTTAAGATGTCACAGGCTAATGCTTGGCTGGTATTTATCAAGGATCCAACTCTGGTAGTTCTACTCGCTCCTGCGATGCTCTAGAGCAGGGAGAGAGCCGCTTGAGGACACGTCATATAACTGGGGATCGGGGTTGTACCATCTTGACTCCATAGCCGCTCCCTAACAGGGACTTCTTTCTCCTTATTCCTCCTCATCAAGGTTTATAAATAAAATCCAACCACCTTAAACGATAACTTCGGCTACAATACCTTTACATATAAACCTCGATTTTCTACCCGATGGTATCTTAGTTGTTGTTTAGTGGCTATAGCCTAAGTTTATGTCTTTATCCTTCGACCCACTAAATCTGGACCTCTAAGTCCTAAAGTAATTCCTTAACGCAAGCGTTAAGAATCAGATTTAAAACACCTTAATGGTTTAAACCGGTTACCTTACGACTTGATACGAACGATTTATCGACGACTTACGTGTAAAACTTATCGAGCGAAGCCAAACCGCTTGGAAACACGTTTTATACTTAAAATAACGAAACACTAACGCGTTGAACGCTTTAATGAATATAATCCGATAGCTCGAAGATATTAGCACACTTAAGTCCTCGGATTAACTTCCTCCTTGAAAAATTTCCCCTACGTATACTACGAACGACGCCATTATTATACCTCTCCCTACCGGGGACCGTGTTAGCTTCCTAAAGAGCGATAATTTCTCTGAATTCGATTACAATGTTAACGACCCTTTTAACGGGAGTTACCGACCTAAACATAAACTACTTAACTAGCCGATTAAATTTTCCGGTATTAAATTACGATTCCCAGTATAAAAGACCACGATAATACGTAAGTTATGTCGAAACCAGAAGTTTATCGGTATAAAAAGATATTACGTCCGCGGAAGCGACGGTGGCACTAAAGACTCCGGCATCTTTATAGTTATATTCTGCACTTACCATTACGACCATAACGTGGCTAAAGCAATTATCGCTCGGCTTACAAGTATAAAGCAGGAAGTTCGTAAACTATTTTACGTTTTTTTTAACTCTTAGGAAGCCCTACTCGTGAAAGTCAGCGACATAGCTTAGAAATCCGCCGCGAAACTCGCTATTTTAAAGGGAGTTATTAATAATATACTTACCACTACATTACTCCCCCTCTATATGCCGGCGGATTACAATAAATAGGTCGTCCGCGTTTAACTTATCGACGGGAGTTTTTATAATCTTCGTACTCATTATCACGGCTTTAATACTGTCGCTACCGGAGGCGCTTTTCGCAGTAGGAATAACGGCGGTAATATGCCCGCTCGAGATAGCTAGGGCAATGTTATTATAACTAACGTAAACGCCTTTCGAACCGCTTTTAAATGGCGTACCATTTAGGTTAACTACGTGAAACTCTTCCGCCGCAAAGATCTCGGACTTAATTACGTTACGAAGGGAACGGCTACCGGATTCGTACCTACCCATAGGACCCGGTGTAACGCCTGAAAAGCTTTAACGATAAAGCTGTTATAAAAATATTTTTTACTTCGGCCGAAATACTTATCGATTTCAAAAATGGAAAAGTGTAACTCTTATATATAACCGTATAAAAAAATTTGCAAAACTTTGATTTAACTTAAAAAGTTCGTTCCAACTTTGAAATAGCTTTTCGTTTATAATAAATTTATTTTGCAATTGTTCTCGTTTTATCCAAGTTTTCATAAATATAGTTTATAAATACTATAACGTCGCGAGTATGTAGTTTACCAATTACTTAAAGTTACTACGCTTTCCTATTCCCTTACGACAACTATGTGAAGCTACATTTTATATGCCCGGTTTTCCCCTACAACTTATTTCCTTTATAACCCTTTTAAACGTCGACTTCGATAAATACCTTCACCAGATATAGGCATACGTAGTCCTTGTTCTATGATAAGAGGTTATTTTGGATAAACCTTAAATAAAATACTAGCAAATTACCTATGACTTCGCGAAATATATATTACTTTTTCGGGCGAACCGATAACCATCGTATTTAAAAACGAAGGTTTACGCCCGTTTAAAAAATGCTAAAAGGGGTCGGCGCTGCTGCTATTTACACTATTTTACAATAAGCCTGTAGGAACCGAACCGCTATTACGCAACTCGCCGCCGTCTCCCTCAAAAACATTAATAAAACACTCGCCCTGAAACTACTTATCTCCGTTTACGACAAACTTCCCACCGATATCAGGGAATTGGAACCCCTATTCGATAAAGCTCTCGGCGATAAGCTACCCCTTCACCTCTTTAAAGCGAATTACGAGATTTTCTTTCATACCAATAACTAAGGCTAACCTTTAGAAGTACCATGGGGTCTTTATACATCATGTCACATAAAAAGCTTTTTGTACTACGTAAAACGTTAACCGATTTACTTAATTAAGGTTATATTCGAGTAAATTGGTTTTTAACGGGCGCCTTAGTCCTTTTCGTTAAGAAACACAGAGGAAAGGTACGATTTTATATCTATTATAGCAAACTTAATACTATTATGAAAGCAGATCGTTGCCCGTTCTCCTTTATTAAAAAAAAGCTTACAAATATTTCGTAGATTAAGTAACTTACTAAGTTGAATATTAATGTTTTTTTTATAATATCCGTATTAGGGAGAAAAATAAATGGAAAATGACATTTTGTACATAATTTTAACTCTTTAAATAACTCGTTACTCTTTTCGACTTTTCTAATACTTTTATCACCTTTTTACGGTATATTAATAATTCTTTGCGCGCTTTCCTCGGCATTTTTTATTTCGATTTCCTCGATATAGTTTTCATTTACTTTAATGATACCTTTGATGACCACATTGCTAAAATTAAATAAATATTGAACGTATTAAATGTCAAGGGACTTGGCTTAAATATTTTTAAATACAAATTCGGTATTTAAAAAACCAAGTACCTTGGATTCTTTATTAAAGTCGGCGTCAACGTTTATATAAACCCTGAAGAGCTACGCGTTATCTGAAAATGGGCGGCTTCTACAACAGTTTTAAAAGTATGGGGCTTTCTGGGGTTCGTAAATTTCTATCGCCATTTTATCCGCGACTATTCGATGATTATTGGATTCTTATTACTATTAACCCGTAAAGGTACTTCATTTCGTTAAAGAATTAAAAGAAAAGCCATTTTCGAGAAACTTAAGCTTAAATTCCTCTCCGAACCTGTATTTGCCTAATAGGATCTCGACCGCGATACCTTTCTCGAAACCAACTATTCTAACTAAGCCCTAAAAGACAGCCTCCTTTAACGCGACGACCACAATAACTTACACCTAATAACGTATGACTCCCGCCGCTTATCTCCCGCAGAATACAATTAAGAAATCCACGAAAAAAAATTATTTATGATTATAAATTACTTAAAAACATGGAACGTGGAACTTCGAGGCATGGCGCGCCTGTTTACTATCCTAACGGATCACAAAAACTTGGAATATTTTATAACGACACGACGGCTTTCCGAACAACAAATCTACTAGTTTAAACGCCTTTCGCAATTTCTTTTCCAATTGATATATAATAAAGTAACGGATTACATATGACTCGATATACTATTACGATAAAATTAGGATATTTTTAAAGGCCTCTCGGACCCACGTTACCTAAGCCGAAAATTCCAGTTGTTACGTCCCTAATGGTCTGCTCATAAGCTTCTTACTCGCACGTACGTCTTTCGGTTAACCGTCGTCAGCGAATTAATTTTGAAAAGCTATAAACTTTTCACTAACGTCGACCTCCAAAGTTGATAAAATATTGTTATTATACGTAACACCACTTATCCCCACCTAATACGTACGATACGTAGAGGTAACTAATATTTCCTAACGGATATCCGTACCGAAGACAACCGTACGTTAAAGGTTTTAATTTCTAAATATCAGGTAAACAATGATAAAGTTTTAAGGTTTCGCGATCGTATTTAGGTACCTACTTACAAACCACTTACTACCACATTAATTTAAATTACCCACGATTCGCTCCTTACCAACCACCCAGGCCGCGACGCTACTATCGCTATCCTTTCCAGAACGTATTTTTAGCCAGGCTTATATTATACGGTCCGCCGCTTTTACCGTAACTGCGACGTGTATAGCCATATAACCTATGAAAAAAACCGTCAAAAAGGGCGCTTCTAACTCCTCCCAATTCTCGAACAGCTTTAAAACGAACTTTCCTTCGACTTGATAGTTAATTTACCTTAGGAATACGAAGGCAACCTACGTTACCTTTTAATTATTCCGGACCGTTTAAGTGAAGCCATCACCCTTAAATATATAACTATTATAAATACCGAGGCTTATACGAAACGGGTTTGCAATTATTATTAACGGTTTTATAGTTTTCCACATACTATTATTAGCAACCGTAACTAGAATTGAACTAATAGGTTTTTAAAACGACTTTACGACCTAACTAAGGTAAAACAACGTTTAAATACCGCCTTTTACCTCGAAATCAATGGTATGAACGAATGCGTAAATTAAAAGGTCTTTACGTATTTACATTTATTCGTCGTTTACATATAACTCGACTAAAGCTGTTTATTTCCCGATCATTAACTAATACTAAATAATGAGAATACGACAATTATCGGTATTAACCTGTTTTTGATAACCTATAGTTATTACGTTAATTTTATCCAACCAATACAACAGTTTTTTGTTTCGATAACGATACTACGCATGAAGGCTAAAACCTTTATTTAAAGGATTCGAAAAGTTATAAAGTTTACACAAACTGTAATAAAGTCTACGCAACAACTTATAAAGGAAGCTGCTAATGAACGACGCTCCCCCTTGGAACGTTTTCGAATCGGCGACGACGTTTAGCTTTCCCTTAAAAATCACAAGCTAAACAAATTCTCCAAAAAGTTAAGTTAACTTTAAAAATAAATACCTAGTAACATATAATCGACTTCTACGTTATTAAACTTAACATACCAAGCGAAAAATATTTTCGATTTTATGTAAATTGATTCGTTCTAATCTCTTCGGATACGCTCCCAAGCTAAAAAACTCGAAACTTTTAACTGCAAGCTATAATTATTCAAAAATATAATAGTAAGGCGAAGCCAGAATACCAAATCGAAAGTATATTACGGGCCCGTAATAAACCCTAAATCGGATGTACCCAACTTTATAACTAACCGAAACGGCAAGGTTTAGTTAAATAGATAGGCTATATAAATCCAATGTAAAAACCGCTTTCAAACTTTTCCAATACCGTGGTACTCGATACCTTTGAATCGCGTTACGGACCTGTTAAATGGAACGATAGGCCCTTACGCCCAACCCGTAAACGGGCATAATTTTGCATTTTACTTTTCCAAACGAATCGACATTGAACCGCTAACAAGCGGACACCAAATAAACTTATTAATATTAATGAAACCGAAACGTGAAAGAATATAACAGGACCGTTTACTTACTTAAACTTACTTAAAAATATCTTTAAATTCCTCATCCGAGTTTTCACCCAACATTTTCTCACATATTTTAAAATAATAATTTAGCTTAATATCTATACGATCCAGCTTAACGTCAATACGCTCCGAGACCTTAACAAGATTTCGTATTACTTTTAATAACGTTCTCGAATTACCTGTTAACAGCCCTCTCCGCCCCTCACGTTTTTACCTAATCATAAAAAATTTACCTAAATACTACGCTCCTCATTTATCAACTTTATGGCACACATGCCTCCAAATTACACAGGAGTGGCAGAGACAACCCCCCCCCC
>JASMMZ010000003.1:13491068-13769730 GCA_038502455.1 Anisogramma anomala | reverse complement strand
GTGTCTTTGGGGGTAATATTACAGGCTATTGCCTGGCTAGTATTTACTAGGGATCCAACCCTAGTAGTTGTACTCGCTCCTGTAATGCTTAAGAGCAGGGAAAGAGCTACTTAAGGACACGTCATATAACTGAAGAAAGGGGTCATACCATCTTAGCTCCATAGCCGCTCCCTAGCAGGGGTTTCTCCTCCTTCTTCCTCCTCATCTAGGTTTATAGACTGAATCTGACCACCTTGAGCGACAGCTTCGGCCACAGTCCCTTTATATAAGACTGGTGTTCATGGGAAAGATACTTATCTTGAGCAAAGTTTGTGAGGAAAAATCTAGTTATCGTAACTATAATAGATTCGTGCGTAAAGTCTTTCCTTGATTATAGTTGGTATTATTGGTGAACTTCATAGAATTAAAAGTATTATAGACTCTAAAAACTGCCATGGAATTGTTAATATTCCTATTGGTATTAAGGGGCTTTCTGGTACGGGTTTTACTTCATTAACTGGTATACTAGAAGGTGGTCGTAAACTTATGGATTTGATACGTTTAGGTTAATCAATTCATTATCGCTGTTATTGAAGTTGGCGGGTTGGAGTCTTTAGACCGGAGGGTTTGAGGAATTAATCTAGGTTTAAGCCTGGATTTAAACTAAGCTTTACAAATGTATGTCAAGGCCTTAAGGAATACTATTGCTAACAATATTGTCTCCCTTGTCTTTATGTATTTACTGAGGATATTCATCTTTAGTGTATTCTTATAATATATTTGCAAGATTACTATTTTCTCCTTTTATTCACCGGAAAATAGATATCTTCAGTTATACAATTAAATCTTCATCTTTATCTTCCTTTATATATCTATATTATTTTACATGTTTAGTGTCCATTTTCTCAACCAATTGTAGAAATCGTCGATTGCGATAGGCCTTTGATTGGTTCCAGTATGGTCTGAGTAGAGAATGAAGTAGCCAATATAATTGGTTAAATGCGTGTAGGTAAAGTCTTCGTTAAGGTTTATTTACCGAAAATCATTGTTAAAGTGCTTGATAAATGTAAGACCGAGGCTTTCAATTTTTTTTTCTCACTAGGTCTTTAAAGATGTTAATTTTGACGTATCTTGTAGATATTTCAACGAGTTAAAGTAAATATTGCAGTAGTATAGGAGTATAAGGGAAAAATTTCATGTAGTATAATAGGTTGTAAGTCGTAAATGGTTTATAGTTCAATGGGTCTCATGACTTCGCCGTTTACGATTTTCGATTTGCAATAGTAGTAATAGCAATAGTAGTCATTTAACCGTTTGCCAACTTTGTTTCCTTGAAAAACTTGAGACTTTTAGGCGGTAAATATCTACACTTATTTTTCAAAATTAGTTTAATAAATTGTACTTAGTGTTTTAGATAAGAATAGATCTACCTTCGCTACTTAGAGACTGCCGCTAACAATTACAAAGTCTATAAGTTCTCTCTACTTGCTACCGCAGACAACTATTCAGAGTATAGGTATACTTCGCATGAACTTTTCCTCTACTTTGTTTAAAGAAATCGTAAAAACCAGAAAGTAGTTTCTTGTTTCACCTAGCTTATCTGTGCTTAACTTGATAAACACTGATAGTTATTGATAATCCTTTATATTTATAACGTAGTCGATTCTAATCTCTAGTTCAAGTAGCTGTTGTTGTATTCAAAGTGGTGATGTTGGTACTTCTAAGTTCGGCAGACCGCTAGCCAATCTACATACTAATTTGTATAGATAATTTCCTGGTTCGAGCCTTAGTTTGAATTGGAAACCTATTGTTGTTAAGTTGAGGTCAATATATTTAATGTTCAAGATAAAACAGTCAACTTGAAATCAGTATAGTTGAATTGACTGTACTGAAATTGACCAATGTTCTAATACCGATACTATGTTAATACCTGATCTGAATTATATATTTTCCACTAAAGACATTTTTTTAACATATTGAAATCCGTATTTTATTAATATTTAATTAATTCCAAGGTTAAAATTTTTTAAGATATCTTTATTTAACGTAACGTAGAGAAACAGGCCGCTTAACCGGTTTTATTAAACCATCTTTTCGGTTGTATATCCTTAAACTTATTATTTGTTATTTAATTAATAATTTCAATTCTTCAATGTAATTTAAAGTATATGTTACAAACGGCATTAAGACTCTACATGCGGATGAACGGTTACTTAAAATACAGTTATATACTTTTAAATAACGTCTTGATTAACTTACACTTCCAAAAAGCCTAAATAATCGATGATACGCCATTTAACCGCCATAATCCTAGCGTTCCCTATATAAAGAGCATCTTGAATACACATATCTACAATTGCGAAATATTGACTTTAGGTCATTAATAAGTATACTTTGAACGTTAATGTCCTTATATCTGACATATTTCTAAAATATAATTCATATATAAAAAAATCTACAAATACTCATTTCGGCTAATACATAAAACGATTTGAGATATCGCATGATCTTTTTAATGGAAACCTTATCTTTCATATCTTCTTATAACTCTAACAATATAATAGGTGAAGTTTCAATGAAGAAAGATATTGTATAATCTCGTAGATTCAGAAATACCTAGAATCTTCGTATAGAACGTCTTAACATATAATAAAGGGAATACTCAGAGATCTCGATTATTACGATTGAGACTCCGCACTAGTAAGTATTAGTACCCCATAATATTAATTATTAATATAAAGGTGTCATATCTATCTTGATCTTTATATACCATAGTATACTATTTTCTTATCCATTTACTAGTATTCTTACAAGTATTTCGGTGAAATCCTCATCTCCAAAGTATTTTTTTTTATCCTTAGTGTTAAGTTCTATCGAGTAAAACACGTCCCTGTTACTAAGTACAGACTGTGCCCAATATATTTTCAATATACTATCTCAAAAAATACTGTCTTCTTAGTGGGGAAAAAAAAAAATTAAAAATTTCAACAAAGAGGATAAAGTGAAAGGTGAAGGATATGTGATAAAAAGTTGTAAGTTAGTAAATGCAAAAAGAAAATAGACATCCTTCCCGACACATTCATGGGTAGCTCCCACATTTGTTAGTGCTGCTACCAGATATATATATAATACCTTCACATTTCCGGCGAAAAATAATTCAATGTCTCCCTCTATATCCAACGCTAAAGGGACCAGATTGACCACGCGCGCCCTTAATGCGCCTGAAAAGGCAGCCAGACCATTGTAGAATATTTAAGGGCCCTAACATAAGCGCTAGGTAATTAGATTACCCCCATAAGAAAAGGATGATGTTATTTACAAACCCTAAAGTTTTAACGTCGAGTCCCTTTATAAAATTTTCGACGTGTAGAGGCGCGATTTTAAAGTTTGCGAGTCTGTTTATCGAACTTACGAATAGATTATTAATACTTTTGTTTTACATTTTAACGAATCTAACTTTACCGAATATTATACCTCAGTATTGCGTATCGCGGCATACGTTACCTATTACCTCATAAACGGGGGCATTAGGATGTAGATAAGAGAGTTTATATCCGTATATAAGCCCATACTTTTACCTACTTTCCCTTTTATATAAATAGAACAGGTACGACAAACCCCTCAAAGGGCTATTTTTACGCTTTCCCACGTCATTTATATAACGGCTTCGATATTATGAACCGTTGCGACGAAAGGGAGTATTAAAACCTTTTTCCGAACTAAATTATTATGTGGGTTATGGTAGTAGGCTTTAATAGGACGTTAGTTGTTTTGATTTTATAAAGGATTTTTACGTAGGTGAAAGGCTATTTGGGCTTTACTTTCTACCATCCGAAATATTACCCCTTATAACATATTACACCTTACAAAGCGGCGGAGTATGATGACTACAGGTTTTCGTTATATTTTTCGATGGTTTAAAACGAGAGGTCAAGGTTATTTTTTTCCTAATACGTTCTTATGAAATTGGTGTAAATGAATTCTTTCATTATTCAGTTGGTAAATGGGATTTTTATGGGGTATGTTATATATTATACCGATATTGTGGCTAAAAATAAGTTTTTTCTGCGAAGAGATGATACAAATTTTGCCTATATGGTTGGAGGAACTTCCGTTTCAATTTATTAGTCCTAATATAAATATATAGTAAAGGTGGTTTTATGTGGTATTTACTTTCTTTTAAGGAAATATTGACTAAGATTAAAGAGTTAATAAAAGAAAAATTATGACTCAGGATGGGATTATATTAATTAATGTTTACCTATCGATATATAGGTAGGATGTTTATACGAGTTTAACGATTTATATGTTTCTTTCTGAAGTTTATTAGAGTTTACAGCTTTTTTAGGATGAATGAAGGGTCGAGGGTAATAAATACGAAATATCGGTTTTAGTTTTACGATTATGTATATTTGTAATATTATATTAATATACGTTATATTTGTCTGGTCCAGCGTTTCAATTATTTGGTTTTGGTAAGGGATTACATGTTCAGATCGTATTTGGCGAATTTTTAGTGTTTTAATTATTGAAAATCGTTCCCTTGCGTTTACTGAGATTTTCTGGTAACTTTTCAACAGAAGAGTAAAAATTTTATTCTCGTTTCGAAATATCGGCTAAATATATTATATTTTTTACGGGATTTCTTATAATATTAAGACGGTAACGAAGGCTTAAGCTATGAATGTAACCGCTGATGTTAGGACTATTAAGATAATTATTCGCTTAATTAAGAAGCGCCGCAAAACTGAGCCTCATTATATTAGTATTAGATAATATTTTACCGATAAGGATACGGTGCGCCTCATATTCCTTATATGTTTTTTCGAGAATCAACGTTCACATAAACCTATACATCAATATAGTCCCGTTATATAACCCTTATCTTTCAGATTCCATTTTATACAAAATTATCAAGATTATCAACGTTCGAAAATGAGCCGTTATTCGGAACCTTAAGAGTAAGGGCACCGTTCTTTTTGCTATAGGGATTACGGAGCCTGAGGTATATGAATAATTAGCCCTTTTAGAGAAACCCGGCCTTTGTCCGGTAGGTAGGTCGGTTATAGGGTTTAAATTGAGTACGTTGAGTAAATGGATTTATAAGAATACAAGAGCTAATTCTAGGTTTTAATACCCCTGGTAGCTAAAGCTTAATTTATTTTAGCAGCTGTAATTAGGACTTTTTGTAATGGGGTTCCTCTGATCATGAATTCAGTTAAGTTGATGTCCGAGCCCGAATTTTTACTGTTTTCTAATACCCTTTTCATTTAAAAGGATTTGACGGGCATTATAGATTGGAGTGAATTATTAGATAAAGATTTTACTGCCTATTAGAGTTTGATTAATACTAAAGATGAAGTATATCAAGCACATTGGTTTTAAATATACGTAGGGAGATTACGTATTATTAAGAACTGAAAATAAGTATAGGATTTACGATTATTTAAGTAAACGTGGGTAAGATTGTAATCGTGTATTCAGTTTTGTTTATATGATTTGCGGACAAAGGCGTTAATATCCTTAAGGTGCAAAAACTTTGGTACTATAGGAACAATAACGGCTAAAATTTCATATAATATCACCCGGGTTACGATTTTTTTCACTGGTTCGAAATTGGAGAGGCCTTGCCTTTGTATGGAAGGAACGAAGTGAATTATTTTTGGTAACTTGTTTTCGGGTTTTCATTTATTCTCGAAAAGGGGATTCTCCTACCGTTCAATACTTAATATTAAAATTTCCGAGGCATTTTCTATGATTACACATTAATGGGATCTATTTAATTAACGATTAGCGGAATTAGTTTATATATGAATTTTTCTCCATATTAAGTAATTGGTTATCCGAACTTTGAAATATTACTATTAGAATTTTCAACTTCGTATATAATTAAGCGAAATTAACTTTAGGTAACGCATGTCGAATATATGATTTTGACACTTTGGCTTTTATAATTAATATGTATTTTAATAGTATGTCAGGAGTTTTGAAGTATCGTTTGAAATACGCTTTCAGCTTTAAATTTATCAATAACAGAGGGATTATTGAGGCGATGAAACCTAGCTTTGTTAATGAGTTTAATTATAAGATTTTTCAACGATTCATTTTCAATCCGCGGGTTATATATTTTACTTATTTCGTGAAATAGACTATTGAAAAACAATTCATTAAGGTTTGGAAACCTAAATATTGTGATAATAGCCTTTTTCCATGCGTTTCTAATATTAAAGACGAAGTTTTAATATGAATAATTAACGGGAGCGTTGACCCTATTCTATTTGAACGTTTTTTACGTTCTTGGTAAACCTGTTACGATACGCTTTAACATTAAAAATTGGTAGACTTTTAAATTATATCGGTTCCTTTATTTTTTAACGAAGGCGGATCAGGCCCGAATACTCGGTATAGAGTTAATTAAATTCAGATTTTTTTTTGGGTCGAGGTATAACTCGTACTTATTGATTTCGGGAAAAATAAATTCAATTAAGCCGCTTATTTTGCGAAATAATATTATGTTATCAACTGGTATAAATCTTCTTCATTACTTAGAGTCATTCTATTTAAAGTAGGCTGTTTTTTCGTATTCGACCTCGGTTGATTGGCTTAAATGTTTCGAAAAAATATTTTGAATAGGTTTTCAGATATAAAATATATCGAAGATAACCTTCTGTATGATGAGGACCTGTTTTAATATATTATTTTGTAGTAGTTCGAAATCTTTAACGAAATGGTTCCTTGTAATATTATCGGAGTTCGTAATATACTTACAGGGTTTAAAGATATGAAGGTACGTTTATTCAAGGTATATTGGGACCTTTATGCAGGGTTTCTTCATATGTTTTATAATATGTGTTTTTGATTAAGGAATTTCCCTTGAGTATCAAGATATTTTAAAGTGTTTATAATATTAAAACCTATTTATCGGGATTTATAATAACTACGTTTCTAAAGGTTAATCGTCTTAATTTCAGTATGTCTTTAGAAGCTAAAGCGTATCATGGCTTGAAGGATATTTTGGTGGTTCATTACTGAGGGTTTTATCAGAACTTAATATGGAGGGTAAACGTTTGAACGATTTGTTACAAACCTGGTTAGGTCTTTTATTTACGATATAAATTCAGACCTAAACGAGAGTAAGGTCGTATTGCTTTTTTTACACAATATATAAATGGTAATTAATATTTTACGTTATCATTGTTTCGTTTAGAGGATTAAGTGTTTAAGATTTTACTGTAACTTAATAATATTTGTAAAAGGTTTTTTAACTTTTAGGGTAATAAGGGTTCGTTACGAAACGGTGACCATAGGGTTTTTCAATCTTAATTACGGAACTTTATAAGGTTTTTTCCTCTTCTAGGTTTTTAATATGACTTATATATTAGATTTCGTTACGTAGTACTTAGGCTATATTTTTGTTCAGGTTAACGACGTTTTTCTTTTGCGGACCTTGGATTCATTAAAGCTAAATATTATAGGATTTGAAACTAATATACAGGAAGAAGATTTGTGGGCAGCTAATAACCGATTGTTTTTCGTTTCAGAAATTTTTTAGTTTGTATATACCGTTGGATGTTAGGGTTCCACCAACTTTTCCAAACGAGGAAATCATTCTGTTTTTACCGTTACAGAACCGATTGATTCAGTTCTGGACTCTTTTCCTATTATTAATTTTTCAATATACGATAATTAGGCTTTTCGTATAACCGATTAATGTTTGGGTGGGTATATGTTTGAAAACGTGTGATAAGTGTGTTAAAGGTTATCTGGTATTATGAAGGTTTTTCGCGCAAAAGATACGGACCCCCATCGTATTTTATTCGTATAATTATTGTAATCGCGGTTTTTTATAGTTACTCATTATGTTGAAAGTGGTTATTTCAGGTACGGGTAAAAGGGGCTTAAAGAATAAGTTATTTTCCCATTAATATTAATGGTGAAGGCGATACCCTAGTATAGAGGATCTTGCCTAACTTTATCGTCTTTAAGAACTCTGAATAATCTTTTAAAAAATTCTTTTAAATAATACTGACTTTGTTTCGTTCACTATCAAGAAAAAACTTCAATGTTTGATATCTCTTTATGTAACGTATTGAAGCTACTTTTATTACGGTAATATCGAAAGCCAGAATACAAATTATATAAATTACGTTTATTTATATATAAGCGGATGACCGTATCATAGTTATACCCCGGCAATTTATACGGCTTGATATATGTGAGAGTCAAAACGTAATTATCGATTTCAAAAACCCTTTTTTTATTACGTTGTCGGTTTATATCGATTAAACTACAATTATATTTATTTAAGGTTAACGGCAAGTTGCCTGATTTTTTGCGTCCTATATTATTGATTTTACTGGTTTTCACTAGATTTTAAATTTCTTTCATTATCAAGTAGATAAAGTAAAATAATATTTCAAGTTTTAAAGTCTGATATATCATGGTCCAACCTACGATGATTAGCCAAGTAGG
This sequence comes from Anisogramma anomala, assembly GCA_038502455.1. Taxonomy (NCBI): domain Eukaryota; kingdom Fungi; phylum Ascomycota; class Sordariomycetes; order Diaporthales; family Gnomoniaceae; genus Anisogramma; species Anisogramma anomala. The sequence continues at coordinate 13,761,279 of JASMMZ010000003.1, read as the reverse complement.
TGCCAAATGAGGTTTACTATTGAGGTATAGCGGAAGATTAGAAGAGACTACCGTGGCCTATCGTGTAAGAACTATGGGCATGGCTAGTACTCAGCCCGTTATGTGCCCTTACACGTGCCGTACACGAACCGCGTCCGGTCCGCGTCCGAACTGGGCCCGGATCGGGTATTACATATCCCGTTACGTATTCAGTTACGTAACCTATAAACTTAATAACCAATAGCCTAAGTTCATAACATATCCCCCTCTTTTTCGAACGTAGTAAAGGCGGCGACGTCTTGTTAGTTAAATGTAAGGTATGGGCATTGCCTGCTCAATACGTGGGCTGAACGCGAGCCGGCGACGTAATATGTAACGCGTCATATAAAATATCGACCGGTTCAACCTTAGGCTGTCGACGTCGTATAACGCTCCCTTGTAACATACCATATAATTTATTAACCTGTTTAACTTTAAGATGCCGTCACCTTATATCGCGCTCCTTAATGAATCGTATAACGTATTTTTTTTTTTTTACCGCCGGTACCATATCATGTACCCTTTAACGTATCATATAATATATCGCTTTTATCTCCGGTATTATATAATACGCCCCTTTATTATACCGCATAATATGTAACCCTTGTCGAATTCGATTCACCCGTATTTATAAATACGAATTTTAACGTAACTTCTAAAACTTTTCTTCTTTTTCTTTTATATCGTCGACCTCCTTTTATTATTTCCCGCCTTATCGTATCTTGTTATAATAGCCCTTTTAATACCACTAGTATTTAAGCTGTTAATTACTTATTAATATCTAGTAAGCCTTTCGCCTTTTTTTCGTCTTTATAATTAACGTTTATAGTAAACCTAACTTAAGTTATACCGTTGTAAACGTATTGAAATAAAAATAACAAATCATTAAGTGAAGTAAATCAAATTATTATATATAAATACTTTGTTGTTAACTGTATATTATAACTTTTTTTTATTATAGGCGACCTACTTATCCTCATTAATAGTGAAAATAAAACGAGCTTCCCCCTTTACTAGTAAAGGACACATATATATCGTATATTAATTTCCTTTCGAATTCTGGCGTTCCTTTCATTTAAATCCGAATTTATTTTATTTATGATTGTCGTACGTACTATACGTTCTATAATAAGGTAAGTTTAAAAAAGTAACCTTATAAGAAATCCAACTGTAAATTAGCACCTTTTTGTAATATATTTAAATTAAGCTTATTTATAACTATGTTTCACTTACCCGTTCTACTACGACAGTTTGTTACAGTTATTGAAGAAGGAGATTTCGTGTTATCCCTTACCCGCAAATGGCAAAAGTATATTCCGGGTTACTGGCCCGTTTTTGCCCTCGCTTTTTCCGAGTAAATTAACCAATTTATTTGGTTTCGAAATATTACCAGCACCTAAATAATTCTCACCGTTTCGGTAGTATAAAATATTACTCATTTCGCTATACGTTCCCTTCGACCCCTTTTTTCGTGTCCCCTGTTTTCTAGGTCTTTTCTGTTACCTTTTACGGTTTTGCCTATTTATCGTAATAGGACTTCCTCAACTAACCGCGCATTAATGCGTAATGTCTTTACGCCTGCTTCCTTTAATAACCGCCGTATACCCTTTCGTAAATATAGCTTAAATAGTCAAAATGATACAATCACGTAAGCTTTATCTTGAATAGCTAATATAGACTACGGTTTATAAAATATAACGAGCTATATCTAAAAACTAACCGTACGAGTCCCGTTTTTACCCGTATTCTATTTACTAACCTTGACTAAAAGCAAACTAATTGAGATGACCGGAAATAAGCGGAAAATTATTTCAAGGCTGATGGTGTCGCCCGGATACAAATTAATATGTTATAATCCTTAGTAACCCATTGAAAAGATCGCTTTAATCGCCTCTCCCTTCACCAGTTACTATTGTCGGCCTTTCCTAACGTTTATTCCATTTAGAATTTCCTGTTATCCTCAGTATAGCCTCTTATCCGCCCCGTTTTTCATTAACCCCCTTTGTCAACGTCTACTAACGCCTGTCACACCTTCTACTACCTACATTTACCGGCCTTTCCTAATATTTAAAGTTAATTATGATAAGTGACCTAAAGTTATTAACTTTATTACTCGTTAAACCCGAATAAGGATAATGATACCACATAAGTAAATTTTCGGTAAGTTATAATAAAAGCTGTTTCGCGGTCGGATATTTATTTGAAAAAGTAGGCTAATATATACGCGGTCTTACCTATTATATAGGACTATAATAATAATGAATTTTTCCTTTATTTTCATGAGTATTGCATTATATTCGAGGAAAAGCTAATTTACCTCTTGTAAATGACTTAACATGTACTTGATGCTGACGTTGAAATACTGGGTTGTAATAAGTTTAGATATTTCCCAATTTCGCCTCGAGTTTATCTTGAGAAATAACATATTAACAGGGTTTTAATAATTTCAATTCTTGATTATTTTAACCATTCTTTCTCAATTGATACGAAACGAATACGGTTCCGCTCCGTTTTTCCCTCGAAAATTTCTTAAACTTTACATTTGTCGTATACGTCTTTTTTTATATCGTTAACGATAAAAACTAATCACGGGCGAATATCGGATGAATCCTACTAAGGAAAGGGATTTGTAACCGCTCGTTCGACTGAATCCACGGAAAATATAAGGTGTTTATTAAAAATATCAAAAAAGATATTAAAAGTATTTATAATATCGACGACTCTATACTAATTATATAACCAATTAAACTTTTGACTTGGACGGTTAATTTTAATGCTATATAGGTTAAGTTAAACCGAATTGCCTACCTTATAATGTTTTACCAGACGGCGTCGACGGTTCATTACCGGTTTTATTTATTGTGAAATATATATTATCGCCGCTTGATTTAATTCCGCATCCTCGAACAAATGTACCAAAAACGTAGTAATTATACTCTCCGAATTAATTAATAACCTAGTATCCCGAACCATCTTTTGAATTAAAAAAAACTTATATTCATTTACCAAACAATTTACGTTAAATCCAATATACCATAAACTTCCGCTTATTCAATATAAATGAATAAACTAATAAATATAATACCTAATTATATTACGAAAAGTCAACGACGATACATAAATACTTTTAAACTTTTTAGTTTATATGTTTAGTATCATGATTTGTTTTTAAGTAGTACGCCATGAATAAAAGTTAATTAATTTTTACTAAAGAATATAAATTCATTTAAAATACGTTTACCTAATCCGAACCGCAATCGTTAATAATAGACGCTGGAAGTCCGTAAAATTTTCACTTTATATCCTAAAAAGGCTCCGTATACTTATAGGCAGTTATAAACTACATTATCTCGAATAAGATAAATATGAAGGGAGGTCCGTAATTACTGGTGAGTATTAAAGGCTGCTATCAGTAGTAATTATGTTAATTATAAGGTCGACCAAAATATATATACAATATCGATCTGGGATAGGAGAGGGTTAAAAGAGGCTTTATCGTAAGGTATAACAAAGTTTCGTACAATTACATTATCTATATATTTAATATAAGCGTCGAATATCTACGAATATCCTCTTTTGATAGTCATCTCGTTGAAAAATTCGAAATACAAAGTTTTTACCCGGATAACTTATAATAAACGAAGTATAGGTTAATTATAGGATTTTCGTTGTTAATAAATTTCAATTCGGTAATTATAATCGGCTATGGTAACGTAACGTACCCCGCAATTCAATTTTATAATCCGTAATTTATAATAATTATCCTGCCTTAGTCGGAAAGCACCTAGTGTCTTCGGAAACCACCAACAGGTAAATCTTATATAACGGGTCGTTAGTTATTCCTTAATTTCATAATTCTATGAAGGTACCCGACCCGAAAATACGGTAATCATTCGACGTTAATAAAGTTAACAGATTTAACGCGAGCTGGGACCGCGGCAGTGTTAATAATATTGACTTCCTAGGATACCCCGATGTTATTCCGAATAATGACCTGAGTGTGAGCTGGGCCCGGGACGATCAAGCCTTGGAATCCCCCATTGTTATTTCGGATAGCGACCTGAACGCGGGCCGGACTCAGGGTGATCACGCCCACATCAACTCTCCGAAAACCTTCGGCTTGCTCTTAAGGTACATATTACCGAGATTTAATAATCAAACGACCGACTTAACTAATTTATCTATATAACCCGTTATAATATATGTTTTCATAATGAATAATTTAATTATTGCTGTATCTAACATAGCAAAGAAAATAGGCTAAAAGAGTCATGCGCGGCGCTAATTATCTTCGGGTTTATCTTAAAATTGACAGGTGAATATATTCAGACGGGAGCCTTAGTTGCGGTCTTATATCGTAGATAACATGTAAAAAAGGGGATTCTGACTTATTTAACCTGGTGTTTCACAATTAAACGTAATAAGGCGAAATGTTCCAACACCTAATAATTGATTAGAATAGTAAACGGAGTACGAACGCTACGTAATTTTATAAACTACGTTGTTAAGTAAAACAATACCGTGAAAAGTTCCTTATCGTAAATAGTATAATTACGTTTTGCTTCCGTCAATTATATAAAATGGTAAGTTACTAGATTTAAAATACTATCCTTACCTCATTACTATAAATAACCTTTTAACGCAATTTCCGAATAATCAGTTTTCACTCCTGCTAACCGATTGAGGTCATAATATAGCAGAATCGGGGCCGTAATAAATGCATCCTTTAAAATTTGGAATAAGTATTCCTTCCGCTTTATCTAAGCCTAACGAAATACTTCCTTCGTTAAACTGATAAAATGAGTTTCTAATTCGAAGAAATTAATAATGAAATCCCGATAAAAATTAGTAAAATCCAAAAAACTTCGAACTTTTCGAATAATACGTGGTAACCTCCACTCGCTTATTACCCAGATATTTTCGGAGTCGACTCGAATACTTGCGTTAACCGTTACTATAAAACTCAGGTACTTTACCTCCATAATTACAAAATCGAACTTTTTCAAATCCAAATTTAACCTAGCTTTACAAAAACGTTTTAAAAACACACGAACTTTCATTATATGGTTTTAATTAATACTGGGGGAAAAATGAAAAGATTATCTAAGTAAGTTATAATAAACTTATTCAAAGTATTTCCTATTACATAGTTAATATATAGTTAAAACTTCGACGACACTCCTGTCACTATAAAGGGAGTAGACAACTACTTTAATAACCTGAACCGCATATAAAACGTCGTTAATTTTTCTTATCTGGGTATAACTCAGATACGATGAAAAGTCGTTTGAATTTTGAATTTAGTATGTTATATCTACTTTGATAATACGAGTCAGGTTTCCTCAATTAAAGGTTAAAAAAATACGATTTCACTTGGTAATTTTATTTAGTATTTGGTAATCGATATAAAACCGTTATCCTACCCTCCCCTAATTTCCAAAAAAAAAAAAAACAATGACGACGCCGTAGCCGATTAAAGATTTATCCAAATTTAACTTTTATTTATCAATTCCCTAAGTTGACGTTTAAACTCAAAAAATTAATTTCGTAGTATTAAGTATAATGATTTTTATAGTTGTTTTGTTAAAGATTAATTTTCGTTCGGTTTAATATATATATAGTAATTAAGTTTCCCCTGATATATAGATGAAGCTATAACCTTATCCTTATCGAATAAGTTAACGAAATTTTCCAATTTTAGTCAAAAACGTCTCTTTAAATGCAAACTACTAAACGGCTGCCGCCAACATTAAAAATCACCTATTGATATCGTATACAGGATATTCCAAAATTTATATCCTACGTTATTCCGTGAATAATACATATCAATATCAGGATCGACTATTTATCAATATTTGGATGAAACTTAACTATTTAGGTAATACGCGTAGGTTCGCCGTAGCCCTAATATAACACCCTAATTTCAAAGACGTAATAATCAAATTTACTTTTACTTAATCGTTATATTGAAGCTTCGTTTACCATATAATAATAATTACCATTAAAATCAACTTAAATATCCAGAAAGTAGTCATTATGAAAAAGTATGGAGATAAGGCATAAATTCTCGTTTATACGTATTTAAATAAAATTAAACTCTTTTTTACTCGATTTTATAATGACACCGACAAGGTTATATAACCTCTAAACAAAATTATATTTAAAAGTTAGATCTTTCTCATCGCCGTTCATGAGGAATTTTTTTCTCCTTTTTCGATATAAATGGTATATACTTATGTTGAAGGTAATACAAAGGTATTTCATAAATAAGTTCGTAATAATCCATTAAAATATAACGTAGGCAACCCCCTGTAACGAAACTAGTCCAGATTTTCTTTACCATTATCCACTTCGCTCTACTTTTTGATCCTAAACGTATACTAAACGGGTTTATCAAAATAATTCACTGCAATTATTATAACCTTTTACTAAAATTACCTGAAAGGTATAAACTTCCGTTATAACTATATTTCTATTCGGTAGTTATACTTATACGAGTTCCGTTTATTAATAAACAAAACGATATTTTAAATTTAAGAACTTTCATTCGTCATCAAGTTTTTCATACTTTACAAGGACTATGATATAGTCTACCTGGTTAACGTTTACCGTAATGAATATATCCCGAATACGTGAGAATACGTAAAAGCGCAAATAATTACACTTTACGACAAAAAGACAATTGAATTCGCCCGTTTAAACTAATAATATCTCGAATTTATTAAGGAAGAATACCCATAGTACTTTTCGTTTATAAACAATCCCTCGAATTCGACCAAGGCTTTCTCCGCACGATAAAGGTTACCAAAAACAACCTTAATATAATAGAAAAACTTACTTATATCGCATATACCCTCGTATGCGCCAGCTTCGTAATACACCGTAGCAACTTACTTTACTGTTGCCGTGTAACATCCTTATATATAAAGAAACGCATAAAGAACTTTTACAATTTATATTTTATTCGGCTTCAATATGAATTCGATCGTTTAATACGAGGCGGGCTAGGTAAAAGTAAATCCGTCGAATTGCGATTAGTCATATCGCTTTCGCCCCCTTGAAACCGGTAAAAAACTAATATGAATGACTATCAAATCGGTCTTACATTACTAAATCTTAATTACAACTTGAACGAAGTCTAACATAAGGTCGATAATCAAAGTATATTAATACAACTATTGCAGTTACTTTATACTAAGCGCGATATAGCCTATAGTATCTTACAAACGAGAAATATCGCCTTAAGTTGGCCCCAAAGGGGCAGAAAGTATATTTATAAAGGTGAAAGATTAGGTATTCTCCGATGGTCTATTCTTTCCGACAACTTTCAAATATTAAGTAAAATCAATAATATATGTTATCTATTTATCTATTATAAATAATATTTCGAAAAAATAAAAAATCTTAATTATATGTTATAATCTGGCCCACGATAATAAGCTAAATAAGTACCAAATAGGGTTTATTATTGAGGTATAACGAAAAACTAAAAAAGGTTATCATAGCCTATCATATAAAGCCTATAGGCATGGCCAGTGCCCAGCCTATTATATATCTCTACACATGCTGTACACGGACTGCGCCCGGTCCGCGCCCGGACCGGGCCCGAACCGGGTATTTTATATCCCGTTACGTACACAATCATATAACCTATAGACTAAATGGCCAACTGCCTAAGTCCATAACATGATATTTTAATCTCAACCGATATTATACTGCTTTATATATCAATATATTTAAATAAACTTTCAACAGATGATGTTTTATTTAGTACGAGTATTTGGTTTATTATAGTAAATGTGTAATTACTAAATGGTACGGGGGTTTACACTTTATTACTTACCTTTTCGATACGAAAGTTATCGGCGCGTTTTAGAGTCTCAATGCAGTTGTATATACTACGTTAGGTAAGGTAACGATATGTGTTAATAATGCCTTCGTGATATAGGGTTTGAATAACGATTTTGCTACCTTTTTACAATAAGTTTCCCGGGGCTTTTATACCGTAGTCGAATAAAATTCGATTTTTTTCACGGTTAAATAAAGCTTAAGGTATATGAGTATTAACTGGAACAAAGCGACGAATTAGTTCGCGGACTTTAGCATTAGGTTTTTCACCTACCTTTACGAAGACAACTAGGTTTTTGCTAACAATGTAAAAACTGTATTATGGACCTAACTTAAGGTTGTTGAGAAACAATGGTACGTATATAAAAAGGTTAAGTTGTCTTTTCGGTATAAGTGTAAGGGCTTTATATATTTGATTAAACCCATATTCGAATTCGGTAAATTTTACAAGTTGAATACATTTTGAAAATTGTTGTCATTCCATGTAATTTATCTATGTTTTTAAGAGTATAATATGGATATGTGTATTTTAGGTTATATTCCGTAAGATTTACTCTTTTCAAAACATATAGATATTGCTTGTAATACCATAGTAAATGAATTGTCGCTTATTTGGTATATTTCCCGGTTTTGGTAAAAGTTTTGAAACTTCAGTTACGATCCTTCATGAAAACTTTAAACGGACTGATATGCGATATTTACATAAGAAATATCTTTTCGAACCCTGGAAATTTCCTGAATTTCGCTCGCATTAAATTTTTTTTGAATAAAGAACGAACTTAAAGTATGGCTTTATAGGTTTTTTTTGCTTGCCCGTCGGTAAGAAAACGTTTTATTTCTAGGGGTTCACATATAATACCCATTGATTTTGATATATATATTTACTATTATTATTACTATATTATCGACAGACGATCGAGGGATTTATCCTTTTACGAGTTTTAATAAAGCCGCCATTAAGGCCTAAAATTTCGCCGACTGACGATTTTGTTTCTTCCGGAAAGGGGTAACTGGTTTTTAAAAGTGCTTTGGAGTAGCGGAAGAGGCTACAGCACGAAAAGTAGTAAGGGTGGCGATGGTGGAGAAGGTTGCCGGCTGGTTGGTGATAAAGTTTGTTTTTACCCTATTGTAGATTTCGTCGTCGTCGTTTTTTACGTTTGCTCCGGTCGCCTTGGTGACGGTGCTCTGTCGCGTTAGTAGGGCCGTTATAGTGGCCTATGTTACACCGTTTTTCGCCACCTTTATGGAAGTGCAAAGTAGTTATCGTAAGGTGATTAAACGCTTAAGAGGCGCCTTCGTAGCGACGGTAACGAGGTAGGCCGTTAACGGATTGGCGGCGTTGGTAGAGACGGTAATACACCCTATTTTGCGCTTTATAACTGTTATTTTTGTTGATATTAAGTTTTTTTACATTCGGGGTTTTTAGGGTTGGTAAGCGTATAACGAACGTATTTCATGCCTTTTCCCTTCTTGGTATAGGCATTATTATTAGATTTCGTTAATAGGGACTATATATAGCCTGTATAAGGTTATTTCCCATTATAAGTTACGGGGTGGAGATCGGTTGCGTAAGCTGGTTGGGATGAAAAGTGAGGGGGGGGGGGGGGGTAGCATTCGGGACTCATTTAGCTTGTTTAGGAAATATCAGCTTTCGCGTCCAAGCACGTCGGGCCCGCGGATGTACGGATAGTTCGTTTCAAAATAGAATTAATAATAAAAATTAGTATAGGTACTCCAGTTAAGGGATATAAGGGTACAGAAATATGTAATAGTATTTACGTTTTTCAATTACCTTTTTTTTCTTTTTCAAAAAGGGGTTATAATTAAGTGTTTTTTTGATAAATGATCTCTTTTTATATAGAGTTGCAACGTATAAACTATTGGGTATACGTAGGGGCCTTTTATTATTACAATAACCTCTACGAGGCTTACACACCACTACATACGCTTTTTCAACTTTTCGGGCTTATCCTTTTTTTAAAGGGCCTAAATAGTCGTATCACCAACACGAATAAGCGCCGGTTGGGGACTGAGACGTCCGTATGTCACACTTCGACCAGGTATATAATTTACACACCTCCGGGTCTTTATACTTTGGGGATCCCTAAGGTTTTGTTTGGAGGGATATCGAGGGGCCGAGGCGGCTCTTACAGACCTCACGGACCCCTCGTTACAATCCCTCCCGATGGTATCTACAGGTATATTTCGTAGCAGCTAGTGCGATGTTTTGCAATTGCCAATGCCCGCTGATAGTATTATACAAAACGAAAAAAAAAAGACTTGTATATTCAAATTGAAACTAATAACATCCATAATAGTCTGTTATAAATACTTCAAAGTATATAACAATAACCAACTTATCATTCTACACCAACCATACCACGAGATAACTTAAATCAAAAAGGTTTATAAAGTACCAATCGCTAAGTTTAACTCAATTTAATCTATTTAAGCCTTTATATCATGAACTCAAGCGTTATACTCGGTAATGGGTTTATTAAGCCATTAGAATGTTGTATGTCAGTAGTAACCTACTTGATTTAAATTGTATTGCGCCGCACTTAATAACTAACAAATTGATCTTTTCAAGGAATATACTATATACGTTGATAATACTCAAGGTTCAAAGACAACTTTATAGCCTTATCATTATTACAATAGACTGTAATAATAATAGAAATACAGAATTTGGTAAAAAATAGTTCCTTATCTAAGGAGTTCTTTAAGTAACCCTTATAATAGTTATAAATTCAGCATCTATACAATAAAATCGTACTTTAGATCCTTACTGGGAAACACAGCTGACAGTATTATCAACTATCTAAATTTTGTATCTATAGGTTGATTTTTCTATAGCTCTATCCCCCTTCCAGTCGGAATCGCTCCAGTCGTTAATTTCAAGTATAGTTTTATAATCATTCTTGCCAAAGTTTGTATCGTTTCAATTCTGAAAGTTTCAGTTCTTCCACTTATAGTCTATGGTTTTTATACAATGTGAAGTATCTCAAGGCGTAATTGATAAGTGTGATATTCTTACGTGAAGGATTATATTTGAAATGTGATAATACTAACATTAATAGGGAAATATTTGGCCGAGTTTAGCACATTATATAACTAAAAGCCTTAACATCTAACTAATATTTTTCGGTCTGTGATATATCCGTATTATTTTCTAAGGGTATAGTGTTTATGAGTGATTTAGTTGTAATGAAGATATAAGCCGGTAGTTTACTTAATTCCTTTATTCGAAAATCCAGTACTCTTTAGAAATATGTGTTTCAAGCTAAGGCGATTATATGTTTATACTTATTTCTCAAAAGACGTACCCCCATGAAGTTTTTTTGCTTATTTTAGGTTTTTGTACTTGAAGTGCATTACTATATCTTTTTTAAAAGCTTTGATAACCTTTCACTCGGGACCTTTGATTAGGACGTCGTTAACATAGGTGAAAATAATAAGTCAATGGCGATAGTTAATGTATACGGCTGTATTTAAACTTAGCGTATTAAATTTAAAGGTATCAAAACTGGTTATGACCTTTTTAACCATTATTTTAAATTTTGTTTAAGCCCATATAAGTAGGTAAGAAACTAAAAGACTTAGTTAACTCTGTGGCTATAGGGGTATAACCCATGTTATTTTTCTTGGTATATTCCAAAAGAATGCTCTTACAAGTATCCAGGATATCTATCAATTCCAATTCTTTAAGTTTTCCGTGGAGAAGTATTAAATCAATATCAATTTGAATAATATCCTAGCTACACGAGGCGGAAAGTGTAACGATTATTCATCACGTTTAAAACTTTACTATAACAGCAAACCTTTTCATGTAATGATTACTATTTCGCTATTTGAATACTTATATAACTGTCTTAGCCTTATATATCTCGATCTGACTATTAGCATCAGTTTCAATCTTGGTAACTTCTCTTACTGTTAGAGCATCGCGTTCACTATTCCTACCAATAGCCTTAAAAATCTTGAAAGACAACAAGCTTCGTATTTCGATATAGAGAGACTTTTTCCAGTATTAATAATCTGGGCCCTCTAAAGTTTCCTTCATAATTAGTTGTTTCTTTTATTTATTAAATAAAAGTATAAATTGAAAAATATTGTTATTAACAACATCTTTTAATCGAAAAACTTTGATTATTCTCATTACTACTTAAAAGAAACTTCTTTTTAGCTTAGAGTTTGATATAGCTATTGAAATATCATAAGGAATACCTACCTATATAGTCTTGGTATTTTATATAACTATATACTTTTAGCATTATGTAATGGTCTTGTCAAAAAACGTTATACTGGATGTGCTAATAATGTTTCTGGTTGAGTTTCCATGTTAATTTGACAAGTAAATTATGAATATATGCCAAGGCTTAGCTATATTAGATAACCACTACCGAAAAAGGTTTCCAGTTTATGTTCAAAAATTAGTCTTTTAATCCTTCAGTAGTTTTGCTAAGAGTATATGAACGATAACGATAATGCTGTAAATGAAAGTAAACTTAACGTTGATTCGATGGTTTCCATATCATTTGAATTCAAAGTCAGGACCTGTGTATTGAGTAGTTTGATGGATCCTACTCCTATTATTGACCGTTAAGCTGGTAATAAATTTATTTACTTGGAATTGATAAAACCACAAATAATATAGTATCTTTCAGACGACTGTTCAGGTTTTTATTCATTCTGAGATCACCTTATTAAAACGTTCAAAATCATATATTTTTAAGGTCATATGGTATGTAAAACTTGATAGTGAATACATTATTTGTAGCTATTTCCTACCTTAATAGTCAAAGAGTAGGTTGCCTTCATAGATGTTTCAAACGTTAAAAATACACACCATACGTTTAATAATTTCGTTTAACGTATGGAAAACGGCTTTTGGTTCCTTACCAAAGGATATAATTCCTGTTTTAAAAACTTTTAAGCTGGACTTAACTTTAGTTCCCATTAGGCCTCGTTGTTCGTATCTTGAACTTGTAAACTTAATGTTGAAAGTAGGGCTTATAAAGCGGTACTACTCGCTTTTAACACGGTTTCTAATCGGTTGTTTTGACTAATTGACGTAAAAATCGAACATTTTAAAGTTAAAGGTAGATGCTTTAACTTTGAAAGTGAATACTTTAAAGTAGGATTACCTAAGTAAAATACGGTCTCTGATTGATAACTGAATCCTGTGACTTTCCTTGCAGTTCAATCTTATGAAATTAAATATTTGATTGGGTTAACAACACTATAAAATCGTAATGCTAATTATAACGTGAATTAACATTACCCTTGTCAACAATAATAGCGTCCGGTTTTTCTTCTTTCTTTTGATTAGCATATGGTTTACCATTATTCATGTTTTTAATTAAAAAGGCACTTAGATTTAAATGAAGGACCTAATAAGCCTTTTATTAGTGAATCTTGTATAAGCCAACAATAAAATCCTTCCTCAACCGACTGATTCACTGGATCTAGTGAATAGGTTGTTTTTTTCTTTGAAGAATAAGATTTTCTATTTTCCCTTCTTGTGATCGATTTTCATTTTTAAAATTAAACCCAAGTTCATAAAGCGTTAATGAAATAGCTTTTCTTAATCTACTTTGTATACGGACTATCCAGACGAAGATTTCGGGCTTAATACTAGGTTAAAACTAAGGGTAATAATTAATATCTTCAACTTGTTAACTTTAATAGATAAAGCTTCTTTTGGTATTTTCAAAAGTCGCTACAAAAAGATTAAAACCGTAAAAGTGTAAAAGGAGAAGTAAACAAAGTGTTTTAAGATGTTTTCATTAATGAATCGGTCTAATACCTTGGCATAAATCAATTCATTTTTAAAGAAACTTTGATCAAGTTTTTAATATTAATAATGAAAGCTAAAAAGTATGATGTAAAAGTAAAAGTAATTATCCGGTTTGCCTTCATCCGCATACGCAAAGTTTTCCAGTTTTTGCCAAACTATAGTCTATAGTAATAAACAAATAAATGTAATTGGGCTCTGTAGAAACTGTATTGGGTTTTATGTTGATGATTTTTTCCAAGATGTTTAAACAGTTATTATTAATAATATATCCCTTGAATGCCATTAGCCAAGTATTTATATTCTAAAAGGTTAACTTTTCAGCGTCTATTGACAATCATTAATTATGCTTTATATGTGACCTTCTATCCTCAACTTTGAAAAAGTGATACTCGGTTTCTTTTTCTGCCGTTAAAGTGGTCCTTGTTCAATTTATTTTTGGTTTCGGATTTAGTGTCTGGAAAAGTAACTCAAGGCGTTTTTTGAGCTTAGCTAATAGACTGTTGTATAGGTTTATAGCTAACCTTAATATTTTCTAATTCAGGTTATTTAAATTATTCATAAAATTTGTCTTATCCTAATCATCAGTTATAATAGAAACGTTGAAAGCTTTTAATTCTTGATTTGCTTTATCTCTATAGGATTTCCGATTTTTTTTTTTTCGCTCATTAGTTAGCAGAGACTATGGGTTCATGGCCTCTGAGGCAACATGAGTTTATTCTCAGCAAAGGAAACGAATAGATGGTGATTAAGCTAGAATGATAGAGGAATATAAAGGTCATAAAGGGCTAAGGGGGCCGGAAGAATTGATAGTTCTTTGAGATAAAGAACTATTATCATTGGAACTTCCATAAAATAGGATTTAAAATAGAAACAAAAATCCACGTGATTCTGGAGATGTAAAATCCTCAAAGGTATCAGAAGGTCCTGGAAAAAAAGGACATTTTAATCTGTGATGTAGGAAATATAGACCTAATTTCACTTGACAGAATGAGAGATCATAATCGTCAAAATAATATATTAATTTTTACATTGAAGGAGATGTATCGGCCTATCAGTTGGGGAATGCCCAAAATTTACATAAAGACCTTCCTAACATATAGTCAACAAAATACTAATAGAGATTTTAATCATCACGATCGAAACTCCATACTAGTAATTATTAATACCCCGTACTATAAGTACTAATACCCTTAAATACTGATACCCCGTGCTAGTAAGCATTAATATATAGGTTTAATTTTAATATCGATACTCCTATACCTTATTATTATATTCTTCGGTTCCCTCACTAACGATTTAACCAGTGCTCCGGTAGAAATCATCATTTCTTGACTATCATTTATCTTTGGTGTTTAATCTTACTTAGTAAAAACCGTCCCTGTTGCTGAGTACAGACTATGACTGTTGTATTTTGAACAATATTTTGATACAAATCCGTAACAAATTACGTATATGCTTTTGTACTATCACAACCATGAAACATAAACTCACTGTTTCCGAAAACAATCGAACTTACAATAATTACAACGATTAATGATTGACGAATGATTGAATTTATAAATGGTTAAGTAAGTATATAGTTTTTACCTTTATTACTATATTCTTAAACAATCAGCATAAACCTTTCATACAACTGATCCGTAATCTTACTTTCACACTAGAGAGTTATTTTGAACTCGAAGATAGTCACGTTTTCTACTTCAATTTATACCAAGATCGTAAATTGGATTACGTGGAAGGTAAGAAACCATTAATTTGAACTCTTTTGTTTTACATAAAATGTTTACCCCTCATATTAATAATACGTTCAATACATAACCCTAAACATCATTTTCTATTAACCCAATCTTTTTAGGACACCCTCGCTGTAATATACGTTTGACTAGGTCTATAATCTTCGTTACCACCCGTTTTCTCAATATATATCCTAAAACCTTCTTTAAATTAGCCCATCTTAAGGAATGCCTATAGAACTCTCGAAGTAAAGGTAAAACTACTAAGAAACCTTAACGCCTATATACACGCTTTAGGGGATCTCCTTTACATCCTTAACTAAGTTAAACCTCTTTACGTACTAGTCATGAGAAACCTGTTGACCTGTTCGTCAATTTAGTACTATTACGTAACAGTGCGATGTATGCCCTTGGTAATGGTAGGGCGCGCGAAGTAGCGGACGTTAACGTAGCCATAGGTATTGACGTTAGCACTTTATATCAGTTAATTAAGCAAGATCATTGAGCCTTCCAATACCTTTAAGTACCTATCGTCCCTCAGAAAATTCATCGCCAAGACCTTTAAAATCCTTTTCCTTTTAAATACACCTATGCGCACGAACCTACCATATACCCTATTATAAAACTTTACCCCTCAAGCCAGGCGACTGGCAATTAACTTTAACACCGGACCTCGAAACCTTTAAGATTTAAACCGTTTAAAAAAAAAACCAAGCTTAGGATAATTATCGCGACCTTCTTCCAAAACCTATTAAGATAGTAAATATTAACTATAAGTTAATAACAGACTTCTCCAAGAATTGGGATAACATAGAAAAGTATAACGGAAAGCCTTATAACTCTTTTGATACTAAGATAATGTTTTCCCTAAATATTTACATATAAATAAAGGTCCCAGCTTTTGATTTTTTCTTACTATTCCCCGAAATCCTCATAAGTCACGCCAAAGACAATTGCTTAACCTTTTTAACGAAAGCCACTACATTTCGCGAGATCTACGATGGCATAAAGAGCTACTTTAAACACGACGTCTACTTTACGCAATACCATACAAATTGAGCTACGATACGTTAAACTACAATAATGACAAAGAAGAAAGAGGAGAAATTACCAATAAATGTTCTCAATTGAATGATCGACAAGTTAATAATATATTAAAAGGAAAAGAGGAAAGCCTACGCAGGTAAAACTACACTTTGTGAGTAGGTACGGATAACTATTACGGGTGTTAGTAAATTCGAATACGACTTTCAACGCCCAAATACCACCTGTAAAGGCTTCTTTAGTTAGTTGTGTTCCTCGTTTACCACAGTAATAACAAGTATACCAAGCTCGCTCAGTATATATTCCCAAGCTAACAACTTCGTTAACGTAAATGAAAACAAACTCACGGTAGTGAATTACGTCGATCGAAAATACGGGCGCCCATAATTCTTAAGGTTAGGCCTATTAACCTCGGCCCTAAATTGGGGGAAAGACCCATATTAACGCCACTAATATTGAGGCAGATCCTTAACCATAAATATTATCGTCGCAATAGATGGAAAAAATGTTGGATTTATGGTAAAGCTGGCTATGGGTCGACTCGCTACTCCTCCGCCGACCGTAATAATAGGAAAGCAGCATATCACGTCTAATACCCTACTACGTTGAAACAAGATTACTTAGACCAGGTTATAAATGCTAGAGGCGATAAGCTAATTAACGCTGCTAACGCCCCTAAACAAATCAAGCAATACGAAGATACTACTTTTGATACAACAGCTTAATAACTAGCCGACTATACCTTTTTATACCGCTTAGGTGATAAAAACCATCACCTTGCCTTAATTATATGCCTAACCCCTTGCATACTTTTAACCTTCACGATAGTTATACGGATCATACGTTTTAAGTTATTATGCCAAACACTGGAGCAGTAAGATACTTAATAGGAGGCTATTCATAATATGTAATATTACGAAGGGAAAGTATTATAGCCACTAAGATTAATCGTTACAATGTTGGCAAAGCCAAAGTTGGCTTTAGCTCAGGCGAACAACTATCATTACTGGGAATAAGGGTAATTTAAACTGTTATAGGAGCGATTACATTTTATATCCTTAAGTTATCTACCGCTTTCTTACTTCTTTTGGAGGATATAAAGACCCTCAGCGTCAATATGGACATTAATTTAAACGAGCTAGTTAAAAACAACTAAAGGATTTCACTCGCCTTGAAGTAGGAGCATTTATAATTTTATATTAAGGCCCGAAAGCAATGGTATTAATTTTAACAAAGTCGGAAATAAGTTAACCACACCAGCGCCTTAACCACCTAGCTATTAATGGGCTTTATAAAGTCTTGAAGTCCGCAGGGTATAATGATGTAGAATACTCTTCCCTAAAAGCCATTGAAAGGTTGTGCTACTACTATCAAAAGTATGCCTAAGCTCCGCGAAAATTCAAGATTACACTAAAAAAATATAAAGACTTTAATTATGAGATTTTTATCAACGTGCATTATTTAGACAATAATCCTATTATTTACGTCGTTAAATTAACAGCTTTCTTTAACGGGGATAAGATTTTAACGTTATTTTCGGCAAAGGATACGTAGGAAATGTTAAAGATATTGTAGATTAACACGTACCTGAGTCCACCTAAAGTCGTTGTTTACGATACCGGTACCAATTTTACGATGGCGGAGCTCTAGGAAGATGTCAAGATAATGGGTATCTGTTGTGAATATGTACCTGTAAAAGCCTACTAAAGAATTAAAAAGGTTAAAAAAGCATATGCCTGACTTCGTCGAACGTAAAATATCTTTACGTTAGAAATTGAAAGTTTTAAGGATTCGAAGACATGCCTATAAATAGCGGTAAAAGGCGTAAACAATATTATGGGTCCTGATAACCTGATACCGACGCTACTAGTATTTGGAGTGTACCCACGCCTGATGAGTAAATCTCCATTTTTAACAAGTACTCAGAAACATGTTGCGGCCTATAATAAAACTTTAAGGGAATTTCAAAAAGAATCAGCACACCTCCAGATTAATAACGCCATTAACACCAGGAACAGTCCCCTAACGATCGACGTGTTTGCTTTGCCACTGCAAAGTGAAGTCTTTGTATGGCAGGAGCCGGGGAAATAGAAGGGACCGTATAATATAATAAGTATTGCAAACTTTAAAGTGGTTATTAAAACTTCTAACGGCTCCGTATCCTTTCGAATTACCTAGGTTAAGCCTTATATTAGGGCTAATAACGATAAAAACCGTTAAGTCAAACAACTGAGCAAATATAAACCTCCCCTACTAGTTATTAACAAGCCAATAAAACGCTGTCGATGCGAACAACCCCCCAAAAAGAGGAATATTGAAGAGGAGGAATACAAACCAGGCCGTATTTATAATACTAATTATTTAAACAGAAATGAAAATTATAACGAAAACTTGGTAGTAAAATTTAAAATATAAGGGATTATTAAGACTTTCGGCAAACTTTTTAAAGAAAGCTATAGGGTCGAAATCGACGGTTTACTAATTCAAAGTGTAATACAATTTGTGCCGAAGGTTAATTGTAACCTTTAAAACTCGAATATTACGATCTTTAAGTCGAGGATTATTTACATAGTCAAGGGTAAAACCACGGGGCGGCTTTATGAAAAATCACGACTAATTGCATAAGTATACGGCGATGAAGGTAAAGATTTAATTCTTATATAATAGCCAACGATTTATAAAATAAATTAAAGCCTAATAATTGCCTTAACATCAAGTATATTAGCCAGGATTCAAGGCAAGTTTATACTTAATGGCCATAATATTACGTAAGCCTATACACAGTTAGCAACAGATCTATAACGGATTGTATTGTTAAATCTATTATAGGAACTCGGTGTTATTTACCCACTAGAAACGGTAATGCCGTATGTCAAATCATTATATAGATTATCTAAGGCAGGCGTTTACTAGTTCCCAATCTATTAGTTGCATTTTAAATCTCGGCTAGCGATAAAGTCTTTAACATACGATCTTTATTTGTTGATAACGTAAGAATAGGACTTCGGCATAGTGGGTATACAAACTAACGATACCCTTTTCGTCGGAATAACTAGTTTTGTAGCACTGGAAAAACAAGCGATCAAAAACTTTAAGTTCTGGAATTGTAAGTCGGTAATAACGTTAACGGAAAACAATTAACTTAACTTTAATAGATTGTCAATCCGTTTACTTGGTATTAATGCTGGCCTAAGCTTTCGCAAAAAGGGTTAAGACGCTATTTTCACCATAATCGATAAGATTGATAAGGCTAAAGCTTAACGGTACTTGAAATAACGTGTACGAGGTAGTTATTTTATCACTTTATACAAAGCGGAAACCTTATACGATTTATCCATTCCGACACAGGTTTAAATACCTACGGATAAAGACTTTAATTGATTAAATTAAAGGTTAAAGTAATAACTATGAAACTTGGACCGTAAAATCAATATGGTACTAATCAACCTTTTAAAAGCTAAGCTAATAATCTTTATGAACGGGTCTTTTACAAATAACAACGACTTGTCTTTACAGATTAGCTAGCTAATAACCCTGGTTAATGAATATAGGCTAGAAAATCAATTTAACATTATCGGTAATCGAATCTACTAGACCTTGGTTAAGTACAAAAGGGTTATACGAAGCGTGTGGACTTTGGAGGTTTACGGTATAATAGCGGGCTTTAAGGTAAGCATAACGCTGTGAAAAACCCTCAACCTTATTACTAGGCAGCTGAAGATTCCCTCTATCCCGGTGGTAATTTGTACCGATTCGAGAAGTCTCTTCGAGTGCCTGTCAAAGCTTGGAACCACCAGCGAAAAACACCTAATGATCGACGTAATAGCACTCCGAAAAGCCTACGAATGGAGGGACGTTAACGATTTCCGATAGATTAATGGCAAAGATAATCCTGCAAATTCCATGATGGAGCCCACGCCAAACAAAGCCCTAAAAAGGTTTATAGACAACAACAAACTAACTATATGAATTAAGGGATACATGAATGAACTACCTGAAAAGCCAAGATTACATAACGGCAGACAAGGATGAAATGACAGATTGAAAGACTACTAGGGGATTAATGATGGCGATCTGTTTAAATAACAAATTTAAAGTAACGAAAGAACTTTTTACAGGAAGTTGATAAAACCGAACCTCGGAGCAACGGAGTTGTAAAGGTCAATTGATGTTAATTTACATGCAATTAGGTGCAATCTAGTATAAGAGTCAACTAGAATTAACAGGGGTACGGCCAGTTGATGAGAAGGAAATTTAGCAGTAACTAGAAAGGATTGGTTCGTCACACTGGCGTACGCGTACAAACTAAAAGCCGCCAGTATTAGAATAGTATTTCAACCAATTCAGTGGTCAACTTTACTTATAGTATAGTTGACTGTACTGCAAATGAAGTGTATATCTTTGTGCGGACTTACTGCATTAGGTATAAGTTGAGTACAGTACACTACACTTTACTCGAGGGCATGGGCTAAGCAATTGGCCATACAAATTACAGTGCAGACAGGCTAGCGGTCTGCCAAACCTAGAACAATACATCCACCATCTGACTACTGCAATACTACTATTACTTCGACCAATCGAATCGACAACGTTGCAACATCTAAGGCTTACCAACACTAATGGACTTTAACAGGAATTTATATATATTAAATCCCTATAGATTTGAAATTAGCTTTGAAACTTCATTATAGTAAAATTAATACCGACATCGTGGATTAATACTTTTAATAGCCTTGGGTATGTATAAATCCACATAATACGTATTGTTTTTTATATTTTGATTAATTCAAAACGTTTTACTAGGTTGTGGTTACGCTTTATTTACGTATTATTAAAATTTCATATGTATTCGCAAGCCTAAAATACTTTATTTCCATTGTATTTTCACATTTATACGATTTTTCATTAATACCCGAACGTACCCTAGACCTATCTACGACGCGAAGATAACATTTTACGCAGCTTTAAGATTTTAGGTATACGCAGAAATCACCTACACCTAAATATATGACGAATTTACTAGTAACGGATTTGACAAAAGCTAACGAATATATAAAGTGCCTTTTTACACACACATCATTTCTCAATAGCATTTTGAAGTATTTGGACCTTAATCTATATGATAATAAAATCGAGGTATTAATAAAGGATTTGAATCGTTCTAAAACGAATACGTATATTATGAACATGACCTTTAACTATTGTAACGGCAAAATTGAAAGACGCGACTTATTCAACAATTTTGGGAAGTATTTTGCGAATTAGATGCCGGACATGTGGCGTATAGTCGATAAGACGATTTTGAAAATATTAAAAAAACAACTTAAAAGTAGAGGTATTAAAACAACCGGTAAAAATAATAGCCGCATTACAAAATCTCTGTTGGCAACGGCACAGTTAACGAAAATAGTAAAGTAAATAAACGATAAAGTAATGGAAGTGAAATTTGTAAAAGAATATTGGCTAAAGAAACGTTAGGAAGGCTTACTCAAAAGAAAGGACCGGGAATAAAAAAGCCCCTGTAAATGGAGGAAAGGTGTTTAGTAAGGCAAAAAGCCCCCCGCGAAGTGAAGACAGAGCTGAAAGAATCGACTGAAAAGAAAGAAACACCGTCATAATTATTTACAACGAAGGTTAAACACGAACCCTTCTCAGAACATAATTTTAAATAAAAAACAAGATAAAAACATACTCCGAATGCCATTAATAGCCATTGAAACCATAAAAATGACGGTCCGAATATACCAAGCATTCCGTTTCAAAAACGATAAGCGGTGTAAAACTTCAATACGTACCTTATAACTTAATCTCTACTAATCATAATATTTACCGTAATCTTTTACTACGCCACTTTCCATATAATGAAAGAGACTTTATAAAGTTTACTAATTTTGCCAAACTTTGGGATAAGGATAAAATTTATAATGGTATATTATACGATGTACTTACTAACAAGATACGTATTGTATTAAATACGTATAAAACATTAAATATAGAGTACTGTTAGTTTTACGTCATTTTACCTAGTATATTGTTTGGGTAAACTAGAACGAAACATATATACCACCTTACATTATAAAATATATTTATAAAATGCTACAAATGTTTAAAATTACATTTTAATGTTAAAATCAACTACGAACTTTACAATAAAAATTAGACTAATATGATTTAGGAATTAATGAAAATTCAACAGGAAAATATTAATAAAAACCTAGAGTAGATACTTAATATCTTATTAACTAAGTTTCGAAAGGGCCTGGTAATCTTCAAACCAAAATATAAGGGTGACAAACTATCAATCTAAATATTAAAAAAAACACGTTGCGGAAACTCAAATTTCGACCTTACACTATTAAAACCAGAAAAAAACTTGAAAACTTTGTGAATAAATTTTAATCTATAGCTCAAGAACTTTTTACGCCGACAGGCGAGCCTCCAATCAGTCATTGTAGCCGATAAGTCGATAAACAAAGACCAAATTACTAAAGAAAACCTCGTCTAAACCATTTACCATGTTTTTGATCAAAGGTTTAAAGTGTATTTAAAGTAAAGTAATGCCTTGAATATAGTTATTAAAAAGTTAAATATTAGGGAAGAAGCCTTGGGAATGAAGGGTGAGGTAATTACTATCGGGGACAATCCCTCGGCTAACGACGAAACGTATCACGGTTATAGTAATACTTATGAAAAGGCATACGAAGCCCCCTGGGTTTGCAAAAGCGTTGTATCATATACAGCAATATCGGTCATTAATTTACTAACCGCCTAGTTTACGAGTATATTCGGATCAAACGATAGTTTCAAACCGATTATGTATTTGAGGAATGGATAGAAGCCAATTTTATAGTAATCGTAGCCGAGTACGAAAGCGTAGATGATAATCTTGACGCCTACTTTTACAAATACACCTTTCAAGAAAAAGACTTTAAAGGTAATACTATTTACCTAACGGCCTAAGATGACGAAACTACTTAGCATATTTTCACGGGACTATAAGACGCCTTTTTCTTACATATTATAGGTTGAAACTACCTAGACGTAGTGTTGAACACTTATATAACGTTACAATTTACATTTAGAAATAGATACGGTAACTGAATTCAATTCATTATTCCTAACATTAGTATAACGGAAATTTTAACGGCTGGCAAACGATAATTCAACGCGTTCGTAACGAAGTTTCCGAAGTTTTAGCTAAACCGAATGGGAAAATACTGAAAAGTCTTATTTAATAAAGGCAAAGTATGATTATTTAGAACGCTTGTTACAAATATACGATTCTAACCGGTTAAAATTTACCTTATGGATTTTAAAATCCTATTTCTGTTGTAATAGTACGATATGCAGTGCAGTAGGTCAATTTTATTTACAGTAAAGTTGACTGTACTGTTGATTGAGTGTATTGTTTGTGTAAACTTACCGCATTGAGTGTAAGTCGAGTGCAGTACACTGCAATTCACTCCAGGGAACGGCCTAACAAATTGGCCATACAAATTACTGTATAGACCGGCTAGCGGTCTGCCAAACCTAGAACAATACATCCACCACTTGACTAATATAATACTACTATTACTTCGACCACGATTCGAATCGACGACTTTGTAACGATCTAAGGCCCTACGAACACTAATCAGTGCTTATTAGGCTAAGCATAGATTAGATAAGTAGAAAAAGAAGCTACTTTCCGTTTACGCTTTGTAAAATACCAAGGTAGAGGGAAAAATTTGCGAAAGGCCTTTACTGCTGCGCTGGTATTTACGGTAGTAAGTAGAGAAGACTTTTAAGCTACGCCGGTTTTTACGGAAGTTTAGAGGTAGCGACGGTATTGTTATCGAAAACGCCGAAAAATCTTTACCAAAAATCTTTTTGAAAACATTAAGATTAACTATTAGAAGTCTTAAAGTTAGGTAAGTTGGCAAACGGCTAAGTCAGTATTATTAAAGGTGCGACTACTATAAAGAAGACTACGTCCTACAACTAAACAACCTCAATAAACAACATTTTCCCTTTACCACTAATAACGACCTTCGATCTTAACCTTTATACCAAACCTTTGCCTTTACTTCCCTCTTTTTACTTCCCCACTTTAATTTAATCGTCAAGCTCATTACTTCATACGAAAACACGAATAATCTCCAAATCGCGTCAAGAAAGCCACGCTATGCGACCCAAAGCCAAGTGTTATGACCCACACAACGGTTGGGTCAGGAAATGAGCCAGTATACAACTGCGCCACTGAGAAGCCTGAAGTCCAACACATCAAGCGGGGAACTTCTCTTATGTTAGAAACCCCGGATAGGGAAGGACCAATATGACCGACAGCAACTCCAGCGGTCTAGTACTGAAGACGGTATGAAGGCACAAATATATAAGGACACGGTCATCACCACACAGATAGTATTTCCTTCATAGCTCTTCAGTTGTCAATCTAAGTATTCAGTCTACATATTTGAATAGCCTAACAGCTAATGATCATCCTATAGTACGAACAAATATCTTCTTGATATTGCACCTTTGTTACCCCTGTTACCTTACTGCTAACATAAACCCCCTAACACCTTCTATTTACTTACGGTTATTTAGTGTAATCATTACACCAAGTCGCCAAGTTTACACGCGACTTTATGCCAAAACACCAAGTCCCCTCGCCTAAAGATCACCAAACCCCTAGCCCTATGCTTTCTACACGTCCTACACAAGCAAAAACGTCAAAATGGCTACCGTAAGAGATTATTTCCAGGCTATTACTAATTCCACTTGGAAAGAAGCAATTAAAAACCTCGAAATAGTCTTCGCCAACCACTACGATAAATAACTCTGGATCAAGGATGTTGAAGAAACCTTTAGTAAAGTTTACCCAAACAACTACGTTAGCCAATATATCCACGAATTTGACGCCGATAAAGAGTTTGGTACTAGCGCTCGCGCTTTTCAAGATTTTCACGAATTCTCCAAGCAATAGATGCCAGATATATAGAAGATAATCTAACGTATGGTTAAGACCAGGTTGAAAAAGGAGGTTACTCGCCGTGATATCTACATCTTTGAAAAGACTCTACTGAGACTAGCTAAAACCTTCATTAAACTGGCTTAATAAGAGGACCTCCCTAAGACCCTAATTCTTAAGAATTTTAAGAAAAAGTGAAAGGTGTTAAGTGTTTTCAACGCCCACACACACGTTCCAGAGGACCTCCCCTTTGCCTTCAGCTAAGTTAAGCCTCCTTACGCGCTAACGATAAGGAACATATTACCTTGCTTGGTGGCCTAACATTTTTATGTGATAACGTGGAGTACGCTTTTAGCGGTGAAAAAAATACGTAAAGCAGGAACTGCTAACACGACTAGAAGTATCGATGTCGGCGTTTTACACTAATCAATTAAACAAGATTATAAGAATTTCTAAAACCCTCAAGTACCTATCGCCTCCTAGCAATTTATTTGACAGGCTCCTTCAAATCCTTTCCTTTTTTGGTTTGCCTACACACGAGAGCTTACTACTGATCCTACCATAGGAATTTAACCTTTATTCCAGGCGACTAACAATTACCCTTAATATTGCGCCTCAGAAGTTCCAAGACCTAAGTTTCTAGGAAACACCATTTAAGACTAGACTAATTATCGCAACCTTTCCTCAAAACCTATAAAGATAGTTAACATTAATTATAAGCTGTTTACGGATATCTCAAAAATCTGAAACGATGTAAAGAAGTATGACGGGAAGCCTCATAACCTCTTCGATACTAAAATAATACCCTTTCTAAACATTTGTAAATAAATAAAGGTCTCTCCTTTAAGTTTTCACTTACTAATCTCCAAAATCCTTATAAAGAATGCCAGGGACTACTACCTAACCTTCCTAAATAAAACTATTACGTTCCACGAAATCAACAATAATATAAAAGGCTACTTTGAATACGATATTTACCTCGCATAATACCATATAAACTGGGCTACCACGCGGTGTATTATAATTATAACGACAAAGAAAAAGGAGTAAATACTAATAAATATCATTAATCAAATGCTTTAAAGTTAATATTTTCCCAGAAAGAAATGTAGAAAGCCTACGTTACCGAAACCAAATTTTAGGCGTATTTGTTAACTGTAATTGTTATTATTGTAATAATGGTAACAAATATTGGATTTGTAACAAGTCCGGTTATTGATTAATTCGGCATCCCCCAGCCGAGCGTAATGACCAAAAGGCAGTATATTACGCCTAATACCCCATTACTTTTAAATAATATCACTTAGATCAAATCGTAAACTTTGAAGGCAAGGAGTTAATTAACGGCGTTAACGCCCCTAAATAAATTAAGTAGCACGAAGATACTACTTTTAATACGGCATAATTACTAGCCGAACACGCCTTCTCATAAATTTTAGGTGGTAAAACCCCTTACCGTTATCTTAACTCAACCCCTAACTCCTTATAAACCTTTAATTTCCGCGATCATTACGTGGATGATACATTTTAAGGTATTATGTTATATAAAATAGTAATGGGATATTTAATAGGAGGTTATTCGAAATACATGATAATGCAAAGGGAAAGGACTACAACTATTGAAATTAATCGTTAAGATACTGACAACACCAAAATTGACTTTGTCTTAAGTGAATAACTATCGTTACTAGGGATGAGGATAATTGAAACTATTACAGAAACGATTACATTTTACATCCTCAAGTTCTCTACCCCTTTTTTATTTAACTTAGAGTATATAAAAACCCTTAGCGTTAACGTTGACGTTAATGTAAATGAACTGGTTGAAAATAGCCAGAGGTTTTCCTTCGCTTTTAAGTGAAGGTACTTATAGTTTTACCTTAAAGGCCCGGAATCAATGGTATTAAATTTAACGGAGCCGGAAATACATTAATTATATCGGCATTTTAACTATTTATCCGATAACAATCTATACAAAGTCTTAAAGTTCATAATGCATGAAAATATGGAATCCTTTGCTCTAAAATCTATTAAAAGGCTTTGTTACCGTTATTGAACGTATACTTAAACCCCCAGAAGTTTTGAATTTACTCTTAAAAACGATAAGGATAT
Source organism: Anisogramma anomala (assembly GCA_038502455.1). Classification (NCBI taxonomy): domain Eukaryota; kingdom Fungi; phylum Ascomycota; class Sordariomycetes; order Diaporthales; family Gnomoniaceae; genus Anisogramma; species Anisogramma anomala. The sequence continues at coordinate 13,733,774 of JASMMZ010000003.1, read as the reverse complement.
CAACTGCAATATTTTCGTCGATTTATTTTACTTGGATAATAATCTTATCCTTTACGTCATTAATTTCTTAACTTTTTTTACAGGTTAAAGTATTTTAAGTTCCTTTCGGTGAAGGATACGTGGAAAACATTGAAATTGTTATAAATTGATACGTACCTTAGTCCACTTAACGTCGTTGTCTACGATATCGGTACTTACTTTACGGCGGCGAAGTTTTAAAAAAATGCCAAGATAATAGGTATCTAGTGCAAATAGATACCTATAAAAGCCTACTAAAGTATTGGGAAGGTTAAAGGGGAATACGCCTTACTTCTCCGAGTGTATAATATCCTTATATTAGAAATTGTAAGCTTTACGGATCCGGAGGCACGCCTATAAATGGCGGTAAAAGGCTTGAATAACACTATGGGTTATAATGGCTTAGTGTTAACACTGCTAGTCTTTAAATGGTGTTCATGCCTGATGACTGAATCTCCGCCCTCAGTAAGTATTTAGAAACGTGTTACAGCTTACGGCAAAGCTTTGAAGAAACTATAAAGAAAATCGGCACACTGTTAGGTTAATAATGCCTTCAATACCAAAAAAAGCCCTTCAACAATCGATTTACTTGTTTTACCATTATAAAAAAAAGTTTCCGAGTCACGGGAACCATGTAAATGAAAGGGATCGTATAAGATATTAGTTATCTCGATTTCCGAAATGGTTATTAAAATTACTAATAGTTTTATTTTTTTCGAATAAACTAGGTTAAACCTTATATTAGAGCTATTGATGATGAAGACTATTAAGTTAAGCAACTAATCTAATACTAACCTCCTTTACCCTTTATCGATAAGCCGATAAAAGGTCATCAATGCAGACGACCCCTGAAGAAGAAGAATGTTAAAGGGGAGGAATACATACCGGGACGTATTTAAGATTCAACTTGAGTAAATAAAGGAATATGATAATAAAAACTTGACATTAAAGCTTCGAGCATAAGGGATTATTAAAACTTTCGGTAAACCCTTTAAAACAATACATAAGGTCAAAATTAATGGCCTATTAACTCGCAAAGTTATATAATTCGTACCGAAGACCGATTTTAACCTTGAAACCCAAAATTTTACGATTTTTAAGTTAAGGATTATCTACAAGGTTAGAGGTAAAACCACGGGGCGGATGTATGAAAAGTTATGTTTAATCATTTAGAGATACGGTGATAAAGATAAGAATTGGATCATTCCGCCGTCGTTAATAATTGAGAACATTAGCTAACATTTAATAATTGCTTTAAAAGTAAGTTCAATAGCCAAAATTAAAGCCAAGTTATGTTTAATAACCGTAATATAACGTATGCCTATAAGTAGTTAATAACGGATTTATAGCGAATCGTATTACTAAAACTGATATAAAAACTACGTATCACCTACTCTTTAGGAACGGTAATACAATGTATTAAACAATTATACGAATTGGTTAAAACAGGTGTTTATTCGTTTCTAACCTACCAGTCGCACTTTAAATTACGTCTCCCGATAAATTCCTTGACGTACAACCCATATTTACTAGTAATATAAAAAAGGGACTTCGAGGTAGTAGGTATATAAATTAACGATACCATTTTTATTGGAACAGCTAGTTTTATAACATTAAAACAGCAAGAAATTCAAGACTTATTGTTACAAATTTATAATTTTATAATAAAGTTAACTAAGGGAAGCTAACTTAACTTTATTCAAACGTTAATCCGGATTCTTAATATCAATGCCAGATTCAACGTTCTTTGAAAGGGCTAGGATACTATTTTAGGTATAATGGACAAACCTAATAGGGCTCAAGCTTAACGGTACTTGAAATAGCGTGCTCAGGGCAGCTTTATTACTACCTTATGCTAACCGAAAGCCTTTTATGACCTCTCCATCGCGGTACAAATCCAAACCCCAGTAGATAAAGACTTTACTCGGCTAAATGAAAGGTTCGAGTAATAAATACGAAATTTAGATCGTAAGATTAATATAGTCCCAATTAACCTGACGAGAGTTAAGTTAATTTTCTTTACAATCAGATCTTTTATTAATAACACCGACCTATTTTCCACTATCGGATTGTTAACAACCTTCGTTAACTAAGACAAGCGGGACAATTAGTTTAGTATTATGAATAACCTAATTGACTAAACCTTCGTTAAAGGTGAAAGAATATACTAAACGCATCAGCTTCGGAAATTTACAGTATAATGGTGGGGTTTAACGTAGGTATATCATTATATAAGACCTTTAACCTTATCATTAGGTAACTAAAAATTCCTCCTATCCCAGTGGTAATTTGTAACGATTCAAAAGGCCTTTTTGAATGCCTTTTGAAGCTTGGAACTACCAGCGAAAAACGCCTAATAATCGATGTAATCGCATTCCGTAAAATCTACGAAAAGAGGTAAATTAAACAATTCCGGTAAATTAATAGAAAAGACAATCCCGCCAATGTCATAACAAATATAATGCCACACAAATCCCTGGAAAGGTTTGTGGATAGCAACAGGTTAACTATACGAATCGAAGATTACGTTAATAAGCTACTCGGAAACCCCAGCTTACGTGACGGAGGTCAGAGATATGGTGGCAAACTGGAAGACTATTAGTAAATTGACGATGCGGACTTATTTGATTGGCACGGTTAATGTGGAGGCTTGTAAAGGCCTGTAGCGAAAGAACTATTTGTAGGAGTTGATAAATTCGAAGTTCGGAGCAATGGAGCAATTGAGGTAAAATGGGGTCAATTTATATGAAATTAGGTGCAATTCAGTATAGAGGTCAATTGGAATTAACAGTGGGTTAGCAAGTTGACGAGATCGCTATTCAACGCCAACCGAAAAAGAATGGTCAACCATACTAATTTACACCTACAAACTAAAAAGCCGCCAGTGTTAGAATAGTACTACATGAAGTATAGTAGGTTAACTTTACTTACAGTAAAGTCAACTCTACTGTAATTTAAGTGTATTATTTAAGTGGACTTACCGCATTGGGTGTAAGTCGAATATAGTACGCTGCACTTCACTCAAGGGCACGGGCCAAACAATTGGCCATACAAATTACTGTGCAGACCGGCAAGCGATCTGTCAAACCTAGAATAATACATCTACTACTTGATCAATGCAATACTACTGTTACTTCTACCACGATTCGAATTGACAACATTGCAATAATCTAAGACCCTACCTACAATTTCGGTTTTTATTAGCTAATATGAATAAGCTCGAAGTCAAAGTCCGAAATACGACTAACCAGCTTATCCGCGCCTTGAATGGCAAAGCTATATCGCTTTAATTTAAGTTGAACTACATATAGTTTTCTTCAAAATATATATAAATAAGGTTTTTGACTTAATGTAGCCGGAATTATAGATATTACACCACCGACATGGATACTCGGTTGTAACACGCCTTTTACGATTATTTTACCCTGTAAGTTATTCGAATATAAGAAAGGATGTACTTAAAGTTATTAAAATGGGTTTCCACGAATATCAGCTATACTTTTAGGCCCTACGACGGTTTAAATTCCATCTTTCAAACAACGAAGACTTTAACTACAAGGTGATTATTAATATTATATATTTCAATAGCTAATCGGTACTTTACATTATCGACGCGATCATATCATTTTGAGCTGCCAAGCTAAGTTTATACGAAATGCTTTTGTTACAAACTATTAGAATGCCTTGGTTCATTGATAATTGAACTTTTATTTAGGGCCTCCGAACTGGATTATATACGACGTTAATATGGCCTTCGACTTTACAAAATAAGGTACCTAAGCGAAGATAACCAGTAACGAATATGAACAGATTTTGGTAAAAATACTATAAGGTATTGGCGAGTGTAAACGGTATTATAAATTACTTAAATCAGCATATACGATGTTATTTAAAATATAAAAGGTACTAGTTTTAGGGAATCAATACTATAAATATTAATTAACTCCGTTAACATTTTTTGGCCCCAATAGACTTATTCCTACGCGTTTCAATTTTGGTATTTACCTAAGGATTTATATGGACTCTATACTATTATTTACCACGGTGTAAAAAGAGAATGCTATAACGAAAGCCATGGCAGCGTTACGTTTCTTACGGGTTAAGAACGTCATTTTTAAAGCGTTAGCCGCAAGGATTAGCCTTTATGAAACTAGCGTTTTGGACTTACTATTGTAATCTAAGGTTTTACTTTAAAGAACTAAAGACGGATAAATTGGCCTTTGGAAAATTAACGGGTTTAAACGTTATAATGAACTCGTTAATTTACTTAATGGTATGAGTTTGTTTCGTTAAATAATAGTACGAGAATACAAAACAAATAGAAAGGAACGGCCTAAAACTGTAGTTCGACTAGAATTACCGATGGGATACCCCCCAGAACGACGAATCCAAACGGCTCCCAATTTTCACCCACACTCCAAAACACACTTTCGATCCGCTTTCATCAAACGAAAACGGCTCGTCTATACCAACCCCACCAGCATTTCGTCGCCAAGGCCGCTCTTTTAACTTAAAACTCAAAATTCGCCCCGGGACTTTTACTGTAGGCTCTTTTATTAGTTAAAAAGAAATGATAAAACGAAAGCTTAACTTAAAGCTTCGCTACGACGGCATTATCATTACCTCAGGTACCTCGTACAAATAATCAACACAAATAAAAATCTCTGCCTTAATCGATCAAGGCTTATTTCGCTTTAAATATTTCGACTTAATGATTTACGGCACCTATAAAGATTTTGTTATTCGCCTCATTTACGAGGTTAAGGATAAAAACAGAAAACCACATAAAAACCCTCGTTTATTCATAAGAAGTTACAATGACGACGGTAAAAAGGATATTATAACTTATTCACACACCTTATAATTAGTTAGCTATTATTTGATTTTTAGATTGGTAGCCTCCCTTAATATACATTATAACTTCTATATTAAACTTTGCAACATTACGTAGGTATATACCCAGTTTAAAGAGAGATTTAAACAACGTATTTACGTCAATATACCTATAAATCTTAAGGAATACCACATACCTAAAACGATTTTGAGTATTATGAAACCGCTTTATGTTTTAGCTCAAGCCGATGTTTAATAATATAACACTTACTCAAAGAATTATAAAAAACGACTCGAAACAACCAGTTTAACCTTCAACCCGTACTTATTAGTTTTAAAATCCCGTTTTAAAGGCTTCGTATTAACGTATAAACAAACGGTTGATACGTTAACGTTATATGATACGTCGTTATTCGTATTTTAATATATAAGACTTTGAAAGGCCGGCCTAAAGGTAAAACCTAAGACGTACCTAACGAAAGACCATATAATTAACTTTAATTATGTGACCATCACTTTCCGGAATATCGTTTTAGGCCTTACGTGAAAAAGGAAGTTAGACAAAGTTACCCCTATCATTTTAGATAACGTAAAACGAGCTGACGAATACAGATACCAACGCGTACGTGACGTTGAGGTTACTTTAATAACATGACCAGAAACGGAACTTAACCTTACGATAGCCGCATAGCATTAAAATACCCCTTTAAACAATACACATCGGGCGTTTAAAAGATGTCTTATGTGTCAAATATATGATTAAAAACAAGATTTTCAATTTATACCACTTAATATACGTATTACAAAGTTATTAGTTTTTATTAAAGGCTCTTTCACTAATAACAACGATTTTGATTTACAAAGGAGCTTCGTTTTGGTTTTCGGTAACGAAACCCTAGTACGAAACGACTTTACGTTTTTTAAAAATATCATTCATTAAAGATTTACCAAGTATAGCCGGGTTATAAAAATTGTTTTGGCCTCGGAAATATATCTTATAGTTAGAAGTTTCGATTCTGGAATCACTATAACAATAATGGTTCGAATAATTATTTCCAAAATTAGTTTACGCCTTATCCCGCTCGTTATATGTATTAACCTCTTTTCGTTTTTGAAATGCCAGGTTAAGTTTGGTATTACAAACTCAAAACGTTTAATAATCTATATTATAGCTTTACGCTAGTTATATAAACGCTGGGAAATTGAATAAACGCGGTGAATCGATAGAAAATGTAACTTAGCGGACGCGATAATTAAGGCTACCTTAAATGGAGCAATAAAAGTATTAATATCGATAGGTATATTGTTTATTAAATTGATTGAAATGGTTTTGCAACCTTAATAAGTTATTACACCACTTTTATCGATTTAAAACGGTCCGACACCTATTATCCACGCCGCTTCCCAAATTGTGACACAGTTCTTAACTTACACCTACACCGATATTACGAATTTGCCTTTATTTTCATTTAACATCCGAGACGCTTCCGATATTGTATCACTTTTTGTTTTACGGACCCCAGCCCTACTAAATTTCTCAATTTTTACCTTGTTTATTTCAATCTACGATATCGCACCATTTTTGATATTTTTTCTTAATATATTTTATATACTTTATGTTATATTCATTTGTATTATTACGATTGTTTTTGTAAAAAGTAATAATATTACTATGTTACATGCTTCATTATGGCTGGGTGTGCCAGCCCAGCTGTAAGGGGCCGCTATTCAATATTAAAAGAAGAGGGAAAGGGCAACGTCGTTGCGTCCTTACCATTTTACACGTCGCCTTCCCCTTTTATATTAGCACCACCACCATTACCGCTATCGACGCCGCTATCGGCGCTAACAACGAGGTAGCCCCGCACCCCAAGCCATATATCTTTAGGCAATAGCGCGGGGAGGTTTTTACTCTTTTTACGGCGATGCGAAATAATATCGTCGAACTTGCCTATGTAATATATATGCAGGCCCCGTTTCCAGGCGGTAATAACGGCCGCCTATTTTTCAGTCCGCCGGTTAACGTCTATTATTAATTAATATGAGCTTATTTCAGTTATTTTGAATCGCGGTTGTCTTTTCAGAACGCCTAGAATATTGAATTTTATTATTATTATTATTTTTTTAAAAAAAATGGGATTTTTGGAGATCGGTCAAAACTTATTATAAAGCCAGTGAACGCGTAATACGGCTTCGTATTATAACTCAAGGACCAACTGCAGGTCATGGAATAGGCCAGCGGTCCGCTGTGCTATTAGAAGCCTGATGTCCAACACATCAAGCCAGTGATCTCTCTTATGTAAGGACCCAGGGTTAGGGTTGGGACCGCAAGGATCGAAGAGCGGTCTAGTCGATACTACATTGAACCGCAGGAAGCGACCAGCGACTTCAGCGGTCCAGTACTGAAGATGGTATGAAGGCCATAGGATATAAGGACACGGTCATCACCAGATAGATAGTATTTCCTTCATAGCTCTTCAGTTGTCAATCTAAGTATTCAGTGTACATATCTAAATAATCTAACGGCTAATGATCATCCTACAGCACGAACAAACATATTCTTGATATTGCACCATTGTTACCTCTGCTACCTTACTGCTAACATAAACCACCTGACACCTTCTATTTACTCACGGGTATTTAGTGAGATCATTACACTTCGGCTTACAGCCTTAAAACCAACGAAATGGGAGCGAATCAGTTATAAATTCGTTTGTAATAGTAACAATAGGCCGAAAGACCCCTGCTCTTCTAGTAATCGCTAATAGATTTTCCTGCGACCGCGAACGCGTCACATGGCACGTAGGGTGTATCTATTAACAACCCAGGGCTACGGACCTAGGTACGTCGTCCCAATAACTTACGCGTTAAAAAGATTTTGCAGCATACTCTGAAAATATGGAACTTGAGGCGACGGGGGAGATTCACCTCGTATTCCTTATTTAAAGGAACATTAATAGTATATAGGCGGGTGGATTTAGGAAATACAAACCGCAACAAAGCTTCACTACCTTACGTTTACAGCGTTGAAGAGTTTCTGTAGGTAAGGTAGTTTTTACTCGCGAAGAAAGGGTAAGGTTTATAACCTTAGAAACCCTTCGCTTTATCCCTTGAAAGCTGATGAGGAAGGGGGAGGGGGAAAGAGGGAAGAGGGGGGAGGGGGAGTAGCGGCTTCGGTGGCGGCACCGGTAGGAGATAACGAGGCCGGGAGTGAGATGGCGGCGGCGGAGTATAGCGAGGTTGAGGGAGAGGCGGCTATGAAAGTAGTTGTATCCGACGAGGGAAGACTGTTAGCAATGATAATGGTACTGGCGGTGGCGGCGGCGGCGGCAACAGCGGCACGGCGGCGTTACCGAAAAAAACGGCGCTTTATAGACATGTTTTTATGCGCCATTTTTTAAATGGTAAGGTGAGTATATAGATTGATTGAGTAACCTACCTATCGAAGCGGTTTGGATTAGGTAATTGAAATAAAGGTTAAGTTAAATTGAAATGGATATTTACATTAACTTTGGGTACGTGCCTTTAAAGTGAGGAAAGAAAAGAATTTTTACTTAAACCGATGGCGATATATTTTTTATACGAAACTAAAAACACGTAACGATGTAATTACTCCTGCGTTATCACCTCTATAACACTTAAATTATTATAGCCTTATTAGATATAACAAAAGATTCTATCAACAACTATATCACTACCGATTAACTACACTAACTGGGGCTTTATTATAATTACCACCGCGGCCAAAAAAAATACTAATTCGAACCTTTATAATTGGTACCGCAATCATACTGTTATTACAACAGCTAATAATTAGAATTTTACAATGAATGCTGTAACCAAATTGTTATTATAAAAGCTACTAATTCGAACCTCTGTAATCAATATCGTAACTATACTATTATTATGAAAGCTACTGATTGAGATCTTTACAATTTGTGTCATAATTACAACATTACTACAGAACTACATATACGGACTCGTTACAACTATACTGTCGTTATTAGGTTATGAGAACAGAACCTATAAAGAAGAAGGGGAAAAAATCCATGTGTGGATATTACTATATACCCTTATAGCTAGTATACATAGGCCAAGTAGTAGTGTACTATACTGTAAGATGGACTCCTGTAAAGTGTACGATAACGTGTTACAATGCAGGCTGCATTTTTGCAAGGTGTAAAGTACATTATGCGTGGCGCGGTCTGAAAGGGGTATTTCAGAGCGCATGACAAAAGAACTACTGCTCGGATGAGAGGTTTATAACCTTCCATCCGCGGTGAACATTCTCTAGAATACGTCTTCCTAATCTATGATCTATCTTTACTACAATATCAATCTTACGATTACTCTTCATTTACATTCACGTGAATAGAGACCTTACCGAAATATTTAATGGACGATCGGCTCGCTTTAAGTGGGCGGTTCGAATATTGTGTTGTAGTCACTCTTATTATTTTCGAGCGGTTTAGGTGTTATATCTTAACCGCTTTTAGGTTTCGTAAATGGTGTGGTTATTAATTTTTTGCCGTTTTGGAAGTATATAAACGATCTGTATACTATCTTTCAATTAGATCGGTTCTAACCAAAGGTTGTAGAACTTAATAGTTTTAACTTACGTGACCTGTTATGTAATGAAACGCTCCTTAAAAAGTGCCCGAGTACGTTCAAAGATTCAAAACAAGTTAATGCACAACGCAACGTGGCTCTTTAGTAAAAAGGGCACTAATTAGGTTAATAATATCATATGAAAGTTATTCTTTTCAAAGTTATTCCGAATCTTACAGTCTTATTACACTTTGAGATTGAAAGGCACTCTCGTATAATTTCACACTCCCGTATAGTTTTTATAGTTTCAAATGTTTAATAACTAATAATCCGGACCGTTATAACATCCCGCTATAAGGATTTCATCTATGTTTATCTTTTCTTTTTTAGGCTATTTATGGTTAACCGAATCGGCTACTAATTAGTATCGACGAGGTCTTTATATATCAACGTAATAAAAGAGTAATGAAAAAGATTGGTATCGTATAAGTAAGATAAATTAAAGGGAGAACAAGCATTCGGAAATTGTACACCACAGATAAGAGGTTATAACCTCTCACCCAATCAGAAGCACTTTACTATACACTTTACTAATCTCCCTTCTAGGTAGAGGCACTGTACCTTACACTTTGCAAATACCACTTCTAGGCAGTAGCACGCTATCATATACTCTGCATGAATACACCTTGCAGAATAATATTTTACCGTGCACTCTGCAAAGGTACACTATATAGCGTAGCCGTTTATAAATTATAGTAACAAATAGTTATAACCATAGTTTAAATTATATCATAAGTAGGTTCTCCTCCAAGCCAGAAACCCCTTAGAATAATATGTCTTAGTTAAATGGGTAACATACATTAAATCTATTTCAAAGCCGATCATTTTGATTGCATAGAATTTGAGGTTTTTGAATCCATTTATATATCGACCGAAAATAATAATAAACAATCTCATTTGGACCGTCAATAGGCTTGAACATAGGCCGTTTATTCAATACTTTTGTAGTATTATTTCTTCATCGAATGAATTTTATGCAGCTATTTTGTTGATATTAAATATGATACGCGTTTATTCCATTTTTCGACGTTTATTACGGTATTAAATTTCATATAATTTAACTATTTTTTTCATAATATTCAACGGCGTTATCCAAATTTACTTTTAGACCCTTGAATGGTAGTAGATTGTTTTATTCATTTTTATTAACCCATCTAGGTTTCCATTGATACTCCAAACAATTTTCACGAGTATTGTTGTATCTTTATGGTGTGGATTCCAATAGCTAGTTAACCTTTATATTTTCAATTTAAACAAGTACAACTATACTTATATAAATTTCGTACTTTTTCCTTGATAATTAAATGTCGCGAAAGCCACCCTATTTGATAAACATAAATAGAGCCATAGTACGTTTATCACTCATGTTGATTTTATATTATGTTATATGATGAACCTTTACGGTTTTTTTAAGGTAACAACTTCGACTTATACGTTATTCCTCTCTTTGTCAATAAAAAGGGTGTTGGTAGGGCTTTAGATATTGCAATATTGTCGATTCGATTGGTTGAAGTAACAGTAGTATTGCGTGGTCATATAGGGGATGTATTGTTCTAGGTTTGGAAGACTACTAGCCGATGTGCATAGTAATTTGTATAGTTAATTGCTTGGTTCGTACCCTGATATGGAGTGGGGCTCTACTGTATTTGACTTGAAGTCAATATATTAAACCCACCAAAGAATACAATTAACTTGAATTTAATATAGTCAACTTTATTTTAAGTAAAGTTGACTTATTATACTTCAATTACTACTATTCTAATACTAGAGGCTTTTTAGTTTATACGCGTACGTTAGTGTGGTTAACTGATTCTTTCCAGTAAGCGTTAAACTGCAATCTCTTCAATTAGACAAACCCCTATGAAATTAATTGAACATTCGAATCGAATTACAATAATTTAAACTCAAATTAAGACCGATTGCCGTTCATTACCGTACGGCTTAGAGGTCCGACTTTATCGGCTTTTATTGAAAGTTATTTTGTTATAGACCTATGCAAGCCTTCACTTTAGCCGTGATAATCAAATATTTTTCTATTATCAGTGCCCTAGCAGTTGTTTTTAGTTCTCCAGCATATCCCTAACTACCGCTATGTAAGTTGAACTTGCCGGGTAGCCTATTAACATAGACCTCGATACATATGGTGAGCCTATTGCTGTCCCCAAACCTGTCAGTGGCCTTGTTTAGCAATATCTTTTTCATAACGTTAGCAGGATGCTCTTTACCATTAATCTACCGGAATTCCTTAATCTCCCTTCCTTCGAAGGCTTCTCCTTGTACTATTACGTCGATTATCAAGCGTTTTTAGCTGGTGGTTCCGAGCTTCGAAAGGTATTCGAATAGGCTCCTCGATTCGGTATAAATAACCACTGGGATAGGAGGATTCTTCAGTTGCCTAGTGATAAAGTTAAGGGTTTCCTACAATGCTATACCTACATCGAAGTCTGCTACTATGCTGTAGATCTTTTAAGCTAGTACGTTCTGTATAATCCTTTTGTATTTGATAAAGGTCTCATAAATTAGGCTACCAATAATATTGAATTGGGTTCCTCGCCTATTTTCATGAACGAGGGTTATTAAAAAGCCGATTTATAAAATAGATCGGTGTTTCTTTTTCAAAAGAACCTATTTATAAAGATTATTAATTTCACTTTCGACAGGTCGATTGAAACTATATCAATCCCTCGATTCAGAATCTCTATCTATTACTCAAGCTTTTCATTCAAACGGTCAAATTCGTTACCTTTCGGGTCGTATACTTATACCACCATAAATAGGTTATATAAGGCCTCCAGATAGTAAAGTGTGGTAATATAACTGCCATAGACACGCTGTTTCAGGTACCGTCAAGCCTTTGCTATGTTAGTCTTATTAATTGTAGCTAAATTTGTTCCGTTTCCCTTTAAGCAAAAGTTAAGTCCGGTATTGACAATAAGTATACGGATTAATGATCCATTAAAGTTAAGTTAATTGTTTCTCGTTAACGTCGTAATCGGCTTACAGTTTTAAAACTTAAAGTCTTAAATCCCTTATTATTTCTATACTATAAAGATAGTTGTTTTAACGAAAAAGGTATCGTTAATTTGCATACCTACTAAATCGAAGTTTTTCTTCTACGTCATTAGTAAATATGGGTCGTATATTAAAATCTTTATATCAGGTCGTAACTTAAAGTATAATTGGTAAGTTAAAACCTAATAAACGCCTGCTTTAGCTCGTCCACATTGTGGCTTAATACGTTATATTACCATCCCTGAAGGGTAAATGGCACGTGATTCTTATAACAACCCCAATAATATAATACGTTATAAATGTATTACTAATTACGTATAAACTTACGTGATATTTCGGCTATTTAACGTAAAATTGCCTTCAATTTTGACTAATAAACTTGTTGGCAGAGTAACTACTCAATGCTAACTGATTTTCTAAATAGTTGGAAATTGCGTCAAAATCTAATCTTTTCTTTTATCGCCGTATCTTTAAACGATTGAACGTGATTTTTTGTACAGCCTCACGTAATCTTACCCTTAACATCGAAACTAATTTTATACTTAAAAATAGTATCGTTCAGGTCCTAAAATCTAAAGTCGATCATGAGTACAAATTATACGAATTTTCTAATTATTAGGCTTCTAATATCAACCCTATCTTTTTCCTTAAAAGGTTTGTCTGAGGTTTTAATAATACCTTATATTTGAATCTTTAACACCAAGTCTTTGATGTCCTTCTCTTTCCTGTTTACCCAAACAATATTATAAATACGATGCGGTGTATGTTTATCCTCTTTCAAATTCCTTTCTTTCAGGGGGTGTCTACGGCGACAACGTTTTTAAGGCTTATTGGTTATAGGTAAAGAAAACTCGTATTAGCTCGTGCATTTAGCTTGAAAGTCTTTATCGTTTGTAACGTTAATGTAAGGGTTAACCTAGGTAATACCAAACTTTTGAAAACCGTTAGCTATATTAATAATTACTTTAAAGTTAGCGATATCTGAGGTTTTATATAAGCCCTCCCATTTTCCCGGTTCCCACTATACGAGGAATTTACTTTACAACGGCAAATAAAATACGTCTATTATAGTAAGACCGTTTCTGGTATTGAAGGTATCGTTAACCTAGCAGCGTGCTAATTGCTTTCGAAGTTTCTTTGGTACTTTTCCATAAAATAACGTTCGTTTTTAGGTGCTTACTAATGAAAGAGATACACTTTTTAGGTGTAGGTACGCTTTAAAAACCAGCAGTGTTAGTATTAGGCCGTTAAGGCCTACAGTATCGTTTAGGACCTTTACCGCTATCTAAAGGTGTGCTTCCGGATCTATGAAGCTTTTAATCTAAAATGTAAGAATATTATACGCTTGGCGAAGTAGTACGCATACCATTTTAACCTTTCTAATAATCCAGTAGGATTTCATAGACACTGGTATCATAGAGGATTGATATACATACCAATCATGACTTATATTAGGGAAATGGCTACCCGCAGTCATAGGAGAGATATCTGGAGGGTAAAGATATACCCGTAGGAACCAGCCGAACTAAAAAACAAAAATGAAAATCCACCTCTCTACCCCCCAAATTACCTTACTTAAAGACTCCGTTTGTACTATAATCATTTGGTAACCTGTGTAGGGGCAGAACCTGCAATCTCTTAATTCGCAGTCAGAAACATATGCAGTCAGAAACGTGAAACACATAACGAGAACGAATATAAGGCAAATGTGAAACGAGTACGAGGGAAAACAGATGAGTATAAGGCGAGAACGAGACGAGTATAAGGCGAATGTGAAACAAGTACGAGAATAGAACGAGATACTTATAAGGCGAATGTAAAACGAGTACGAGGCGAGACCAAGATGAGTATGAGACGAAACGAACGAGTACGAAAACTGAAACGAGTATGAGGACGAAAACAAACAAACTCCTAAAAATCTTATAGTTAATTACAGCTGGTTATACGAAATTAGGGAAGTTTGAAAAAAAAATAGAGTATAGATTGTCCAAAAATATAAATCTTATCTAGTTGTCCCAACCGCCAAACGTTTACATTATATTAAAATATTTCATTATCTAGAAAGCAAAACTATATTAGTGAAGTGTAACAATAATTATATAATTAAATACTATACGTATTACACCTTTTAACATAAGTTTTATACAAATATTCGCCAGAAAATCCGGCGAGAGTACGAATAAATACGTCGAAAACGTGAAGATTGCGGCGGAGATGTAATCTTAAAACGACACTCTTATCGAAAATATCCACAAGAGTTAATTTAAAACGGGGTTGAGAGAAGAGGTGGCCAAATGGTACCGTAACATACTAAAAGAGGAGAGATAACGGTGGGAAGATCTTAGGACACTCTTTAAAACTCGTTTCAAAACTCATCCGATAATAATAAGCAACGGAGTAGCAGTTAAAGTAAATTCGTTCCGAAGACGTGCCTACGAAAAGCTAGTAAAATACTTAAAAGGGGTAAATGAACTTATTGTATTATACCCCTATATATCATAAAAAAAGAAAACAGGTTTTTGGCTTACTTTACAAATGACAGCTGGAACAATAACAAAATATTATAAACGAAAGTTATTAATCGTTTAATCTTTAAAAACCTTATAAATTGAAACGTAATATATAAAGACGAGGTTACGTACGATATTGTTTAATAGATATTAATCGCGATAACTATAGTCCTTGACTGTAATAATAACCCTTTTTCTCGTAAAACGAAAAGGAAAAGACACCTAAAAGTACCTAAAAAAATTACTCGCCGAGACGATTATAAAATAGATATAAGAACAAATAGATAGGTTAACGTCTTAGGACAACACGGGAAACACTTTTTATTACTTGTAAAATACTTGCAGATATTACAATTTATATTAACCTTACTTTTAACCTTTTTTACAAGAGACGATAGTAAACTCGCGAAACTTAAACCAAATAAGAAATAAAATGGGCAATAATTAGTAATAACAATAGTACGCATAAAACAACGCGTAAATATACTTTAGCTGCAGTAACGTACCCAAACCATACCATAGGTTTTACGATGATCCTTACCCCCAACAGCCATAGATAAAAACGTGTTAAATACGATATCTGGTACTAACAAGATAAGAAATTGCCGAGGAGTTAAAAATAAGAAGCAAGTAAAACGAAAAAATATACGAGCCGTTATTTATAACATTAATAAATCGAATCGAATTCCACAACTTTTACTCTATCTTTAATATTAATCATTTATATTGAACAAACTCAAATATGAAGGAAGGTAACGTGTATTACTTATAAATTAAGCTAAAGCAACGTTGATATATTTGTAAAGAAAAAGGGAAGAGTAAAAAGGCCGAGGATATTGCCCCTTTAATGCCTGACGAACTTCGCAAAACTCTAATTACGAGGTATACGAACCTATTCGTTCGAATAAAAAACGAAGAGAGAGGGTTATCCAATACTCGTGTAAGACCAAATTCTCTTTATCCTCGAATGTTACAATTTTAAAACCTCCTATCGATAACTGAAACCGATAGAAAACGGTTTCAAGAACTCTCCTAATTTCGTATTATTATACAAAGAAAATACGAAGCGAATACTGCGAAAAAGAAAAAAACACCGTACTTATCCGAGAATTTGTAGGTCGTCCTAAAAAACGATTTAACTTCATAAATAATTTATAAAAAGATTACCTTAAATTTACTTTAGAGTAATTATTAGACCGTAGTCCTGTACTACGAAAAAAAATACCGGAGATATATAACCTCGATATTTTTCGACGAATGAAAATAGGAGGAAAAACCGCGAGGAAGAAATGAAAACGTATAACATTTATATATTTGGTGTCAATAATAACTATAAAAAATCGTATCAAACCACATATTATAAAAACTTCATTCGAATATATTTAAAGTAATACCTATAATATCTATATCAATAAGTGCTTAGTAAACGACGGTTTTTAAATTAAACCTATTATACTATATACGGTAACTCGTATAAGAATTGCCATTTAAATAACCAACTTATTAATAACTCGTACAATAGCCGACAAAAGTCGTACAACATTAATAACATACGTATTATTTCCCTTCGTCGTTAGTGATATTAACATTTTCATTTACATATTTATCACAATTTACTATCTATAATATAACTTATTATTAAGTTGCAATTAGTTTATGCGCTATTGAACCATTAATAATTATATTAAAAATATACTTATACACATAAGTTAAGGCGGATACTTAATCTATATACCAGTAAAACGACGTGTGAAACCGTTACGTTCTAATGTTTAACTAGCTTACATTGATCCTTTTTTAAACGAAAACCAATACTCCTTGAATAAGTTTCCCACGAATGATAAGGAAGAGACAATAAAATTAAACTTAAAAGACAAAAATAGTGGTAACGAGGACGAAGACCAGGCCTTAAACGAAAAAGATGTAAAATGTTTACGAAAACTAAACGAACTTATCGATTTTACGGAATATACGTAATAATAAGGGAAACGCCTAAACTAGAGCGCGCCTTACATCTAAGAAAGGCTATTAGGCAACCGAAAAACCTAAAAAATACTAGTACTTATAATCAAGTACGCTTTAAAAAAGTTTCAATTAAATTGAAAATGCTTCAACGCGAGATAAAAGTATATAATAACGGGAAAAAAAACCACAAAGGCAAGATAAAAACGTGTAACAACGAAACTAAAACGTAAATGGTAATTACAAGACGAATTAGATAATGTAAAAGATCGAAAAAAGTTGTTATGTTTAACGAGGTAAAGGGATCGTTTACTAAAGAACACCTCGATATTATTAACTATTTGTTACATTTATTTGTTTCGTTTGTTTCTATTTAGCGTATAAAAGGAAAAATAAAACTATTTTTTTAATTATTTCTCGTTACTACCGTCGCCTATTAGGCTATTAATCTTTAATTATAATGGAAAAAACAATTCGGGATTAAATGGACGATACAACGATATTTTGGCATTATAAGCGTTGAGTAACGAAAAAAATCAAAGGGTATTTTTAAACGTTCTGGTATACGAATATTAAAAATAGTAAAAAAAAAAATAGGGTAAAATGAAATAGATTTTGAAAAGTTTTACCTGGCATATCACGAGACAAAACGAATACTAATAACGTAAAATAATGAACTAAATAAAGACATTAAATGCTGGCCCGAAAAAAGGGAATTATATGATGTACCATAGGATGTTATTAAAAGATAATTTAAGGTTTGCGGAATCGATGTTATAGACACAAATAAAACAGATAAAGCGAACGAATTCGTTAACAAAAAATATCCATAACTTTGAGAAAATAAAAGGAAAAGATTAGCGTTAGCCAAAAGGTTAGAATACACCTTGATAAATACGTTTTCTTTTGGATGAAAAAATTTCGAGTAACGTATCTCGTTATTTATTTAATCGAACTCGAATAAAACAACAAACCGTTTCGACTAAAAAAACGAAAATACCTATAAAATAAAGTCGTATTCGTACAAAGGTTTTATCTAGTTAGAAAGGTAACTATATTTTCTATACTAGATAATTTTAAATAGGGTATAAATTTACGATACCTATTAAAAAATATCGGTGAGTAGCTATTCATTCATAACTATATTCTAGTTAATAGTTATATAATCAAATTGAAATAGTCGATATACTTACGAAACAAAGTACTCGATACTTTTCTTTCAGGTAATTATAACGTTGTTTTTTAAGGTAACGTAACGAACAGATATTGGAAAATCCTTATTACTTCAAGTTATAAATACAAAAGGGCATTTATTACGCCGAATATATAATATTTAATTTTAGTATGTCTTAGGGAAGATCGAAAAGTAGATATACTGATGATACACTTGACGATATTACCTTCGGTAAATAGCCATTACCAAATAGTGAGGGCGGTAAGAATAATGCGAAAATCGACGAAAATATCACGAGGTAAAACCGAAAAAATGCGAAAATTTAGCGGACCAGCACTACCCTTATTCATAGGATATAACTATACTTAGAGAACGGCTTTCGACGTAAATATTAACGACTATGACGCTTTATTATATAAATTTAACGTAATATTCTATTTCTTTTATTATTAATATCTTCCTCGCCTCGAATTCGGGAAAATTTGCCTTACCCCTTATAAAACTATCTTATTCGAAAGCTGTATTTACTCACTGGAATACGAATTATCACGGGGTCAAGTTCTGCCGTTTAATAAATATCGAAGGAAATTCGAAATATAGGCGAAACCTAAAAATCACCTCTGTTCGTCAAAGATATTTGATAAGTTCCATTACCTTACACCATACGTTGCTAGGTATATACCTAAAAGAGCAATGTGGACGATAATTTTAAAAACATCTTTTATGAAAAGAATGCCGAAAACAACCTCGACGGGTAAAATTTTAAAACAAATATAATAGGTTCCTTAGGAATTTCAATAAAAAAGGGAATACGTTGAGGTTTTCGTTATTATATGACTAGCTATTTAAAAAAACGTCGCTATAACACGAAATAGTTTGCTTTAACATCACCTCTTAATAGATAAGTTAAATAAAGGAATCAGTGGTATCGCTTTTTAACTAAAGGTATTACTGATAGGTGTCGAGGATGTTGAAAAGTTAATGTCTTATGTAAAAAATTTGGCTTTTTTTTAAAAAAAAAAAAAAAAATTAAACGATGTCGAAATGAGATATCCCATCAGTAAAAGAAAAGGATTGTCCGTATTAAAATTCTTAAAAAAGCCGGGTAATAGGTAATTAAATCGCCTCTTCCGACAATGGTATATACCGATTACGCGAACCTAATTTTATCGTTAACGAGTTCGACAATACCTATAGGTAAAATCGCGCAATGGAAAAATATATTCGAAATATTTAACGTAAAAATTCTATATCGTCTTAATACAAATATTATTATCAAAATCACGAACGAGACTTTAAGGTTATTGGAACTCATTGTAAAGCTTTAAAGTTAGATATAATAAAATCACCATAAGTAGTGGGAGAATGTTTACTTGTAAAACTAGCGATATTGAAAGATCCGGAAATAGGAATTCTATTTCTTATAGGAGTTTTAAGCCCTAGACGAATGATAAGACCTGGAATAGTGACGATGGCAACCGTATATATCGACGAGACGAATTGATACGAAGATATTATAAGATATCTTATTGGTAGATAGGAGATGATCGAGTACTTACCAATACCAATAAAGTGGAAAGTAAAACAAAACTTATTAAAGTTTTGTATCCAAAAAGGAGTACTGTTAAATCAAGAACTTGTTACAGGATATATAATATATGTAAGAAAAAGTAAGGCACCTCGAGTATTGAAGTAGGCCTACGACCTCTATGGGTATTTCGCGGTAACCTTAACCCTTTATAAATTGAATAAAATACTTTGATAGCTAACTCGATATATTAATATTAATGAATACGTTGAAACTTATAAACCGTACGTATTGTTTAACACTACTAGACCAATTAATGTTGGACTCGTACCTGTCGTGGATTTAAAACCAAAAAAACATTATAGGTTTAGATTTTATAGGTAAGATTAATCCAAAACGAGTCCGCGACGAAACTTATCTTTACCTTGTGGTAGATTATTTCTCGCGATTTTTATTTTGCTAAGTAAAAGGTAAACAGAAAAGTAATGAGGTATGTCGAATATGAAAACCTATTACCGATATTTTTGGCTACCTCAAGAAATTTTACTTAAATAACGTAAGGTACTTTAAAAGCCCGATGGTTATGAAATTATTTTCTAAGGGCAGAAAGAAGATAATAAATGCGTTTACGTATTTAGCTATATCTGTAAGACTAATTGAAGGATTGGTGAAGTTCGTTCAAAATTAACTAAAGAAATGGGCTTACTAACATAGGTATAGGTAATACGAAAAGTGGTTTAAAGCATTCGCCAATAGTTTAAAGGCTATTAAAAACAGGCTCGTGAAAAACTTACCTTATATACCATTACGAATTATATTAGGCTTGTCGGTAAAGTTCTTAGGGGCTGCCGTCACAAAACTAAAGGCAATATTAAACCTGGATCGAGAAAAATCGGCGACTATATTTAATAAATCGTAAGCTAAAAAGGAGGCACTTTTCGATAAGTTTATAAGTCGACGTGACAATTCATATTAATAGGTGACTAATAAATAAGTAAAGCGATAAATTAAAAAGAAGATTAACTTCGAGGATAGTGGTAATGGGTTTAAAGTAGGCTATTAGGCGTGGAAGGTCGTGCCAAAGACCTGCTATATCAAATTAATAAGATTTATGGTCAATAAAAATAAAAGCAAAAACTTGAAGAATATCCGGGCTCCTACCTTTAAACTTCGATGAACAGGGCCATAGGAAGTTGACGAAATCGCTTTATCTGTGTCGCTTTAGATTGTCGATCCTACCACCAGATTAAAAAAGAGGAAAGTCCATGTCAACTTACTAAAGCCATACGTCCAAAGGGAAAAGAATGAGGGGGGAAAGAAAGACAGAAGAAGAATAAACGGGTAAAATGTGGAAGAAATAAGGGGTCCTTACGTCAGCAAACTCGATAGCAACGAGCGCACCATCGATTAGAATACGAAGCAGTGGAATAATGACATTAACCAGTACGCGGTCCAATGAAATAACGATATTGACCTTCGTTAAGATTAAAATTGAGGAGGTTAAATAGGAGAAGGTTAAGGTTGTAAAAGGGTGGAAATTAAAGTTAAAGTTAGAAGGATTATCGTAAAGTGTGGTGGTGATGGAAAGTTTACTTTTGCCTCCTTATTCCTATTGTTTCTATTTTTTTCATTACCCCACTTCACCCTACATCAATATTTGATGCGAACCTCAACTTTTATCCATTCCACTTTGATTTATATGGCTTTGGGGACTCAACCGTACATTAATTAGTGGATATTTGGTAGTATGAAGCATTAATATACATACCAAACATGACTTATACTAGGGAAATGGCTACCCGCAGTCATGAGAGGGATGTTAGAAGGGTAAAGGGATATATATAGGGACTAGTAGAACTAAAAAACAGCAATGCAAATACACCTCTTTACACTCCTAATTACTCCACTCAAACATCCCGTTTGTACTGTAATCAACACTCATTTACACTAAATCCCCATTATCTTAACATCTTCCCAAAATTCCGTCGTTGTAAAGTTAGTATCGATATCGTGAACAACGACGTTAGGTAGACCCAAGTACGTGTCAATACATAACATCCTTAAAGTTTCTTAAATATTCTTTACCGAAAGGAACTTTAGAGATTTAATTCCGTAAAAAGAGTTTACAGAGTTGAGGACGTAAAGAATAGGCTTGTTATCCAAGTAAAATATATTAATTGAAACCTTGTAGTAAAAATCCTGATTATTCTTTCGTGCAAAATTAAATTTGGGGGGGGGGGGGGGGTTAGGGATTAGGTGGGGCAGGGGTAACAAAATCTTTCCATAGCTTTTAGGGAAAAGTATTCCACATTTTCATACCCTACAGACGTAAAGACTTTATATAACCTATGAATGGCTGGGTTGTGAAGTTATTGGTGTAATTAACATATCTCCAGCTCCGTTATATTTAATAACATTGTTTTGAAGAATTAAATCTAAAACCATAGTTATCACTACTTAAAAGAGAGGAGAAACATTTAGCCATTTTTGACCAGCTCGTTGATGTTAATATTAACGTTAACACGTAAAGTTTTATATCCTCCAAATAAAGAAGGAAAGGGATAAGAAACTTAAGTATATAAAATGTAATCGAGCTAATAACAGTTTAAATTACTTTTATCCCCAATAACGATAGTTATTCGCTTATTTTCAAGCTAACTTTAGCCTTGTTAATACTGTAACAATTAATATTAGTAGACGTAGTACCTTCTCTTAGCAATACTATATATTACTAATAGCCTTCTACTAAGTAATTTATTGCCTCTATGTCTGATATAAAACCTTGAAACGTATGATCCGCGTAACGGTCGCAAAGGTTAAAGATTTATAAGGTATCAGGGGCTTGGTTAATGTAAAAGTAAAGGTCTTTACCGCCCAAGTGGTATAAAAAGACGTAGTCGGTTAGTTATTAAGTCGCGTCAGAAGCTGTATCTGCATAACACTTGATTTGCTTAAAACTATTATTTCTGTTAATAAACTTGTCGCTTTTAAAGTTTGCGATTTGGTTTAAATAATCCTGTTTAAAAGTGTTAGGGTACTAGATATAGTATATTACCTTTCTGTTGTTTCGTTTAGCCGAATGTTGACGAGTTAACTAACACCTAGACTTGCTACTAATTTAATATCTTTTACCATTATCACGACAATAAATCTCACGGTTAATAGCTTCATTTAAATCTTAACTTCATTAATACTAACGTGATTATTACCTTCAGTCTGGGGTCGATAAGCCAAATCCTAGGTATCCAGGGTGCCCATAACCGTACTTGTGGTCGACATGATTAACTATCGCAAGGTATTTTTCATCCACGTCAGAGAAATTGCCGGCTGGGGGGCATATATTCAATGAGGTTGGTATACGCGCCATCATAATTGTAAACAAGGAGCGCAACAGGTTAAAGAGCTTTTACAGGTAGCATTTAGCCATTATAAGACGTATTCAAACTTAATAACACCTATAACGGCTATTCGTACCTGTTCGCGAAGTATGGATTCGCTAGCGTAGGCTTTCTCAATTGCTTATTGTCATAATATCAACTTGTTAAGCATCTGGTATGACACATCCATTGGTATTTTCTCCTCTTTTTTTCGTTATCATCGTAATCTACCATGTAATAGCCTAGTACATATAGTATTAGGCAAAGCGGATGTTGTATTTTAAGTGGCTTTTTATACTATCGTAAACTTTACGATAAGTGGTTGCTTGGGTTGGGAAGGCTAGGTAGTAATTTTTTACATACCTTATAAGGAATCCAGGTAAAAGTGAACCAAAACCGAAAGAGAAAACCTCTATTTACTTACAAAAATTTAGAAAGGGAATCATCTTTGTGTCGAAAATATTATAAGGCTTCCTGTTATACTTCTCTATATCGTTTTAACATTTAACGAAATCCATGCCAACCTTGTAGTTAATGTTGACCATTTTCACAAGTTTTAATAGTAGGTCGCGATAGTTATCCTAGTCTTTATTGGTGGTATTTCCTGGAATTTTAAGCTTTAGAGCTTCCGAAGCATGATATTAAGGGTAATTGCTATTCGATTGGCCGGAGGGGGAAAGCCCCGTGATAGGGTTTGTGGTGAGCTTTCGTTTATAGTTAAACCTACCATAAGAAGGCTATTGAGGGGCTTGGTGATTTTAATTAAATTTCTGGGGGGTAACAAGGACATGAAAGTTTTAAGGGGCCTAACGATCTTGTTGAATTAATTAGTGTAAAGTACTAACATCAATTCTTGTAGTTTCATTAGCGGTTATTAATTTACGCACCCTGCTATAGGTAAAGGAATACTTCGTATTAATAAATGGAGGGGCTAAAATACCGAGCAGATTAACAGGTTCCTTATAGTTAGCGTGTGAAGAGGCTTAACTTAGCAAAGGGTAAAAGGGAAGTCTCCGGAATCGCGTGTAAGGGCGTTAAGGTTTTTTAATACCCTTTTCCTTAGGATGTGGATCTTAAGGGCATTTTTTAAGTTGTGTTAGGTCGAAAAGAGCTTATACCATTTTTTTAATACTCTATACTAGTATATATATCCCTTGTTGTTTCAATTCCCACTTTAACCTCGATTTCATACTATATTACACTACTTCTCAAATGTTAATGGTCCAGCTCTTCAAGAAATCACGAAATTTACGAAAGGCGTAGTCAGGGTCTTTACCATTATTGTATTTAACAATATAGTAGTCGATGAAGTTAGTAAGGTGCCTTTCTGTTAAGCCTTCGTCGATATTTTACGCCTAAAGATCTTCGTCGTAATGTTTGATAAACGCAATTCCGAAGCATTCAATTGCCTCTATTAGTTTCTGGATGGGTGTTTTTTTGAGGTTTTAGCTTATGTAGGACTTGGTGGGCATGTAAGGCAAGGGATTTGGTGATTTTAGGTGTAGGGACTTGGTATTTTAGGGTAAAGTTTCGTAGAAACTTAGCAGCTTGGCGTTGGATTTCTTGACGTGGTTTTTCCGACGCGACTTGGCAAATCTTGGTGTTTTCGTTTAGGTCAGCGAATTTAGCGATTAAATTGACGTACGAGAAGTGAAATTATTGAAGTAAAGGGAAAAACTTAGTAACAAGAGTAAGGTCGGAAGTTATTTATTATTATTGTAAGTAAAGGTTAAAAGTCATTTGTTGTTTTGGCTAGGGGAATTAGTTGTTTTTATAGTAGTAGCACCCATAGTAATATGGACTTATTAGTTTGCCAATTTTCTGAACTTTAAGACTTCTGATAGTAAATCCGAACGTTTTTAAGAGATAATTGGTAAAGATTTCTTAGTGTTTTAAATAAAGATATCGTCGATTACTTCTAGATTACCGTTTTGGACTAACGCAACCCAGAAATTTTCTTTGTTTTCCTAAAGTTATAGACTGGCGTAGTACTAATATAGGCTGTTCGCAAAAATCTTTCCTTTACCCAAACGATAACGTAAGGCATAACAACTGGAAAGTAACTTCTTCTTTTACTTAACTAATTGTGATTAACATAATAAGCACCAATTAGTATTGGTAGAGCTTGAGACATTATAATGTTGTTGATTTGATTGGTCGAAGTAACAGTAGTATTACGCATTCAGATGATGTATGTATTGTTCTAGGCTTGGCAGACCGCTAGCAAGTCTGCATAGTAATTCGCGTAGCGAATTTCTTAGCCCGTGCCCTATTGTAAAGTGGGGCCATACTGTACTGACTTGCAGTCAATATAATAGACCTCTCAAACAATATACTCAACTTTATTGTAAGTAAAGTTGACTTACTGTACTGCAATTACTACTATTCCAACAAAAGGAGTAATTTGGAAACGAAGTATTATACTTTAGTTTGTGATATCGAAGGCGAGATAAGCCTTACATAAATATTTCACAATCACATTCATGTTAAAAGTTAGATTTAACAGGGTGTACGTGTCTTAAATATTTATTAGTTATAGTAACTATGTGCAGTTAGTATTCAATACCGATATTTATACCGTTTGTTAAGAAGTTACCTATTATTATAAAGTATTTTAACGCGTTTACCGGTAATAGTTAAGTCAGCATATGCGAATTATAAGTAATACGGTAAATATACCTGAAAAAAGTTTATTCGCGGATGTTATTTATGTAAACATCGATAGGTTTAATATGCAGAAATTAGCTAATCAATAATAAAGATCGAATAACTTAAAAGTATGGTTTTATATCGAAAACGACTTTGTCAACCGAAATACGAATTCGGGCGTTTTTCTTAAGGCAGAGGGGTAAGAAGGGGCAAATTATTGATAAAAAAAAAGGAGGGGAAATTTTATTGGACTTGTTGAAAGTTGTTATTTTTGTAAAATGGAAGATGTTAACAGATATTGGATATGAGAGAAAGGGTTTATTTTTAAGGAAGAAATAACGTTAACGCTGTTATTAATAGAAGGAACTCCAACATCTTCTACAATGCACCAGGGTATTCTGCATTCGATGGTAGGAACACCGTCGCCTTTTCCAATACGCTAGAGCATTCCAGATTAAATGGTAGGAATGCTGGCACCTCTTATATTACAGAGCTGGAGGTGATGTCACAGGCTAGTACCTAGGCTAATTGTTGGTACGTGTGTAGGGCTGCAACGTAACGTTGAAACAGTGTATTATTATGACGATGGAAGAGAAATAAACTACTAGAAGCGAAGCTAATCGGGGAGCTGAGCGTAATAGCTACTGTATAGGCGTGTTTCCCTACTCCTTCCTTCCCTATAATAATGTATATACTCACCAAGTAATGCACAACAAGTCTCCGGGACCAAAAGAAATTGTAATGTCCTTATTTTGTAACATATATGATATGATAAAAGGCAAGACGAAAGCTGGTAAGGCGTGAGGAGCGAGATGTGAAAAATAGGACGCGAGACGTGAGATGCGAGACCACTTACTTCAGTAAACCTCTTTTGTATACCTTAATTAATTCCTCGTAATGTTCTAAATCTTTTACCGCTTTTAATTTATCATCTCTTAAAGTTTATCCCTTTTGACGAACTAAATATTAAATTTGGTTTCCCTTACGGCGACGACTATTCAAATACTTATCCATGGTTTTTTTTTAATATCCTATTTGTATTTCTTTAAAGCTTTTTTGTACCTCACTAGTACAAGCGACGGAGATATACTATTGAAAAGATTATTCTCCGGATTTTTATAGGGAATTAGGTATTAAATGCCATCTATAAGGTAAATTCGTAAATTGGCAGGAAAATCGAGTGTACCTCCAAGTTTTCCCACACGGTTTACTACAGTAATTGGACCGGAGCGTAAAGGTGATAGTTTTTCTTACCAATTTTTGGGTTTATATGCTTTTTCAATACTTAGCCATACGTAATCTTCTTCTTTGAATTTCATCCAACGATAATATTTATTATAATGCCGCTTTACTTCGTAAGTAACGATATTTATTGTAAGTTAAGCGTCACGGTGAAGAATTTCTCTTATAAAGTGAATTTCTGCCTGTTATCGAGGTAAGGAAGGATGAAGGAAATTCACTAGAGCTCTTAAACTAAAGCCGAACAAGTAATTGTAAGGACTAGACTCGAAAATATACATTTTTAATATTCTGTTACAATATAAGAATACTGTTAGTCGATACTTATTATAAATTCTTAACGACGTAATATAGTAACAAGAGTTAGACGATTTGGTTCTTTCTCACATCTTGCCTATCAGTTTAAGGATGATAGTCTATTGTTATACAAAGATTAATACTGAATCTCTTCCACAAAGCTTGTCAAAAGGTGGGAAAAAAACTTCGTATCTCAGTTAGAAAAAAATTCTCTCGAGCAAGCCCAATCTAACAACAACAAGTTACGACCAATAATTTACGCCTAAGAATCTGCCATATAAGTTGTATATATAGGTAACAAAAAAGGACGCTTTGAAGTTTTACAGGTAACCGATATAATAACGTTGAAACTTTTATAACCTGGCAATACCTAAGGAGTACCAATTAATAACACTAATAGCAAAGCCATGATAAAGTCCATACAATTAGTATATATAAGTTTTTTTAAAGTTTGTATTGGCTAAAGACACATAATAGGTTTCTGATTTTCGTTATATATTTAACCATAACAAACGTAATACTCGCAATATTACTTCACCAGTTTTCGTTTGTACTTAAATTACGGGCTATTCAGTAAAACAATTATGCGTTTCAGCTCAAAATAATGTATTTCGTTATAAATATTATAAAAAAAAGTCTAAAACGAGTTTGGTAGGAATAACGAGTCTCTCACGGAAATTTACATCTCGTTTATAAAGGAGGTGATGAACCAAACAAAAAGCATAACTATCCTCAAAACCATTGATAATCACTTTGTTATATTATCCTTGTTATTTTTGGGTCAAGTTTAAGATAATCATTCGCTCAACCGTTTCTTTTTTATATGTAAACCAAAACCTAAGGCGCATATCCTCGTGCAAAACAATTTCCACGATATGTAACGTAAGTTTAATCCTGTCAGGCAGTATAGAAGGATTATTGAACATTTAATCGAGTATAGGATCCTCTTGAAACAAAAGAATATTCTCGTTTACTAACGTAGGGAGTCATAATAAGGAATCTAAAACCAAATTAAGTTGTTTAACAAAATGGAAGATATCTAGATTTTATGCATTCAGGTAAATAACAACATTAATAAGTCCCTTATTTACCTAGTTCGTGAAAGTTGTATTTAGTAAAGTTCTGTTAACAATATATATTATAAACTGATAATACTTAAAAACGATAATTATATACGGGTTTCAAACTTAAGTTATTTTATGGCGTCTATACACCCAAACTAGGCAAGTTACTTTGTATTCCGAAGGTCCGTAGTTTAGCTTCGCCTTCATAAGGAATCCGCTAAAGAATATAATAGGTTAATTAAACCTTACAAAATTTAATTCACTACGTTTCCACATATACTCTGGTTTAAGTAAATTAATATAATACTAAAACGTCTCTTTAAACATTTATCGACTTACAAAAACAGTGGCTGAAACTAGTTTACATAATACAAACGTAATTTGTTACATAAAAACTCCTATGAATGGTGAAAAACTCATTTGATCAACTAATATACGTAATTTTTGAAGTTTAAATATAACGTATAGGCTTTCTACGATTGTTATTTTCGATTAGGTCGGCTTTATAACCCACTAATAACAAATAATTCGTCAGTTTCTATAATAACGCAGACAATTAGGTAAAGTATAGAACCATTAGGCGTAAAAAGCTAACAACGCCTAAGTACGTTTCCAACGCTTTAAAAAATTTTGGAAACTAAAGATCGCTAAAATCCTAAGTACATTTAGCGGTTGTTAAGAAACCGAAACCGTTAAAAATTTTAGTAAGCTAACAAAAAAACATCATATATAATATTTTTATAAAAATGAGGAAATTATAAACTTGACGAACAAAAAGAAGATTTGTGCTAAGTGTATCTGATAATACTCGAAGTTATCGGAAAAACAACTACATTATAGATAAAGGTATAATAAAATGATTTGCATAATCTAAAAATAATGTCTATAAATCTTTATGCAAACGCTAGTGAATTTCTAAAGCCTACAAATACTAATTTACAATGCTTAAGTACTCGATAACTTACAAAGATAAACCGATTTCGATGGTCGAAAGTTACAAGTAATTTAATAAGGAAATTCATTATATTAAGGACGGAAATGTAAGAAAATACTAAGAAGAAAATAATAAAGTCGATTTGAAAATGTAATAAATAGCTATCAAGAACAAAGTATTTATTCAAAAGCTTGAAGTCAACCATCATATGGCCTTTCTCTATACCATAAAGTTTCCTCCAAAGCACTAAAATGGATAAGGAAAATAGTAAAACATCTTTTAAGAATTTTATACGGCTTTGGCGGTATAAATCGTCAAGCTATTAATCAAGATTTTTTTTATATCGACGTAAAACTAGGTAGTTGTATCGGTTTAACTTCTCGTTTTACCGACATTTAATTAGGGATACCTTTTTCATTCAATCAAAAAGAAACTTCATTGGCCTAAAATCATAATAAATATCAAGAACTTTATCGAAAATATCTACAAATTAAAAAGCCTTAAAGGCTTTTGCTACGTTAATGTGAACTATGTATTTAGCTTTCAATATTAGTATATAATCTGAAATTTCAATGCCGAAAAAAGCCGGAAAGTGCTCAAAACAAATCTTATTCTATCAATTAACAATATTCGTTTTTTTCCACATTTTGTAAAGAGTTCCGCTAAATATCTGTAAATTATCACGCCGGGTTCCAAATAAACCCAACGACTGCATTTAAAAGTAACGTATTGGACTGTAAGTTCACGAGAATTTCCGGAAGAGGACGAGACTACATTCTCTTTACTATTTCGATAGTATAAACATATAATCGAATTTTGACTCCCATAAGTAAGATTTTGAAGCCTACATTGTCTGTAACAACCAATTCCGTAATGAAATTCTTAATAGACTCACAAATAATATAAATAATCTCGAAAGACACATTTCCGATTCATATTACCTACGACAGCGCTTATACGACGCCGTTTCAAATAATGTAAAAATGGGCCGTATTTTTATACTCCTTAATAATTCCGAAACGAATATAATGGTAAATGGTAATAGCCGTACTAGAAAGGTTATAAAGTTACATAATATAAGGCGTAATTGAATCAATAAGGACATTTAACGCGTATGAGTGATATGGGGTAAATGTAAATAAACAACCTTTAGGAAGCTTGTCGTATTTGACTAAAAGATATACCGTTAACCTATGTAACACTATTTAAGTTACAATCTTGGTAAAAACTTTACGTACGACTGGATTCGTAGCTACCTTAAAAACTAAAAAGGGTACCTTGAAATTGCTAACTTTAAAGCGTATAACATTCTTTAACATAAAAACATCTGCCTTACGAGGCTTCAACTAGTTATTAAAAAGAAGGACGCCAACATCCAGGCGATCTATTATCCAAACTTCAACCGTCACCTTGAAAAGTCCAGGCGTTTCATCAAATTTACAGCCTAGAGTTATAAAAGTCCAACAAGCCTTAATAGTAAGTTGTACGAAAGGTTTTATAACGTCGAAATCTTTTAACACTTGGCTTTCGAAACGTCCGTCTCTATATATTTAGCGAAGTACTTATCCAACCAAGATATAGCGACGAAATCTTTGCCTATAACGGTGTCAAAACATAACGTATAGTTCAACTTAAAAAGAGTTTTACGCCCAGCAACCTATAAAAAGCGATGGGTGCCTATAACGAATGTAACTTCCTCTTCAACTGACTTGGCTACGATAAATTCCACAATTTTTATATATAGAGAGACGTCTTCAAGGTTAAGCATTGAGTAATTTATATAGAGTATCCTTCTCATCATGGCTTGCGAGGATAAGGTCCTCATTTTTGAGCAGAACTTGAAATACTTAATAAGTGTATTACAAGACTCGTAAACTTACCCATAATTAGTGTATATCCGACGACTCAGTTAATTTTCGCTAATAAGGCCGAGGACTGGTACCTAGTTTATAAAGCTCACCTCATTCGTTTAAAAGGGCGAGAAGGAGCGCTTGGATTCGCTATAACTCTAGTCGGAAGAATTAACATCTTTTGATTTTGATTAAACGTTATTAACTCGTTTACGGCAGCGACTACGTTCGCGTCGATTATCCCTATCACGATGTCGACCACTATGGTCGCTGCAGCGATTATAGTCACAACGATTCTCTTTAGACTTATCCTTAACCTTGAGAGCTTTACACTTACGATCGCGAGGTGCGAGATCGTATTTATGAGTACAGTAGCTACTTTTGCCGGGTTCTTTATTATACCTTTTTTCATTCTTATACGAATTGGCATTGTTAAATTGAAATTTTTCTTCAAAATACTGCGCGTAATACATCTCGCGTTTATCCTTAATAGAAGGCTTATATTAAGGGTCTTTCCAGTTTGCAACCATAGGGAAAATTGTTTTGAACTTTTTAATTCAACATATGTATTGACGGAGATTTTTCGTACAGTTGGAAAGACAAAGGTTTTATTAAATACTTAGGTATAAAGAAGACCAAATGTTAATGATAATTCCGTACCAATTCTTGTAATATAAATTAAGAATGACTGTGATCTGCAAGTACCTTAGTCTGGTTTAAATATATTTTCGTAAGCTGTACTTATCTTTTATAAGGTATTGTAAAGTAAAGGTTAATTTTAGAAACTTTTTTGTAACACACCATAGATCTTTTCAAAATCGTTCTGTTAATTCACCAATAATTGCTGTCAAACTTAAGAAGGTCATATTTAAGCATTCCTCGTTAAAAATCTCTATATTCTACCAAAATATGGCGGAATCTTATAACCAAATGCCGAATGAAGACATGATCTGGCCTTTTACTTCGTGATTAAATTTGGTAAAGATTTTTAAACAAGCCCAAAATCTCGAAATGTTAGTGAAAATAACGTTACAACTTACCATAACGATATCTATATTAAAATAATCGTGGTAATTATGGTTATAGATGCTTATCTATTCCCAATTTAAGAGAAGAGAAGTGTTAATGATTAAAAACTAAAAGGCTGGAGTAAATCGATTACTACGAAGATATAGACTTTAAGGACGAAACGGAAGTCTGTAAAGATGAGGATAAAAACTTTGAGGACGAGGATTACGAGGACGAGTATACTTATTTTTCTTATGCGTAAGTAATATAACATGACTTGCTATAATTGTTTCATAGATCTCTATTCTTTGTTACAAACCTATATTAATAGTATCAAGGCGTTTATTAAAGGTTGGATTTATCTTTGTCATTTCTAATTACAGGCGTTTAGCCTATTTCAATTCGAGAAAGGGATTTATATTACTATGATGAACCTGTGTATAAAGGTGTGACGAGGTGATCAGCGAAGGAAATAAGGTAGACTAAGTAATACTTTTAGGAGTCGTAAGTACTTCCTTCCTAAATAAGTTAGGGGAAATTGTTAAGGTCCTATTACGAGTGTGATAGGCGGTTAATAGTGGGGGAATGATTAGAGTACGTAGCTTATGTTTACTTATGGGAAAGACGATAGAGATAATGGTGATAACGGCGGCGGTAACGGCGAAACTAATGGTAACTACGGCTAGAATACTAACGGCGGCGGCGAGGACGGCGGGGAAAGGTAAAAAGGTAGTTTTGACAGCTAATAACGGCGAAAAACGGCAACGGAAGGCTTATTTACTGGCGAAATGACAGCGGAGACGATGTGAATAACGATTACGATGCTGACGATAAGGAGATAAAGAGGATAAAGGGATCGGTAACACTAAAAATTGGTTAATAGTGGTTTTATTGAGAAAGAGTTTCAGGATCGTAAACTAAAAAAAGCAGGAAAGAGGGAAAAGGAAAGTTTGGCGGGATGGGGGGTAGTTGACTATGTTTTTGAGGGGTAGCAAAACTGGTAACCTTATTCCTTCCGTTGTGTCTTATTTAGACTGTTGAAAGGCAGTGTCTGGTGCTTTTTAGTTTTTTAGCTTATAGCTACCAATTGTTGGTACACGTGTAGGGCGGTAACGTAATGTTGAAATAATGGAGTATTCTGACGATGGAAGAGGAAGAAACTAATAGAAGCGAAGCTTAGCGGGGAGTTGAACGTAGTAAATACTATTGTAAAAGCGTGCTTGCCTATTACTTCCTTCCATGTATCAATGTATGTAACCCCCAAATAATACACAACACTAATGATTATCAGAGATTTAAACTTAGTGATTACTACGCTTTTACGATGCTTTTACTTTATTCACGAATCTGTTCACGGTATAAAACCAATTACATGACCAGGTCAAACCTTATTACTAGCTCTATAGCCACTTTATAACAAGAGATTCTCTTGCCTCTTTATCAAAAATTGTAGACAATATTCGACCACTTAGGGTAGTAGACATAGTTAAGTCTCTTTACATTATTAAAGAATTCGCAGAAATCGTTGAATATGTTAGGTTGTTAGTTAAATCTTGTTAAGTTTAAATCGAGGATACAATAGCTAATGTCATTAGTCAACTACTAAGTGGCCAAGTTTTCGTTACCGTACGTTCAGCTATAAGTTGTTATTAAAATACCTGACGAACGTGAATTTTAGGCTTTTAATAGCTGTCTTCCTAGCAAGGTCGTTAACAATTTTGATTTTTGGCGCTTTTAGTAGCCATTTTGATGGTGTGTAGTCGGAACAGATAAGTTTAATATAGGGGGGAGAAATTATCTTTATTGTTGTACCATAGTCGATTCGAATCGTGGTCTAAGTGACTAATATTGCATTCAAAGTGGTGATGTGATATTTCTAAGTTTGGAAGATTGTTAGCCAGTCTGCACACTAATATGTATAGGAAACTTCTTGGCCCGTTTCCTAGTTTGAATTAGGCACCTGGTTACGTTGGTATTGAGAGTATTATTTAGAGAAAAGGGGTGGATATTTTCTGTTTTATCTAAGTTTATATACTGCCTATTGATCCCTCTAATCCTCCATATATGCTCTATATGTCTCTAGGTAACTAATTCCTTAGTATAAGTTATGCTTAGTATACATCTCGATTGTCTATGCTACTATCTAATCCATAATCAATGCATGGCTGAATCCTTAAAGCCATATATAAATGAAGTAAAATAAAGTTGAAATTCGCAATAAAAGTTAAAGTTTGAGTTAAAGTTAAAGTTTGAGTTAAAGTTAAATTAGTGGTGTGATGATACAGATTGAAAACAGAGAAAGTTTAAAAAACAAGTGAAAACTAACTAAAGTTTTATATTAACAACCTTTGAATATTTCTAACCGTTTATCTACTAATTTTCAACCTTAAAACTTTAATGAATATTAATATCATTGTTTCATTAGGAAGCGGTTTGATTATAGTTGTTTTTATTATGGCTATTATTATTATTGTTATTGTTATTTGAAATTCTCGCCAACAATAAATTTTTAACCTCGTTACCAGTTTATCGCACACTTGATGTATAGAGATATGAAAGAGATACGACGCTGTAAACGAAAGTAACTAACCCTTTAATTTTTAAAATCCTTATTGATAAAATCAGAACGTATATGGATAAAGTTACCAATGATATTATACAGGAGAAGCTAATCTTAACAACTGCGGTTCCCAGCCGAAATAACAACCTTTTTTTCCCTATAACTATGAATAACGAAATGAGGGTATTTAATAATATTCGATGGAAAAAGTAATAGAAAAGGGAATGAAGATAATACATAGAATGTAAAAATAATTTGACATAAACTCCTTAATACAATGGTAGCGTTACTTCTCAAACTTTACAAAATTCTCACGGTTATCGAAAACAACATTATGAGACGTAAAACCAACCTTCCTACTACAATGTCCCTTAAAAAACCATGATAGACTCACAAGGAACTTGACGCACTCGTCTATATCAACGAAAAGATATTATAAACAATCGATAAAAATAGCTGTCTAATAACACACAAATATACTTCAATTACAGAAACATCTCCAAGCCGTATTAAAGGTTTTACGATTACCCTTATACTAGGTAATTATAGGCGAAAAAATGCTAAATACGAAATCGTACACTAATAGGTCAAATAATTCCTAAAAAATTGAAAATGAGAAACGAAACAAACGCGAATATATACGAACTATTATTCATTACATTAGTAAAGCAAGATAAACGTAACAGAAAATCGGTAAATCGGAGTAAATGCTAGGAATTTTACCCTGCATTCGATATTAATCGTACTGTTGGTAGGGCTTTGGATATTACAACGTTGTCAATTCGATTGGTCGAAGTAAAAGTGGTATTATAGGATCAAGTGGTGGATGTATTGTTCTAGGTTTGGCAGACTGCTGGCCGGTTTATACAGTAGTTTGTATGGCCAATTGCTTGGCCCATGCCTTAGTGTGAAGTGATCGCATACTGTACTCAACTTGCAGCAAATACACTGGGCCCATATAAAACAATACATATAAAACAATACATTCAACTTGTAGTCAGTATAGTTAACTTTATTGTAAGTAAAGTTGACCTACTGCATTGAAATTACTATCATTTCAATACTGGTAGCTTTTTAGTTTGTTCGTGCACGTTAGTCTAGTTAACCAACCTTTTCCATTAAGCGCTAAATTGCGATCTCGTCAACTGGCCAGTTCCTTATTAATTCCAATTGACTCCGCATCGGATTACACCTATTTGTACTTAAATTGGCCTTAATTTCCATCAATTGCCTTACGACTCCGAAGCCCGACTTGTCGACTCCTACAAAAAGTTTGTTTTCGTTACAAATCTATATATGCCTTTATTTTAGCTATACTAATTAAATAAGTCGCCATCGTTAATCCCTTAACAGTTTTTAATTTCTCTAGTATATATTTAACCACCGTTACGTGATTTGACCTTATCTGGAGGCTTATGAATGTAGCTGTCGATACATATAGTAAACCTGTTGGTATTTACAAAACCTTTGAAGACCTTGTTGAACGATTTTTTCTTTATAATATTAGTAGGATTGTTTTTCCCATTAATTTACCAGAACTCTTCAACATCCCTCCTTTTATAGACTTCTCAAGATGTTATTACATCGATTATCAGACACTTTTCACTGTTAGTTTTAAGTTTCGAAATGTATTTGAATAGGCTTTTCGAATCGGTATAAATTACTCCCGGCATAGAAAATATATATATCTGTCTGATAATTACTTTAATGGTTTTATATAACGCTATCCCGGTATGAAAGCTTACCATTATACCGTAGAACTTTGAAGTTAATATACTTCGTATAATCGTTTTGTATTTGACAAAGGTTTAGTAAATTAGGTTGCATATAATACTAAATTGTTCCTTCCATATATTTTCATTAACGAGGGTAGTTAAAAAGCCGATCTGTGAAGATAAGTCGGTATTATATGTAAATGATCTGTTCGCAAAGATTATCAACTTCGCCTTCAACAGGTTAATTGAAATTGTATTAATCCCTTGGTCTAGGTTTCGTATTGATACTTCAACTTTTTATTGATCTGATTAAAACCATTATTCATTCGTTTTAATATTTATATCGCGATAAATAGGTCGTAAAAGGCTTTCGGTTAATATTAGGTGATAATATAACTGTTACGAACGCGTTGTTTTAGGCACTGTTAAACCTTAACTACGTAAATTTTGTTAATTATAACTAAGTTCATGCCTTAAACCTTTTAGCGAAAACTAATATTAGTATTAATACCAATTATACGAAATAACAATTGGTTAAAATAAAGTTGTTTACCATTTATTAACATTGTAACCGGTTTATAGTTTTGAAACTTAAAGTCCTTAATTATCTGCTGTTTGGATATTATAAAGTTAGTTGTTCTAACGAAAAGTGTACTGTGAGTTGATATACCTATTTTGTCGAAGTCTTTCTTTTACTTCATTAGTAAAAAAGGGTCGTATATTCAAAGTTTTATACCTAACCATAATTTAAAGTATAATTAGTGGGTGGAAAACTAATAAACGCCTAATTTTTTGAATTCGTATAAGGGTTTGATATAAATTATTATCGTTTGTAAAAGGTAGATAAACCTTGATTCCTATAATAGTTTTGATAATATAATCTTTTATAAGTCCATTATTAATTATATGTAGGTTTATGTTATATCTCAGCTATTAAACTTAAACCTTCCTTGAGTTTTAACTAGTAAACTTTTTTTAAACAACTATTAAACGTTCATTTATATTTTGAAAAGTAAAAGATTATATAAGGATTTAGATTTTACCTTGATTATTCTATCCTTATACAATTATGCGAGATTTTTCGTACGGCCGCCCTGTGGTTTCCCCTTAACCGCGTGGATGATCTTCAACTTAAAAATAGTAAAATTTTGGTTTTATAGGTTAAAGTCGGCCTTGAATACTGATTTTACGACTTTTCGAATGAGTAAGCTGTTAATCTCGTCTTTATAGTTTTTCTTAAAGGGTTTACTAAAGGTTTTAATAATACCTTATACTATAAACTTTAATACTAATTCTTTGTTATCTTTTTCTTTTCTACTTACCCAAATATCATTATAAATACGTCCCGGTATATATTCTTTTTCCTTCTTCAAATCTTCCATTTTTTTTCGGAGGTTATCCGTGCTAGCGGAGTTTTATTGACTTATCGATTATAGATGAAGGAAACTCGTATTAACTCGGTTACTTAACTCACTAGTTTTGATCATTAATTACCCTAATAGAAGGTTTAACCTAGGCGGTATAAAAAATTAAAAAGCCGTTATCTATTTTAATAACTCCCTTTAAATTGACCATATTGAAGTTTTTATACAGGTTGTCTAATTTACCCGGTTTCTGCTATACTATGACTTTACTTTTCAACGGCAAAGCAAATACGTCGATAATTGTGGGGCCGTTTCTAGTATTAAAGGTATCGTTAACTTGGCGACGTGCCGATTCCTTTTACAGTTCATTTAATGCTTTGCCGTTGGCCGTAGCCCGTTTCTGGGTACCTACTAATAGCTGAGATTCACTTGTTAGGCGTAGGTATGCTTTCAAAACCAGAAGCGTTGGAATTGGGATATTAGGGCCCATATTATTGTCTAGACCCTTTACCGCTATTTCAAAGCGTACCTCTAGATCTGAAAATCTTTTAATTTCTAGTATAAGAATATTATACTTTTGGCGAAGTAATATGTATGCCTTTCTAACCTTTCTCATGCTTTAATAAAATGTTTCAAGTATCTATTTATACTAAATACATATTATTTTAACGGTTTTTTTTTTTTCAATTCCGCCACTGCACAATTGATACCGGTATTGAAACAACTACGTTAGGTAAGCCCAAGTAAGTGTTAATAAACAGTATCCTTAGCGTTTCCTACATATTTTATTACCGAAGAGGATTTTAAGAACTTAGCTTAGTAAAAGGAATTTACATAAATAACGAGGTAAAAACCAAACTCATTATTCAAGCCAAACTCATTAACAAACACCTCGTAATTGAAGGCTTTGTCGTTTTAGAATGTAAACTTGAATATTCGGGGGTTTAAATATATTTTTAACATTGGTAATAAATCTTTTCGATAGATTTTAAGGCAGAGTATTTTATATATTTATACCCTACGGACTTTAGGATTTCATACAGGCTAGTAAAGGCTGGGTAATTTAAGCGCCGGTGTAGTTAACGTATTTCCGGCTTCATTAGGTCCAATACCACTACGTTTAGACCTTAAAAATTATAATTACCCCTATTTAAAGGCGAGGGAAACCTCTAGCCGTTTTTAACTAGCTTGTCGGTGTAAACATTAACGTTAACTCCGAAGGTCTTTATGTCCTTTAAATGAAAATTTGAAGTGGTAAATGACTTAAAGATATAAAACTTAATCGTCCTAATCATAGATTGAACTACTGTTATACCTAATAAAGATAGTTTCTCGCCTAATCCGAAGATAACTTTGACCTTATCAATATCTTAATAATTAATCTTAGTAACTCTAGTTTTTTTCCTTTATAATATTACGTATTCTAAATAACCCTCTATTCAATACCTTACTACATTTGTATCTAGCATAATACCTTAAAACATTTGATTCGCGTAACTATCGCGAAAGTCAAAGGAATATAATAGGTTAGGGGCTTAATTAGGGAAAAGAGAAGGGTTTTTACCACCTAAACAGTAAAAAAAAGCGTAGTCGGCTAATTACTAGGCCGCGTAAAGAGCTATATCTTTATACCATTTGATTTACTTAGGAGTATTATCGCCTTTAAAGTCTACGTTTCAATCCAATTAATCCTATTTAATAGTGGTAGGGTATTGGATATAATATATCATATTTTTGTCATTTCGCTTGACATGGGAGTGGCTAGCTAACCAATAGCCAGACGTACCATAAATCTAATTTCTTTACCACTATTACGACTATAGTTCTTACGATAAACAGGTCTACTTAAATATTGACTTTATTAGTGTCAACGTAGATATTACCTTTAGTTTGGAGTCTATAAACCAAATTCTAAGCGTTAAAAGCGCCTGTAGCCATAATTACAATCGATGTAATTAACCACTATTATTGGAAAAGTATTGCATGCATTGTAGTAGGTCAACTTTACTATAAGTAAAGTGGACTGTACTGCAAGTGTATTGCCTTGTGCGGACTTACCATATTGAGTGTAAGTCGAGTGCAGTACTCTACACTTCACTCTATGGCACGTGCCAAACAATTGGCCATACAAATTACAGTTCAGACCAGCTAATGGTCTGCCAAACCTAGAACAATACATCCACCATCTGACTACACAATACTACTGTTACTTCGACCAATCGAATCGACAACATTGCAGCGTCTAAGGCCTACCAACAACTATAAAGTTTTCTTTATTTACGTTAGAAAAGCTGCCGGTTTAAGGGTTTATACTAAGCGAATTTGGTATTCGCGTTATTACAGTTACAAGTAAGGATCATAACTAGCTAAAAAAAGCCTTTGTAGGTGGCATTTGAGCGTTATATGGCGTATTCCAATCCGTTAACGCCTGTAACAGCTGCCTGTATCTGTTTTTCAAGTGTAGCTTCATTAGTATAAGATTTTCTTATTACTTGATAGTATAACATTAGCTTATTAAGTATCTGGTTTAACATATCTATTAGTATTTCATCCTTGGTTTTCCGCTATTATCGTAATTTATCTTTTAATAACCTAGTCTATATGATATTAGGTAAGATAAACGTCTTATTCGAAGTAGCCTTTTATATTATGGTAAACTTCGCGAAAAGTATTTATTCGAGTTAGGAAGATTAGGTAATAATACTTAATGTGCCCTATAAAGATTCCGAAAAACAGTAAACAAAAACCAGAAGGGGAAACCTCTATTTAGTTACAAATATTTCAAGAGGGTATTATCTTCGTATCGAGGAGGTTATAAGGCTTCCCATCATACATCTCTATATCGTTTCAAATCTTAGAGAAGTCCGTAAAAAGTTCATAATTAATGTTAACCATCTTGATAAGCTTTAGAGGGAAGTCGAGATAATTATCCTATTTTTTTATTAGTGTTTTTTACCAATAGTTCAAGTCTTAAAGCCTCTGAAATACGGTGTTAAAAGTAAATTCCAGTCGCCTGGCCTAAGGAGTTGAGTCCTGTAGTAGGACCTGTATTAGGCTTGCGCGTAGAGGTAAACCTACCGTTTAAAGGTTCTTAGAGAGCTTAGTGATTCTAAGTAAAAGGCTAGGGGGTAATAGGAACGTAAATATTTTAAGAGACTTACTGTTAGAATAATATTAGATGTAGTGCAGTAGGTCAACTTTACTTACAGTAAAGTTGACTGTATTGCAAGTGTATTGCTTTGTAGAGACTTACTGCATTGGTTGTAAGTCGAGTGCAATACACTGCACTTCACTCTAGGGCACGAGACAAGCAATTAGCTATACAAATTACAGTGCAGACCAGCTAGTGGTCTGCCAAACCTAGAACAATACATCCACCATCTGACTACGCAATACTACTATTACTTCGAAGACCAATCGAATCGACAACGTTGCAACATCTAAGGTCTATCAAAACTGATTAGTGTTTGCCTACCTATTAAGTTAAGCAAAAATAATCTAAGTAAAAGAAGAAGCTACTTTCCGGTTACGCTTTAGGTTAATAATGGCGAATAGGGTTGAGGAATGATTCTTGTGAAGAGCCTCTATTAGTATTGCATCAGTCCTCAACGGCAGGAAAACAGAGAAGACTTTTTAGGTTGCATTAGTCCCTAACGGAAACCTGTAAGTCGGCGATGGTATCGCTACTTGAAAAACACCAAGAAATATTTAGTGATCCTTTTTAAAGAAAATCGTTAAGATTAACTGTTAAAAGTCCCAAAGAAGAATTTGGCAAACGGCTAAGTTAGTACTACTATAGGTGCTACTATTACAGAAAAATGACTAAGTCCTACGGTTTATAACAAATAACCTTCGCCCTTTACTACCACTAAACGACCTTCGACTTTACCCTTTACACTAAATCTTTGCCCTACTTTACTATTTTCACTCCTTATATTACCTTAAGCGAAAACACTCAGTCGCGCCAAGAAAGCCACATTACGCGACCTTTCACTAAGTTGCCAAGTTTCCACGCGACTTTACGCCAAAACACTAAGTCCCTACGCTTAAAAATCACCAAGTACCTCGCCCTAAACGCCTATCACGTTACACAAGCCTCAAGATGTCTACCATCAACGCTCAGTTTAAAGCCATTACCGACTCCGACTGGAAAAAAGCAATTAAAGCCCTCGGATACGATTTTATCAAGTTCTACGATAACGACCTTTAAACGTTAGATATTAATGAAAAATCAACCGAAAAACACCTTACCAACTTCGTTAGATACTTTTTCGTTAAATACAACACTAAACACGACCTCAACCGTACTTTTTATACATACTGTGACTTTTTTAAGGATTGTATTATAGATATATTGAAAACAGTTTAAGAAGGGGTTAAGTTAAGGCTTATGTCAAAACTGAAAAAGCGAGGAATATTCATTTAAGCATAGAGCATCACGACGTTAGCCTAAGCCCTCTTCAACTTGGCCTAACTTATAAAATACCCCTATGACCCGCAGCATAAAGGAAAAAGTGTTAAGGAACCTTAATGCCCTTATATAAGCTTTAAGGGACCGCTAACTTACCCTTAGCTTTGTCAAACCTTTTTAGGTACTAGCGATAAGGAACCTATTAACCTGCTCAGCAGTTTAATACCCCTATATGACAACGCAGAGTACGCTCTTAGCGGTGGTAGGGCGCGTTAA
Organism: Anisogramma anomala; assembly: GCA_038502455.1. Classification (NCBI taxonomy): domain Eukaryota; kingdom Fungi; phylum Ascomycota; class Sordariomycetes; order Diaporthales; family Gnomoniaceae; genus Anisogramma; species Anisogramma anomala. The sequence goes on along the minus strand of JASMMZ010000003.1, from coordinate 13,691,385 downwards.
ATAGCGGCCGCCAATGCGGCTAGAGGTATTAAAGTTAGTGCATTATATTAGTTAATTAAGTAAGATCGTTAAGCCTAGTAAAACCTTTAAGTAACTATCGTCCCTTAGCAATTCCATCGCCAAAATCCTTAAAAACCGTCTCACTTTAAATTTACCTTCGTGCGTAAACCCACCACAGGTCCTACTATAGGGCTTTACCCCTAGGGTTAAGCGAATGGCAATGACCATTCATACCGTAATTCGAAAGCTTTAAGGCTTAAATCACTACGAAATACTATTTAAGTTTAGGATAACTATTGCGAACTTTCCTCAAAACTTTTCAAAATAGTTAACATTAACTATAGGTTAATAACAGACTTTTCCAAAAATTAAAATGATACAGAAAAGTATAACGTAAAGCTTTACAACCTTTTCGATACTAAAATAATGCCTTTCCTAAATATCTGTAAGTAGATAGAAATCTCACCTTTTAGTTTTTACTTATTATTCCCTGAAATCTTACAGGTTACGCTATAGACTATTACTTGACCTTTCTGACGAGCGCCATTACATTTCACGAGATCTATAATGGCATAAAAGGCTAATTGAAACACCACGTCTACCTTACGTAATACCATATGAACTGAGCCTCCACGTGGTAAACAACAATAATAGTAAAGACGAAAAAAAGAAAATTACCAATAGACATTCTCAATTAAATACTTAACAAGCTAATGATATATCAAAAGGTAATAGGGAAGGCTCACGTTAACGAAGCTCCACTTCGCGAATAGGTACAGACAGCTATTACGGGTATGAGGAAATTCGAATACGCCTTATAACACCTAAATACTACCTATAAAGGCTTTTTTAGCTAATTAAATTCCTTGCTTACCACCGTAATAACACATATACCAAACTCGCTCGGTATATATTTCTAAGCCAGCAACTTCCTTAACGTAAATAAGGGAAATCTCACGGTAATTAATTACGTCGACCGTAAGTATGAGCGCTTATAACGACTAAGGTTAGACCCATTAACCTTGACCACAAATTAAAAATAGTACCTAAGTTAACTCTAACAAGATTTAGGCGAACTTATTAAACGCAAGTACTATCGTCGTAATAATGGTAAGAAATATTGAATTTATGGTAAAGCTAACTATTGGTTAACTCGCCACCCCTCCGTCGAATGTAATAATAGGAAAACAACGTATTACGTCCAATGCCTTATTTTTTCGAAATAAAAATACTTGAATTAAGTTATGGACGTTAAAGTAGATAATTCAAACAATGTCACCAACGCTCCTAAACAAATCAAATAATACGAAGATATTACTTTTAATACAACGGCCTAATAATTAGCCGACTATGTCTTTATATATCGTTTAGGTGGTAAAGATCTTTAACTTTGCCTTAATTATACCCCTGATCCTTTATAAACCTTTAACCTTCGCGATTGTTACGCGGATTATACGTTTTAAGGCATTATACCAAATATTAGGGCGGTAAGGTATTTAACGGGATGTTATTCGTAGTATATAGCGTTGCGGAAGGAAAGCATTATAGCCATTAAAATTAATCGTCACGATGCTAGTAAGGTTAAAGTTCGCTTTAACCTATGCAATCAATCATTTTTACTAAGGACAATGGTAATTTGAACTTTTATAAAAATAATTACATTTGACATCCTTAAATCCCTTACCCATTTCCTACTTTACTTAAAAAACATAAAGAACTTCAACGTTAACGTGAATATCAACGTAGACAAGCTAATTAAAAACGGCCAAAGTTTTCCCCTCACCTTTGAGTAGAGGTATTTATAATTTCACCTTTAAGGCTTGGAAGCAGTGATATTAAACTTAACGGAACCGGAAGTACGTTAACTATACCAGCGCTTAAACCACCTAGCTATTAACAGGCTATATAAAGTTCTAAAGTCAATAAAGTATAACGATATAAAATATTTTGCCCTAAAAGCTATTAAAAGGCTTTACTATTACTACTAAACGTATATTTAACCCTCTAGAGATTTAAATTTGAACTAAAAAACGACAAAAACTTTAATTGTAAAATTTTATTCATATATTTTACTTGGAAAATAAGCATGTTCTTTATGTTGTTAACTTCGTAACCTTTTTTTACGAGGCTAAGTTTTTAAAGTCCTTTTAGATAAAATATATTTAGGAAACATTAAGGATATTATGGATTGATACGTACATAAGCCCACCTAACATCGTCGTTTACGATGACGACATTAACTTTATGGCGGCGAAGTTTCAGAAAAATGCTAAGATAATCGGTATTTGGTGTAAATAGGTACCTATAAAAGCCTTTTAAATTATCGGAAAAGTTAAAAGGGTATACACCCTATTTTGCCGAGTATATATTATCTTTATGCTAAAGATTAAAAGCTTTACTGATCCGGAGGCACGTTTACAAATAGCAGTGAAAGGCTTTAATAACACCGTGGGCCCTAGTGGCTAAATGCTAACGTTTTAATCTTTAAAGCGTACCCACGCCTAACTAGTGAATTTCTGCTTTCGGAAAATACTTAAAAACGTATTACGGCCTATAGTAAAACTTTAAGAGAACTATGAAAAGAATCGGTACGTCGCCAAGTCAATAACGCCTTTAACATTAGAAACGGTCCTATAACAATCGACGTGTTTTTTTTATCATTATAAAGTAAAGTCTTTATGTAACGGGAGTTGGGTAAATAATAAAGGCTGTACAAGACAAAAAGTATTGTAAACTTTAAAATGGTTATTAAAATTACTAATAGCTGCGAATCCTTTCGAATTACTTAGATTAAGCCTTATATTAGGGCTATTAACTATAAAGACCCTTAAGCCAAACGACCGAGTTAACACGAACCTTCTCCACCCGTTATCAACAAGTAAATGGAACGCCGCCGATGCGGAGGACCCTCGAAAAAGAGAAATGTTAAAAAGGAGGAATATATACCGAGCCATATTTATAATAATATTTATGTAAATAGGAAAGAAAAGGATAATGAGAACTTATTATTAACGCTTAGGGTATAAAGAATTATTAAAATTTCTGGTAAAACTTTGAAGGAAAACGACAAAGTAGAAATCGACGGTTTAATAACCTGAAAAGTTGATCAATTCGTACCAAAAACAGATTTTAACCTTCAAAACCCAAACGTTACGATCTTTAAGTCGAGGATTATCTACGAAGTTAAAGGCAAAACCACGGGGTAGCCATACGAAAAGTTACGACTAATCGCTTGAAAATACAGCGATAAAGGTAAAGATTAAATCCTTACGTAATCGCCAACCATTTAAAAGATTATTTAACGTTTAATAGTTACTTTAACAACAAGTTTGCTAATCAAGTCTAAGGGCAAATTTACACTTAATAGCCGTGAAATTACACAAGCCTATGTATAATTAATAACGAACCTATAAAAAATTATACTCCTAAAACTATTGTAGGAACTACGTACTATTTATATACTAAAAACGGTAATATGTTGTGTTAAATCACTGTATAGATTAGATAAAACAAGCGTTTACTAGTTTTTGACCTACTTGTCGTATTTTAAGTCACGGTCAACGATAGAGTATTTAACATACGATTCGTATTTGTTAATAACGTAGAAGAAAGACTTCTTCATGGTAGGTATATAAATTAACGACATTTCTTTTTGTCGGAACGGCTGGCTTCATAACATTAAAATAACAATGGATCGAAGACTTTAAGGTTTGAAATTGTAAGCCGGTAACAATGTTAACGGAAAACAACCAACTTAACTTTGATAAATTTTTATCCGTATACTTGGTATTAATACCGGCTTAATCTTCTACTAAAAATGATGAGGCGTTGTTTTTTCCATAATCAACAAAACTTCTAAGGTTAAAGCTTAACGGTACTTGGAATAGCGTACACAGGGTAATTATATTACCACTTTATGCTAACTAGAAACCTTATACGATTTATCCATTACGTTATAAGTACAAATACTAACGAATGAAGACTTCAATCGACTAAACTAGAGGTTGAAGTAATAGGTGCGAAACCTGGATCGTAGAGTTAATATAATACAAATCGACCTCTTAAAAGCTAAGTTGATAATATTTAGGAATAGGTTTTTTACAAATAAAACCGACTTGTCTATACAAATCGGCTTTTTAATAACCCTTGTCAACGAAGATAAACGGTAAAATCAATTCAATATTATCGGCAACCTAATAAACTAAACCTCTGTTAAGTGTAAAAGGATTACACGAAATGTATTGGCTTCGAAAGTTTACGGTATAATAATGGATTTTAATATGAGTATAGTACTATAAGAAACCCTTAACCATATTACTAGTTAACTACGGATTTATTCTATCCCGATGATAAATTGTACCAACTTAAGGGGCCTTTTTAAATGCCTTTCAAAGCTCGGAATCATAAGTCAAAAGCGCCTGATAATCGACGTAATAGCACTTGACGAAGCCTACGAAGGGAGGGAAATCGAAAAGTTCTGATGAATCGATAGGAAAGATAACCCCGCTAATGCCATAATGAAAGCATCGCTAAACAAAGCCCTAGAAAGGTTTATAAATAGTAATAAGCTGACTATACGAATTGAGAGCTACGTGAATAGGCCTCTCGAAAAACACAAGTCACGTAACACTGAACAGGGGTGTACTAATAAACAAGAAGACTGCCAGGGGATTAATAACAATAATCTATTTAAATGGTATAGTTAAAGTAATAGTATGTAAAGATCTATAGCGAAGGAACTTTTTGTGAGAGTTAATGAACTCGAACCTCGGAGCGGTGGAACGATTAAGGTCAAATGGGCTCAATCAGCATGCAATTACATGCAGTTTAGTACGGAATACACTGAAATTGACAGGGGTCTGGCCAGTTGACGAGGAGGAAATTCAGTGGTAACTGGAAAAGATTGGTTAGGCACACTGGCGTGTACACGCACAAACTAAAAAGCCGCCAGTGTTGGAATAATATTACATGCAGTGGAGTAGGTCAACTTTACTTACAGTAAAGTTAACTATATTGAAAATGTATTGCTTTGTGGAGACTTACCGCATTGGGTGTAAGTTGAGTGCAGTACGCTGTACTTCACTCTAGGGCACAGGCAAGCAATTGTCTATACAAATTAAAGTGCAGACCGGCTAGCGGTCTGCCAAATCTAGAACAATACATCCACCATCTGACCATGCAATACTACTGTTACTTCGAAGACCAATCGAATTGAATACGTTGCAACGTCTAAGGCCTATCAACACTTACCGATATTATTGAATACACTGGTATAAAGCACTAGAGTTAATTCCTTTGGCCGTATTAGAGGCTGCTACTTTACTTACGCTGCCTTCACTAAAAGCGTACTCTGCGTTATCACATGGAGGTGCCGGGCTGCCGAACAAGTCAACAAGTTCTTTATCTCTAGTGTGTAAAAAGGTTTCACTTAGCTAAGGGTAAAGTAGAGGTTCCATTAATCGTATATAAGAGACTTAAGGTTTTTTAATACCTTTTCCTTTAGTGTGTAGGTCTTAAAAACATTATTTGAATCAGGTCAACTCGAAAAGGGTCTTTAATAACCTTGTCGAAATTTCCTTTAATACGTATATCCCTCAGCATTTAATTTTAAATTTTAAATTGGATTTAACGGTGTTTTAGGTTTTTTTTACATATTAATTATCCAGCTGTTCAAAACCTTACGATATTTGCGAAAAGCACGGTTAAAATCTTCGCCGTTGTTATAGTCAAGGATATAATAACGGACGAAGTCAATTAAATATTCTTCGGTCAAGTCTTTATCAACGTCTTATCTCTAAAGGTGGTAGTTATAATGCTTAGAAAAAAGATATCCGCAGGCCTTAATTACTTCCTTACTGGCGGGGTCGGTAATGGCTTTAAAGTAAGCACTAATATCAGTCATTTCAATTTTCTAGATAAAAGAAGACGTGGAAAACGAGGTACTTGGTAATTTTTCAGCGTAGAAGCCTGGTCTTAGGTTCTGTTACGTAGCTTTCTTTTGGCGCTATTTGGTGTTTCTTGGTATTTTCCTCTTAAAGAAGCGATATTGACGAATGAGTTGGTGAAAGGGAAGTGAAAAAAATTGAATAAGGGGAAAGATTTAGTATAAAGGGTAAGGTCAAAAATCATTGTGAATGGTAACGATTGAAGGTTATTTGTTATTTAGCCATAGGACTTAGTATCTTTTTAGTAGTATTACCCGTAGTAATACTAAATTATCCATTTGCCAATTTTCTTAACTTTGAGACTTCGGACAGTTGATCTTAACTTCTTTAAAAAAGATATGTAAAGATTTCTTAGTATTTTAGATAAAGAAAAAGCCGCTACCTTTAAGTTTCCGTGAAAACCGACGCAGACTAAAAGTTCTTTCTACTTACTGCCATAAAAAACGACGTAGTTAATTGGGGCCTTTTGAAAGAATCTTTCCTTTACTCTAACCGTTGTTTGACGTAAAGCGTAACTAGAAAGTAGCTTCTTTTTCTACTTAGCCAATCTGTGCTTAACCTAATAAAAACTTATTATTATTAGTAGGGCTTTTGACGTTGCAACGTTGTCAATTCGATTAGTCAAAGTAATAGTGTTATTATAGGGTAAAGTAGTGGATGTATTGTTCTAGGTTTGGCAGACCGCTAGCCGATCTGCAAAATAGTTTTTATGGATAATTGATTAGCCCGTGCCCTAGTATAAAGTGGTCGCATACTGCACTTGACTTGCAGCCAATACAGTAAGCCCACACAAAACAATACACTCAACTTGCAGTTAGTAAAATCAACTTTACTGTAAGTAAAGTTGACCTGCTGCACTGCAATTGTTACTATTCCAACACTTACCAACTTTGCGAATTTGGAAAAACCCGAATATAACAGAGAGCAATGGATGGAATATAAAGACCAAGCCTGAGAACTAATATACCTATAAAAAACGCCAATTCACTCGCGAAAATCGATAATAAATTTGTAAGAATGAAGGGGAAAAAAGATAAACTTTAAAATAAACTATAACCATAACACCCTTAATATCTGTGAAACGTCGTAACGTTCGAGATACAAAAACGTAAAAATCCATATACTCGTACTAATGATTAAAAAAAAAGAACTATACACTCATATAAAGCTAAACTCCCCTTACCTTCGAGTTTTAAACTTTTAAACCCCACATTACTGAACCTCGTGATCGTAAACTATGCCTTTATTAAGTTAAACCAAAAAAAGAACAATTTCGCCAAGGAATTTTTTTAGTTTCGCAACGTTATATAGAAAGTGTATAAAGTAAACACCGCGGGAAAGACAAAAGATATCGTCCCTATACGAGTATTTTTAAGCCGCCCCGAGAAACGTTTTCACCTAACGGATACCTTGCGAGAACTCCACCCCAAAATTACCATCTAACAATTATTGAACTGTAATCGTATCATTTGTAAACAAATAGCGAAAATATATGACCTTAATACTGTTAGACGTGTGGAAAAAAGTGAAAGAATAACTAAAAAGAAAAGTAAACGCACAGCATCCATATATATAGCGGTGATAATGGCTATAAAAGACCGCATAATACCACGCATAATAAAAACCCAATTCGGGTATATCCAAGGTAACACTTACAACATCCATATAAGCAGATGTCTGGTAAATAACGGTTTTCTCGTCGAACTCATTATACGAGACATGGTAATTCGTATGTGAGTTGCTATTTAGATAGCTTATCCACTAATAACACTTACTATAGTTGACGAAAGTCGTACGAAATTGACGACTTATGTATTATTACATATTATCGTCGGCGATATCGTTTCTTTAGTTTATTTATTTGTTATAGCTAATTTCCCTTCATATAATTTGTTATTATGCCGTAATTAGCTCGTTCGAGACTCGATTATCAATAATTATGTTGGGGATATTTTGATGCTTATAGGTGAAGGTGGATATTTAGTCACTGTACCTATCGAAAGACGTATAAAACCGCTACTCCTTAACTTTTAACCGGCTTATATAAATATTTTTTCGAATGAAAATCAGCATTCATTGAATAAGTTGGATACTAGTCGTAAAAGAAAAATATCGGAGTTAGATTCAAATAATGAAAACAGCAACAATAAGGACAAAGACTCGAACCTTAACAAAAACTATGTAAAATACTTACTAGAATTAAATAAATGCATTGAATTCGTAAAGTATACATAGAAACAAGGGAAAAAACTAAAACAAAGTTGGTTTTATACCTGGAGGAAACCTCTTACGAAGGAAAAGCTCAAGTAAAAGTTAAAATTACCAAAGAGGTTCGTTTTTGCGATGTCTTAATCATAACTAACAAAAATAAAAACGAAGTATACACGAACGAGGACGAGATGAATACGAACGAGGAAGAGATAAATGCGAGTAAGAACGAGTGGATAATATACGAGAACGAAATGAGAATAATAACTACCATAGTAAGATGAATAAAACAAGTAACAAGAAAAAAAAAAACTATTACGTTTAACTAGATAAAGAGATCACTTATTAAAGAACATCTTAATATCGTAAATTGTTTGTTACGACTGCCTGTTCTTCGTATATCAATTCAGAATTTGGGGTAACTAAAAGCAGAACTTTCTGATTATTTTACGCTAGTATAATTTTGTATGTAACGGTTCATTCTTAATTTCTATTAAAACACTAGTTCGGAATTTAATCATTATAATGAGTATGTTGTAGTATTACTAGCGTTAGGGGTTAATAAAGATAGGGAAACGATTTTAGCTATACTAGCATACAAATATAAGTGTTAGTGAAAAGGTAATAAGAATAGTGGAAAAAACGTGATGATAGCACTTACTATAACGGACGGCGAAATCGGAAAACAAATTCCAATAGCGTAGAATAACACATTCGATAAAAATATCAAACACCGACCCGAATAGAAGAATTTAAGAAATTTACAATAGAGAATTGTTAATAATTAGAATAAGTTGTTTAACATCGATGTGGGAAACATAATACAAAAGAATAAAGCAGACGGATTCGTTAACAATAAATACCCACAATTTAACGAAAACAAAGAAGGATTAGCACTAGCTTAAAAACTAGCTTATACCTTGATAGACGTATTCGCATTCGGTTGAAAATATGCACGAGTAATTAACCTAGTTAATTATTCCATGAAACTCGAACCAAATAATAGACCGTTCAAATTAAAATAGAACAAGTACTTATAAGATGAGGTCACTTTTATACAAAAGTTTCATCCTGCGATAGAAGTGGGGGGATTCTTTATACTGACTCAGTCAGAATAGGGATTGTACACACGTTACCTACCAAAGAAAATAACGAATATCGATTTATTTGCAACTACATTTCAATTAATAATCTCATAATTAAACCACAATAGCCAACACACTTACTAGATAAAGTATTTGATACTCTTCTTTAGGGCGAATGCAATGTTTTTCTCCAGGATAATGCCGTAAATAATTACAAGGGAATTCATATTACTTCAGGGTATAAGTTTAAAACATCATTTATTACACCTAATATACAATATTTTATATGCAGAATACCCTAAAGGATTACAAAAAGTATGCATATCTATTAATTACTCGGCTAAATAACATTTAGTAAATATCTATTACAAAAGAAAGAAGACGATATGAAAATTGGCGAGATTGGCCACTCTGAAAATAATAATGGTGCGAAAATCAGCGAAACCGTTACGAAAAGTAACCGAAAAAATACGAGAATCAGTAGGTTATCATTTCCGTCATGAATGAGATACAACTTTACTTAGAAAACCGCCTTAAATATTGATATTAATGACTACAAAGTCTTGTTACAAGGCTTTGGTGCGATATTGAACTTCCTCTATTATTGGTATTTTCCTCACCTCGCATTTGGAAAGATTCGTCTCAATCTTGACAAAACTATATTGTCCAAAGCCATTTTTACTCGTTGGCCTTGAAATTATTATAAGGATAAGTTTAGCTTTTAAAAAAGAACATTTCAAAAGATTCGAAATGTAGGCTAAATTTAAAAACCAGCCCAATTTATCAAAAATATTGAACGAATTCCTTTACTTTATACCATATGTCGCGAGTTAAATACTAGGTAGGGAATTATGAACGGCGATCCTAAAGATATCTTGTATTAAAGAGGAGCTGATGATAACCTCAACGGAGAAAGCTTTGAAGCGAATATAATGGGGTTTTAAAGACTTTAAGTAGAAAATAGAGCATACTAAAGTTTTCATTACCATATGTTTGAAAATTCAGCAAAATATCGCAACAGCTACAAAATATTTATTATACCTCCATTACGCGACAAACTCTTCTGTCGAATGAATTGATGGTGTTGCTTTCCAACTGGCTAGGTTGCCAACCGGTACTAAAATCGTTAATAATCTGATACCTTATACGAGAATTCTGGCCTTTTCTTCCGAGAAATTCAACGATGCCAAAACACTATACACAATCGGCGAACAAGAAACATTAGCTGTTATAAATTATTTGAAAAAGAAGGGTCATAAGTAATTAAATCGCCTTTGCCTACAATAATTTATACTAACTATAAGAATCTCATCTCCTTGTTATAGATCACAATAATACCCATGGGGAAAATCGCGCAATGAGTAAACACATTTGTGATATTCTTCACGAGAATTGTATATCTCCCTAATTCAAATACGATAATAACAATTGTTGACGAAACGTCGAGATTGTTGGGGCCTACTATTAAACTCTTAGAGTTAGCCACGAGAAAATCAGATATAAAAAAATTACTGTAGGCAGTGGGAGAATGCTTGCTCGAAAAACTAACGATGCTAAAAGATCTAGAAACGGGAATGCTTTTACCTATAAAAATGTTAGGTCCAGAACGAATATTATGACCAGAAGGTATAACAATGGCAACTGTATACATCGACGAGACGAATTGGTATAAAGACATTATAAGATATCTTATATGTAACCAGGAAATGATCGAGGACTCACTGGTATAAGTAAAAAGAAAGGTAAAGCGAAATTAAATAAAATTCTTCATTTAGAACGGTGTGTTACTAAAACGAAAACTCGGTAAAAGATACGCTATTGAAGTGAGAAAAGACGAGGTACCTCGGGTGCTAAGGTGGGCTTACAATCTTTACAGACATTTCACCGTAACTTAAACTTTGCACAAACTATAGGGAATGCTTTGATAGCTTACACGTTATATTAACGTTGAGGAATGCATCAAAACATGCAAACTATACGCTTAATCTAGTACCACCAAATCAATTTACACAAACCTTCTATCTATTGTGACCGTAAAACCATAGGACATTGTAGGTATAAACTTTACGGGTAAGATTAATCCAAAAGGAACTGGCGGCAAAACCCATCTTTACCCTGTGGTCGATTACTTCTTGCGATTCCTATTTTACCAAACTATAGGTAAACCAATGGGCTAGGAGTTATATCGAACCTGGAAACCTATTTCGGATATTTTCAGCTACCCTAAGGAACATTTCTCGGACAACAAAAGGTACTTAAAACGCACAGGGTGATAAATTTCTTTACTAAAGGAGGGAAGGAAATAATAAATACACCTACATACTCAATTGGGTTAATAGGGTTGATCGAGGGTTTAGTAAAACTAATTATAAAAGGGCTGAAGAAACAGGCTTACGAACATGAGTACTAGCGACTCAAAAAGTGGTCTAAACCTTTCGCCAATATTGTTAGAGCCATTAATAACATACTCGTAAAAAACTTACGATATAAACCTTAGTAAATTATATTGATATAGGAAGTAAAGCCTTCGGGGCCTGTTTCAAAGCCAGTGTTAAGTATAAATCAAAAACAACTGAAGGCGGTTTTTATTAGTTTACAAACAACCTATAAAGTAATCTGCGAAAAAATCGTTAGTCGACGCTACAATATTTATTAATATACATCTGATAGATGGATAATTCGATAGATTAAGTTCAAAACTAACTTTAATCAAATCGACTGGTTTTAAGTTAGTAACTGTATGTAGGAAACCGTGTCGAAATCTCGCAACAGTAATTTCAAAAGATTCATAGTTAGCAAAAAAACTAAGAAAAAAGCTTAAAAATACTCAGACGCCTACCTTTAAGCCGCGATGGATAAGGCTGTAGGAAGTTAATCAAATTTCTTCATCTGTATCACTTTAGATTATTAATCCCACCACTGAAAAAAAAAGAAAAAAAGTTTATATAAATTAAATAAACCCATATATTTAAAGGGAAAGGAACGAGGAAGAACATAATATCGCGAACAAAGAAAAAGATCAAGTTCGAGGTATAGAAGAAGTAAAAGAACTTAACGGCAACAACTTTCACAACTAAATTAATGACACCAATCAAAATACTTCAAAAAGAAACAACGATATTAACATGAATGAACGTTAAAGTTGAAAAGAGTAAAGGTTTGAAATAGTAAGATCAAAAAAATTAAAAAGTTAAAGTGTTAGAAATGAAAATTTTTGGAAGTTAAGCTGAAAAGTTGAAGAAAATTTAATGAAAGGGAAATTCGAAAGATTATTATAGAATGTGATAAAAGCTTTTTTTTGTTCTTTATTTCCTTAATTCTACGTTTCCTGTATTCTTTTATTTCGTTACCCCACATCGCCACACATCAATTCTTGATGTACACCTCAACTTTTTTTTCACTTCACTTTTTTTCACTTCATTTTATATGGCTTCAGGGACTAAGCCATACTTCAATTATGGGATAAATGGCATTATTTAGAATCGGGATGTATACTTAGCATGAATTACGCTAGGAAAATAGCTACCCGAGGTTACAGGAGGGATGTATATAGGATAAGGGAGACTCACGGGCGCTAGCTAGACTAAAAACAACAACAATACAAATCCGCCTTCACTCTCGCCAAATAATCTCCAAACCCCTCACTTTCTCCCTATAACTAAGGTCCTATTATAGGATTTTACTCCTCAGGCCAATCGATTGGTAATTCCCTTTATTATCGCGATTCCGAGAGCCTAAGTTTTGTGTCAACGATAGGAAATACCATCGACGACTGTTATGGTTCGATCTACGATGGTAAGCTAAGTAGGTGCCAAATGTGGTTTACTATTGAGATACAGCAGAAGACTAGAAGATGCTACCATGGCACATCTTGAAAGACCTATGGGCATGTCCAGTACCTAGCCCGTCACATGCCCTCACACATGCCATGCACGGACCGCGCCTGGTTTGGGTACTGTATATCTCGTTACATATACAGTAACGTAACCTATAGACTCAATAGCTAATGGCTTAAGTCTATAACATACCCCCATTTTCCTCGAACGCTGTAAAAGTCGCGGCTTTTCGCTGGCTAAACGTAGGGCACGAGCTTTACCCACCTAATACGCGGGCTGGGCGCGAGCTGACGACGTGGCGTTTAACGCGTCGTATAACGTATCGGCCGGTCTAACCCTAGGCCGCCGGCGCCATATAACGCGCCCTTTTAACGTATCGTATAACGTATCGGCCGGTTGAACTTGAAAATACCGGCGTCATATATCGCACCCTTTAAAGTACTATATAATGTATTTTTCTTATCGTCAGTATTATGTAATGTACCCTTTAACGTGCCGTATAATATATTTTTTTTACCGTTTGTATCTTATAAAGCGCTTTATATAATACGTATCTTTTATCAAATCTCGTCCGCCAATACCTATAAATACGGACTTTAATGTAGCCTTTAAAACTTCCCATTTTTCTTTTATATTGCCGACATTACTTTATAATTTTTTACACTTTTGTAACTTATTATTATAACAAGACTAATACCCTTTATATTCAAATTGAAATTGTCCGTCGACATTTCGTAACCTTTTAATCATTTCCTTGTCATTATAAATCACGTGTATAATAAACTTAACCTAGATTATACCGTCGTAAATTTTTTTGGTAAATATAATGAATTTACCCGAAAAGTACGTTACACAATTATATATATAAATACTTTACCGTTAATTATATCTTATAGCTTTTTCGCGTTATAAATTAACTATTCATTCTTAGTGATAACGAGAATAAAAGTAAACCTTCTCACTTATAGACGAAGAACACATATATATCATGTATTAATCGCTTTTTTTAATTTCGACATTCTTTTTATTTATATCCGAGTTGATCGTGTATAAAGTTGTTGTTAATTCAGAAAGCGTTATAATATGGTAAATTGACAAAATAACCTTACAAGAAACCTGACCATAATTTAGCCCCTTTTAGTAATATATTTAGCAAAAAGAAATCTTTGCGATTTTGCTCGCTTTTCGCACCGTTTTACTTTCAATTAGTTATAAATATTAAAAACGAAAGTTACATTTCGTTCCCAATATGTAAAAGATAAGGTAATATCACGGGTTATCGAATCGTTTTCGGCCCCGTATTCTCCGAATTGGTTAATTAGTTTACTGAGTTCCGAAATATTACTTGAATATAAGGAATTCCCACCTTTCCAGCCGTATAGGTTATTACCCTCTTTATAATACGTGTTCGTCGTCCCTTCTTTCTGGGTACATTCTCCCCTAAAATTTACCCGTTATCTTTTACGGTTTCGCCTATTTAATGTAATAAAATTCCTTCGATTAATCGTATTTTCACGCGTAACGTCTGTACGCCAGCCCCCTGTAATGATCACAATAAATACCCGTGAGTAAATAGAAGGTGTCAGGGGGTTTATATTAGTAGTAAGATAGCAGAGGTAACAAAGGTGGAATATCAAGAAGATGTTTGTTCGTGCTGTAGAATTATCACTAGCCATTAGGCTATTCAGGTGTGTAGACTGAATACTTAGATTGACAACTGAAGAGCTATAAAGGAAATACTATCTGTGTGGTGATGACCGTGTCCTTTATATATTTGTACCTTCATACCGTCTTCAGTACTGGACCGCTGAAGTCGATGTTGCTTCCTTCGGTCCAATGTTGTCGACTGGGCCGCGAGCGGTCCTATCAGTCCAAACCCTAACCCTGGGTGCTTACATAAGAGAGATCCCTGGCTTGATGTGTTGGACATCAGGCTTCTGATAGCGCAGCGGACCGCTGGCCTATTCCATGACCTGCAGTTGGTCCCTGGGTTATAATACCCCCTTTAACGCCTGTTGTATACCTTTTAATAAGTTTAACCTCAATAGTTAAAATAATATGACTATGTAAGTTAAATCATTTTTAACTAATACAGGTTTCAACTTATGAAGTATAATAAACGATATATAAGGTTTAATTATACGAACCTTGTTTTTACCCGTATATTATTTGTTTACCTTAATTAAAAGCGAGTTAATAAGATTAATTGCTAACAGATGAAAGATCGTATGTAGGCCGACTACCTTGTTCGAGTATAAACTAATATATTGTAATTTTTGGTAACCTACCTAAAAGGTTGTTTTCCTTGCTCCGCCCTTCGCCAACCGCTATTATCGATTGCACTCAACGCTCATCTCACCTAATACTACATTTTATCCTCGTCGTATCTCCGTGTTTACTCCGTCTTTTATTAGCCCCCTTCGTTGGCGCCTATTAATGCCTACCACGCCCATCGTCCTCCACCCCCACCAGCTTTTTCTAGTATTCGAAACTATTTATAATAAGGCATCTAACTTTCATGATATTTTTACTTATTAAAACCGGATAAGGATAATAATAACGAATTGGTAAATGTTTAGTAAATTGTAATAGAAGTGGCCTCATGGTTGGAAATCAATTCGAAAAATTCGGGTTATATATACCCGGCCTATTTATTGTATCGTATTATAATCGTAATGAATTTTTTCCTTTTTATAGGTATTGTGTTATTTCTGTGGTAAAAGCGGTTCGCCTTACGTAAGTTGCTTAATATATACTCGATGTCGACGTCGAAATACCGGGTCATTATGAACTCGGATATCACTTTATTTTTCCTCAAATGTATTTAGGGTTATAATATATTGGCAATTTTCCAACAATTCTTATTCTGGGTTATTATAACTCTTTCATTTGATTATTATAACGCGAATATCGCCCCGCCCCGTTTTTACCACGAAAATTTCATAAACCTTTAATTATTCGTATATACCCTTCCCTATATCCTTAATAGTTAAATTTAGTTTGGTGAAAATATTTAATAAATCTCAAGAAGAAAAGGGGTCCATAACGGAATATTCGACTAAGTTTACATAAAATACAACGGATTTACCAAAAATATCTTAAACGACATTTCACGGATTCGAAATATCGACGACCCGGTATTAATTTTACAGCTAATTAAGTTTTTTATTTAATTAGTTAGTTTTAATATTATAATGGTTAAGCCAAATTAAGTCATTTACCTTATATCTTTTCACCGGACGTTGTCCACAGTTTACTAATGTTTTTATTTATTATGAAATATATGTTATTGTCGCCTCAGAAAGTTTCGTACACTCGCATAAATATATTAAAAACCCAACTGTTTTTTTCATCAGATTAATTAACGAATTCGTTTTCCTATTGAATCTCGCGATAAGGGACATTTTATTCCTATTTATTAAAGGGTTCGACTAAAACAAAGTAACCGTATACTATTAATTATTCAATATAAATTAGTAAACGTATCAGTATAAATCTTAATTATATGAAGAAAAAGCGAGGACGATTCGTAGATATTTTCAAATTTCTGAATTTATACGTTTGATACCGTTTTTCATTTATAAATAATACTCCGTAAACAAAAAGTATTTAACTATTACTAAAAAATATAAAGTTATTTATCACTTACTATTGGAATAGCAGTCAAATGCAGTACAGGCAAGTCAACTTTACTTTCAGTAAACTTGATTATGCGTACTGCAAATTGACTATAGTTTGTGAGGCTGCACTGCAAATGCAGTGCAGTAGTTTCTCACTTCAAAGTGGGGTACAGGCCAAATCGTTTGGCCATACAAAATAGTGTGCAAACCGGCTATCAGTCTTCTAAAATTAGAACTTACATACATCAATCAACAATATCAACGCAGCACTAGTTACTTCGACTACAATGGTTCGAATCGACTACGTTGCAACGATAAAAGCCTACCAACACTTACCTAATGTAAACCGTGCTTACTAATATTAAAAGCCGGAAAGTTATGAAATCTTTATTATATATTCCTAAAACACACTGTATATGTATCGGTAATTATAAACTATATACCATCTCATTAGACAAACTTGAAAAAGAGATGCGTAATAACGAACAAATATTGAAAGCCGCTATTAGTAATAAGTAAATCGACTATGAGATCGACAGAAATATATATATAATACCGATTTAGGATAAAAAAGGGTTGATGAAAGCTTTATCGTAAAGTACGACGAGGTTTCGTATTATTACATTACGTATATATTTGATATAAGCGTCGAATATTTACAATTATCCCCTTATAATGGTAATCCCGTTGAAAAACTCGAAATAAGACTTTTTTACCCGGTTAACCCATGATAGGAAAATTGTTGGTTTACTATAAAATCTTTGTCGTTAATAGTTCTTAATTCGATAACTATAATGGGTTACGATAATGTAGCACATCCTGCGAATTAATTTTAGAATTCGTAATTTATACCGATTATCGGTTCTTAGCTAGAAAGCGCCTGCCTCCCTCAAAAACCGCTGATATATGAACCTTATATAGCGGGTCGCTTACTACTCTTGAATTTTATAGTTTTACAAGGGTATCTGACGTGAAAATAAGGCAAATCTTTGGTATTAACGAAGTTAACGGGTTTAATGCGGGCTGGGCCCGCGGCAGTACTAACAATACCAGCGTTTTGAAATCCCTTAACGTTATTCCGAATAACGACCCAGGTGCTGATCGGGTCCAAAATCATTTCGCTTTACAATCCTGCAGTTTTATCCCGGATAACAACTTGGGCGTGGGCCGGACCCAGGGTGATCCCGCTTATATAGACTCTTTAAAAGCCTTGAACTCGCCTTTAAGGTATATAATATCGCTATTCAATAGCTAAACCACCATCTTCATAAATTCATTCGCGTAACCCGCTGTAATTATTATTCTTTAATATAGAAATATATTGCTACCACGTCAGATATAATCATAGAAAGAGGCTAAAAAACTCGCGCGCGGCACTCCTTAACTTCTTGCTTTTATTTTGATCTACGGGTTAATATATTCGGTCTAAAGTCCTTGATTGCGGGCTTATATTGTAGGTGTTATTGAAAAAGCGAAAGGACTTCCGCCTATTTAGCCTAACGTTCCTAAATTCAACGTGGTAAAGGAAAATATTCCAATCCCTTATAATTCGTCAAAATCGTAAATGGGGTACAGAAGTTACGTAATTTTAAAACCCACATTTTGAAATAAAAAAAAATCTTGAAAATCTCTTTATCGTCAATAATATATTTACGTTTCGCGTTCGTGAATTATTTAAAGTAATATGCTACTACATTTATAATACTTTCCTTATCCCGTTACAATAAATACCCTTTTAATGTTGTTTTCGAATAATCGGTTTCCACTACCGTTGGCTTATTTAAGTTTTCGTATATTAGAATCGAGGCTGTAATAAAAACATCCTTTAAGGTCTTAAACACGTATTTCTCCCGCTTTATCTAGACTTAACAAATTCCTTACTTCGATAAACGGATAAAATAATTAATTAATTCGGAGAAATCATTAATAAAATCCCGATAAAAATAGATAAAACCTAAAAAACTTCGAACTTTCCAAATAATACGTGATAACTTTTATTCGCGTATTACGCAGACTTTTTCGAAGTTGACCCGAATACCCACGTTAACCGTTACTATAAAACATAAGTACTTTATATCGTTAATCACATAATCGTATTTCTTTAAATTTAGATTTAACCTAACCTTAAAAAAACATTCCAAAACTACATGAACTTTCGTTATATAATATTACTTATAACAGGGGAAAAAATGTTATTCAGGTAAGATATAACAAAATTATTTAACATATTGCCAATTATATAATGAATATATTGCTAAAACGTCGCCGGCGCTCCTGCCAGCTTAAAAATGGTAACCAATCACTTAAATTACCAAAATCGTATACTAAAAGTCGTTAATTATTTTTTTCTAGATAAAACCCCGATACGATAAAAGGCCGTTTAAATATTTAATTTCGTAAGTTACGTCGAATTCAATAACGCGTGTAGGGTTTCCTTAATCAAAGGAAAAGAAAAACGATCTCATTCTGTAATTTTATTCAATACTCGGTAATCGATATAAAACCATTATCCTTTCTTCGGCTTGAAAAAAATAATACCGGCGCCGCAACCGATAAAAAAAACTTACTCGAACCTAACTCTTATTTATTGATACCGTAACCTAACAGTAAAACGCGAAAAGTAAATCTCGTAATATTAAATATAAAACTTCTTATAGTTGTTTTAGTAAAAATCAGTTTTCGTTCGGTTTAATATAAATATTATAATCGAGTTTTCCCCGGTATAAGGTTCAAGTTATAACCTTATCCTTATCGAATAAGCCGCGAAATTTTACTAATGTTGGTTAAAAATTGTAACTAATTTTCTTGTTCCCTCATAATAATCGGTGTCATCTCTTATAAGATTCGCGTTATCTTGTAAAGATTTCTAACAAAAGCTAATGACGATTAATCTCCCGTACGTCATGTCGTTTATTATAAACGGTTTGTTAAACCGTTAAAAATCGATCCTATAACGCCTCGTATATCCCCCGATCTAAGGCATACTATTATCGCGTCGATAGTTAATCCCCTTTACTTATAAACTATGAAACGATTACCGTCATCGTCTAAAATAACATATTAATATCGTATCGAAGGTATTTTAAAAATTATATCCCGTGTTATTACAGGAATAATATATGTCGATATCAGGTTCAACTTTTTATAAATATCAATACGAAACTTGGCTATTTAGGTAATACGCGTATCTTACCAGAACCATAATATCGTGCATAAATTTCGAAAATATAATAACCGAATTAACTTCAACCTTAATCGTCGGGTTAGAGCCACATGTACAATATAATAACAATTATATCTAAAATTGACTTCAATATCAAAAAAGTAGACCTTTTTAAAAACTATAAAAAAAACCTTCTTTTATTCGTATTTTAATGAAACTAAATTCCTTTTCATGCGATTCTAGAACCACATTATTCACGTTATATAACCGCTAAACGAAACTATATCCAAGAATTAGGTTTCCCCTATCACTATTAATAGAGAACCTTCATTTACATTTTCAACTTAGACCGCATATACCTACGTCGAAGGTAACATCGGGCGAAATTCGTAATCATATTAATAGTAATCCGTCGAATTACAACATAGGCAACGGCCCGTAACGAGCCTAATCTAACATTACTTCGCCGTTATCTATGTTACCCTACGTCTTTAATTTTAAACGTGTATTAAACGGGTTTTCTAAAATAACTATCCGTGATTACCATAACCCCTTAACAAAGATACCTAAAGGGTATAGACTTCTATTATAATTGTATTTTAATCCAGCTGTTATACTTATACGAATCCCGTTAATTAACGACCAAAACGTCATTTCAAATTTAAAGACTTTGATTCGTCAACAAACTCGCAATATTTCGCTAAAGCTACGATATAATCCACCTGGCTTACGCCTGCCGTAATGGATTTGTTGCAGATACGTAGGTATACGCGAAAGCGTGAGTAATTAAACTTTATGGCTAAAGGCCAATTTCATTCATCAATTTAAATTAGTAATATTTAAAAACTAATAACGATTATTACTTACAAATGTTTTTTGCTTATGAATAATACTTTTAATTGAACCAGAGCAATATTCATACGAAAGAGACCGCTGAAAACAGCCTTAATTTAATCGAGAAATTTACCTATATCGTATTTACCCTCGTATCCGCCGGTTTCATAATATGTCGTAAAAACTTGTTTTACCGCCGCCGTATAATAACCCTATACGTAAAAAACATCTACCGTCTGTTTTTAATTTATATTTTAATTGTTTTTAATATAAATTCGATGATTCAACGCGTCGTCGACTTTGTAAAAGAAAAGTCGTAGAATTACGCTTAGTAGCATGGTTTTTGCCTACCATAAACTGGTAAAAAATTAAATCAAATTACTGTTAAGTTGACTTATAATTACTAAATATTCACTACGACTTAAACGAGATCGGAAGTAAGGTTGATAAAAAAATCGATTAACTCAGCTATTACAAAAACTTTATAATAAACGCGATATAACCTATAGTATTTCATAAACAAAAAGTATCGGCCTAAATCGGTTTCGAAAGAGCAAGAAGTGTATTTATGAAGGTTGAAGGCTAGGTATTTGTTAACAATCCATCCTCCCTGATAACGTTAAAGTATATCGTGAAATCATTAATGTCTTATATCGATTAGTCTATTATAAGTAATATCTTTTCGGGAAAAAGAATGAACTTAGTAAGATATTATAATCCGATTTATAATTGTAAGCCAATTAGATACTAAATAGGGTTTAATATTAAGGCGTAGCGAAAACCTAAAGGAAGTTACCATAACCTATCGTGCGAGACCTATAGGCATGGCCAGTGTTCCACCCGTTACGTACCCTTATACATACCATATACAGATTGCGTCTGGTCTGCGCCCGGTTCGCACCCGGAGCGGATACTGCATATCTCATTACGTGCACAGTCACGTAACTTATTGATGAAATGGTCAATGGCCTTAGTCCATAACAATGACTGGAACGATTATCGAAACCATTCCTCTAAACTTGTTAAGATAGTTGAAATTAAATACAAGCTTTTGATGGATTTTTCGAAGATTTCGAATAACTTATAACAGTATAATGGGAGGCATTATAACCTTTTCAATATGAAGATGAGGTCTTTTCTGAATATTTACAAGTAAGTAAAGGCTCCTTTTTCTTGTTTTATTTACTATTTCCTAGGATTCTTACAGGTTACGCCAGGGATTATTACCTAACTTTTCGGACGCGAGTACAAAATTTTCGCTCTATTTATAACAGTATAAATAGCTACTTCGATTACGACGTTTACCTTACGGAATATTAAACAAATCGGGTTACAACGAAGTGTATAGTGATAATAGCTAAGAGAAAAGAAACTAATATATTCAGATATGGTTTAAACTGGATGGTTCACAATTTATGTTGTTCAAATAATTAATATAGAAGTCGTAAACTTGCGAAGCTATACTTCGCGAGAAAGTGTGGGTAGAAGTTACAGGCGTAAATAGGTTGGAATACGCTTTATAATACCTAGATAACAACTCTTAAGTTTTTTTTTTTAGTTAATTGCGGTTCTGGTTTTCAACCGTAATAGAACATATGTCGAACTCACTTAATATATATACTGAAGTTTATAACTTTCATAATGTTAATAGAAAAGACCTCATAATAATATATTACGTCGATTGTTCATACGTGCGGCTTCAACATTTTAAATTTAGTTTAATACCTTTGGATTGGAATCCATAATTATATTGGCGCTAATAACGAGGGTAAGACCTTAGAGGATTTATTAACTATAATAATTATTGTTGTAATAGTAGTAAGAGGTATTAGATTTGTGGTAGGTATGGTTGTTGATTAATTACCACAATTTGGCTAAGTATAGTAATAAAAAGGTGATATATTATACTTAATACCTTATTTATTTTAGGTAAGATCACGTGAATGATATTAACAAGTTTCAAGGTAGACAACTTGTTCATAATGACCATATTTTTAAGTAAATTACCTAATATGAAGATGTTATTTCTGGCGCAGAAAAATGATTAGCCGACTACGCTTTTTTTTACTATTTGAGTGGCCAAATCCTTTATCTTTACCTTAAAAAATCCCTTAACCCATTATATATCTTTAAGAATTGCGATCGTTATACGGATTATGAATTTTAATATATTATGCTAGGCATGAGTGTAGTAAAGTACTTAAAAGTAAATTGTGCGTAGTATATAATATTATGGAGTGAAAGTATTATTGTTACGGAAATTGATTTCAAGGATACAAATAAAGTTAAATTTAACTTTGATTTAAACGAATAATCATCATTATTAGGAATAACAGTTATTTGGATCTTCATTTGGTCGATTATAATTTATATTTTTAAGTCCTTACCCATTTTCTTCTTTGATTGGAAACTTTGATGACCCTCGACGTTAAAGTCAATGTTTATGTTAATCAATTTATTAAAAACGGTTAAATGTTTCTTCTCGCTTTTCAATAGGATTATTTATAGCTGTATTTTTATAGCTTGAAGCTAATGTTGTTAATCTTTACGTGGTTAGAAGTGCGTTAATTATACCGGCCTTTTCATTATCTAGTCATTAATGAGCTATAAAAAGTTTTAAAGTTTGCAAGGTATGAAAAAGTGTAATATTTTACTTTGGGGTTTAAAAAAGATGTTTGTTACTATTGTTTAACATATACTTGATCCACCCTAAGATTTAAATTTATATTAAAAAACGATTAGGATTTCGATTGCGAGATTTTTGTTTACGTGTTTTATTTCGATATTAAGTCTGTTTTTAATATTGTTGATTCTGTAACCCTTTTTATAGTGTTAAGTTTTTTAAGTTCTTGTTGGCGAAAGATACGTGGAAAATGTTAAGGATGTTGTAAATGAACACGTCTTTATGACTATTTCACGTTGACTTTTACGATGTTAGTACTAATTTTACGGCGGCGGAGTTTTTGGCGGATGTTAAGATAATAGAAATCCAGTATAAACAGGTATCTGTTAAGTACTACTGGAGTATTGTAAAGGTTGAAAGGGCACATGAGTTACTTCGTAAAGCGTACAATATCCTCACGTTGGAGATTAAAAACTTTACGAATTAGAAGGTATGTTTTTAGAAGAAGGTAGAGGGTTTGAATGATATTTTGGGCCTTGGTGACCTAGTACTAACGTTATTGGGTTTTCGATCGTACCTACGTTTTACAAATAAATTGATACTATCAGTAAATACTTAAAATGGAGGTTTCTCCTACGGTAAATTATTGATGGAATTAGGGAAGGAATCGGCATGAATTTAAGTTTATAATGGTTTTAATACCAAAAACGACCTTATAACGATCTATGTGTTTGCTTTACCGGTATAAAGTAAAGCTTTTGTATAGCGGGAGCCAAGTAAATTAGATGGTTAATATAAAATTTTAAAAATTATTTACCCTGAAATAGTTGTTAAAATTGTTAATAACGCCGTAACTTTTCGGATAACCAAAGTCAAGCTTTATCTAAGGGCAATGAATGATGGCAATAAAAGTCTTGAAGTTAAATAAATAAGTTAATACAACCTCCCTTCTCCTATTATAGATAAGGTAATAAAATGTCACTGGCGTAGACTATTATTGAAGAAAAGAACGTTAAGGACGAGGAATATATACCGGGCTGAATTTATAATACCATTTAGATTAGTAGGGAAAAAAAAACGATTAAAACTTGGCTGTAAAGCTCCGGGTATAAGATATTATTAACACCTTCGGCAGACCTTTTAAGGAAAGGGATAAGGTCGAGACTATCGGACTCACGATTCCAGGAGTTGTATAATTCGTGTCTAAAGTCGATTTTAATCTTCAAAATCCAAATATTACGATTTTTTGGGCTGAGGATCATATATGAGGTTAAGGGTAAAATTACGGGGTGGCCGTACGGAAAGTTACGTTTAATCGTTTACGGATATAGTAATGAAGGTAAAGATTAGATCCATACGTAATTGCAAACAATTTCGAAGATTAATTAACTTCTAGTAGTCGTTTTGGTAATAAGTTTATTAGCTACAATTAAAGGGTAATAGCTGCAATATGACGTTAGCATACACATAGTTAGCGACTGATTTACAGTGGATTGTATTATTGAAATTACCACATGAAGTAAGTGTTAATTACTCTTAGGGAACGGTAATACGATGTATTTAATCATTATAAAAATTGGCTAAAATAAACGCTTAGTGATTTCTAGCTTATAAATCGTATTCTAAGTTATGATTAGATATAAAAATTTACCCTACCATCCGTATTCATTGGTAAAATAACACGAAGATTTCGACTTGATATGTATGCAAATTAAAGATACCTTTGTCGTTAGAATTGCTGGCTTTGTAGCATCAGAAAAATATGTAATTGAGGACATAAAGTTTGAAAATTGCAAACCGGACGTAACTTTGTAAGAGGGTAATTAACTTGACTCTATCGTATTATTAATCCGTATGTTTAGTATTAAAACTTGTTTTAGTTTTCTTTAGAAGTATCAGAATTTTAACTTTGGTATAATTGATAAAATTAACATGGTTGGGGCTTAACAGTACTTGTAATAACATGTTCATAGCAACTATATCACCACTTTATTCTAGCTAGAGGCGTTTTACGACCTATTGATTACGGTATAAGTATAAAATATAATGGTTGAAGACTTTGACCGATTAAATGAGAAATTGAAGTGGTAGATTCGGAATTTATATCGAGGGATTAATATGGTTCCGCTTGACCTATCCAGAGCTAAGTTGATGGTTTTTACAGATAGTTTCTTTGCGAATAATATATAAATATAGTTACAATTGGCTTTTTAATAACCTTTATTGATAATGATAGATACAACAATTAATTTAGAATCTTTGGACGCCTGATCAATTAGATCTTTGTTAAATGTAATAGAATTATATGGAGCGTTCTGTCTTTAGATATTTATTGTGTAATAGCGGACTTTAATGTAAATATAATATTGTGGCAGATGTTTAACGTCGTTATAAGGTAATTATAAATTATTATTTTTTCGGCGGTAATATATACCGACTTGAGGAGTCTATTTAAATACCTTTCAAAGTTTGGAACCATCAACGAAAAATGTTTTATAATTAATATGATGGTATTTCGTAAAGCTTACGAAGGCAGGGAGATGAAAGACTTTTGATTGATTGATAGCAAAGATAATTACGTAAATATTATAACGAAGACGTCTTGAAAGATGGTCTTTAAAAGATTTATAGATAGTAATATACTTACTATACGTATCGAAGGATATGTTGATAGGTTACTTGATAAGGTCAAGTTACATCTTGATGAATAGGGATGCCTTGGAAAAGGAAAGATTGTTAAGGAATCGAGTTCGGTGATTTGTTTAATTAGTACGGTTGGATTGGAGGTTTTTACAAGTTTATGGTAGAAAACTTGTTTGTAGGGATGGATGATGTTGGTATCCGGACTTGTAGAGTAAATGAAGGTAATTGGAATTAATTTTGTTGTGAAATTAGTAGGATTTTAGTTAGTTGACGAGGGTGTAATTTAGTGATAACTAGAAAAGATTGGTCGATTATATTGGTGTGTGCGTGTAAACGTAAAAGCCGTCAGTGTTGGAATGGCAGTAATTGTAGTGTAGTAAGTCAACTTTACTGTAAGTTGAATATATTGTTTCCTGGGTTTACTGTATTGATTGAAAGTTAAGTATAGTATGCTCCCACTTCACAGTAGGGTATGGGCAAAGTAATTTCCTATACAAATTACTATGCAGACCGGTACGCGGTCTGCTAGACCTAAAATAATTCATCAAACACTTTCAATATAGCACCATTTACTTCAACAAATACGAATCAACTACATTGCAGCAATAAAGTCCTACCGACGAAGTTTTTTTTTTAGGTATGGATGTATTTTATTAGTGATGGTAATGTTAGCCTACTAATTTTCGTATTTCCTTGGTCGTTGCTCGTGATATTTTCGCTGACTTTCGTATTATTCTCGTTCTTTGGCAACGGTCAATTACCGAACGTAATATCTCTTAACGTGTAATAGGTATATTTTGTTTTCGTTGTTCCTTAAGTTATACTCAGGATTCAATATTGTATATTGTGTGTAATAAATATTGTTTGGGATTAATGATATGATGTAAGAGGAATTTACTATTATCCATTTGTGCTATCGCTTTGGAAGAAAATATTATAGTTGTTTTCAAAGAAGAGATTAAAAACTTCATTTTATAAGTTCTTAGGTTATTATAACTTGAATATATAATTTTTAACCGGCATATAGTTGTAAAAAAACAATACTTACTATTTTCCCTAGTCAATATTGTAAGTATAATCCCAATTGTAATTAACTAGGCATTGGAAATCCTGCCCGTTTCATTATAAAATAAAACTTTCATGTAAAAACAACCTCGTTATATAATTATTTAGGTTATAATAACCAAAATAGCATATCATTTGGTTTAAGTTTAATCAAGTGGGTAATGAGGTTAGTTACTGTTACGTTTTTTGAAACGAATGCGAATGTATTTTTCTCTGTTCATACCAAACTCTTATCTAATACCATTACTTCTCTTCTCCTTTCGCCAAATTACAGGTAATTTTCTTTAAAGAATTGATCGGTTTCTTCCATCTTATTCATATTGTTATTCCAAATACCAAACGTATGAATATTACTATATATTATTATAATTAGCCAGTGTATGGTACCGTATTTGCGGATTTCATGATAGTATGTCACGCTTCAGGAAGCACGTTAGTAGAGTGTATGGTAGTTTTTTACGCTCCATGTGGGAGCTTATAATTTTTTAACTTAAGTCATATACCCTCTGAATACCTCTTGTTAATTTAATATATTTATTTCATTGTTTTTTTTTTTTTTTTTTGAAATACTAAGAGGTTTTTTTTATACGTTAACGTAAAGATTCAACCGATACTAATTAATAGCTTATTCGGTATGATATACATAGATTAGGAAAAAAGAGACGAACCTCAATTTAATACCTATAGTAGGATGTTATAGCGATTTCAACTGTTCCATATTTCAATATTTAGATTTCAAAGAAATACGCAGAAACGTGAAAAGACTTTAATACCCAGAGTGGCTTTAAAAGAATAATTTTAGTACTATATAAACAACTCGGTTGATATCTTTTAACTATTGACAGCCTCGTTACGTTATTATTAATTTTGTCAGCATTTTGGACGTATCCGGGAACATTTTTAGAAAACGTACTATTTTGTATCGGCTGCGTATGCTATTAATTGTCGGATCTCTTTTTTGGGACTTATTTGGCTAAAACGAAACTTTTGCATCTCTTACATACATTTCCTGAGAGATAAAAATAATTTTTAGGATCTTTGTATTAATAATTCAAGCGATGAAAACGATTTTCGAAGCCTTTATTATAATATTCAAACCGTTTCAAGTAAAATTCGACGTTTTCATACAAAACCTAGATTCCCTTTTATATACTATTTAGACTTTTACACATAACACCCCCCCTCCCCTCTTTTTTCATCCGATATTTCATTTACCTACTGTTTATTTTAGTTGATATTTCCAATGTTTGAGTTTATTATTCATTTGGTTTATATAGTATTTTTCAATGTTAAACAACTAAATTGTAACCCTTAATTATATTCCATTTACGTTTTATTTGTATTAGCAAGCGTTTAACCTTTTTTGGAACATTTTATCACATTTTATTAATATTTCATTTTTTTATTGTACGCTTTCATTTGTCATTTCATTCTGCGAACCCTTTTATCATATTATCTTCAACATATATTAAAACTTAGTAATACATTATATTTGGAATCACTGTTGGTATAAGATAATCCAATCTTTATAGCATTGTTTATGCCTGGTTTTTTTTATAGATTACTAGTATCTAGATATCTTGTTTCAATATACAAAGTTCCGGATTTTTCATTTTGAAATACGTTGATCTTAACTTGTGGGATAAAGTCATCAAAGAACCGGTAGAGTGGCTGGAGACTTGAGCAGCAAATAAGTATGTTATAAACGTGATTTTCTCGTTATTTAAAGGAATTATTTAAGGTTTTCATATGTGTGATGATTTTCAGGAATAACTTTCGCATTAGATGTGAGAAATATAGCGTAGGGTCTACAATTCAATTTAGAAAGTATTTAAGGTACAGCCACAAACCAGAGTCATCCATATAACAGGTGGTAAAAACGGTTGTATTATGACAGTATTAAATGTTACGGCTCAACATGATGAGATGTGAGGTTAGGAAGATCGAAAGGTGTTGAAAGTAGACTTTATAGAACGATATTGGTTGTTGGAGCGTAAGAAATAATTTTTCAAAAATATGTGTATTAAAGCATAACGCGGTACCACTTTACATATGAAGAGCATGAGATGTTCGGATAGATAATTTTCGTTTCGGGAAGGATAGAAAAAATCGAGAAAGAATTGACGGAAGAGGAGGAAGAATTGTAAAGATCATTTTCTATTTCAGTTTAAAATATACTCACTTTATTAAATATCTTAAAATGAGTCATGAGTCCAAACACTTCTCAATCAGAAAAAATAACCCTTTGAACCGCATCGAAAAAGTTTTAAATTAAGGAGATAAATTTCTCGGAGGAAATATTAAAAGCGATAGGAAGTTGAATGAATTTTACAGATTAATACATATAAATTACGACCCATATCACGACATTTCACTTGATCAGTTTTCTATTAATAACAGTGACATTACGAAATTTAATAATTTTACTAAATTATAGGATAAAAGCGAAAATTACAGTGGCGAATTAAACGATGTATTTAACAATAAAATTCGTATAATGTTAAATACCTACAAAACACTTGATATTGAACCTTCCTGGTTTTATATAATATTGCTCTGGATTCTAATTAGGTAGGCTAAGGAATGATATATGTAACATTTGACACGAGTAGATACATTAATAGAGTGTTATAGGCGTTTGAAAACGTATTTCGATGTGAAAATTAATTACGAAGTATACTAGAGGGATTGGACGGAAATTACATGCTAATTTGTTATAATTCATCATAATAATAAGGATAAATTGTTATAAAAGGTCTTGGATATCCTGTTGACAAATTTTAATAAATGTCAGGCAACATTCGGACCGAAATACAAACGCGATAAACTATTTATCTAAGTAGTAACAAAAACGTACCATGAAAAATCGGGTTTTAACCTTATGTTATTTAAATTAAAAAATGATTTTTATTGGTAGGGCTTTAGACTTTGAAACGTTGTCAATTCGATTGGTCGAAGTAACAGTAGTGTTGCAGTATTCAGGTGGTGGATGTATTGTCTTAGGTTTAGCAAACCGCTAGCCAGTCTATACAATAATTTGTATGTCCAATTGCTTGGCACTTACCCTTAGTATAAAGTGGAGCTATATTGCACTTAACATACAGTTTAATATATTAGGCTCATAAAAAGCAATGTATTTAACTTGCAGTTAGTATAGTTTACTTTACTGTAAGTAATGTTGACCTCCTACACTACAAATACTACTCTTTCAATATTAGCGGATTTTTAGTTTGTACACATACGACAGTGTAGTTAACTAATCTTTTCCGGTAATCGTTAGACTGCGACCTCGTTAACTAGCCAAACCCCTTTTAATTTTGATTGATCTCTGTATCGAATTGCACCTAATTACATTCAAATTAAACCTAAATTCCGTTAATTTCCCCACGGCTTAGAGGTCCTTTTTTATCGACTACCACAAAAAGTTCTTCTGCCATTAATCTATATAGTCCTTTACTTTAGCCGTGCTAATTAAACAAGTTATTATCGTTAATTTCCTGGCCGTTTTCCAGTTTGTTAGCATACCCTTAATCGTCGTTACGTAATCTAGGCCTTCTGTGCGACTAATTAACGTAGCTTTCGATACGTATAGTTAGCTTATTACTGTTTACAAACCTTTTAATTGCTTTATTAGGCGATAATTTCGTTATAATATTGGTAGGATTTTTTTTGCCTTCAATCTATCGGATTTCCTTAATTTCCTTCCTTTTATAGGCTTCGCAAAGTGCAATTACGTCGATTATGAGGTGTATTTCGCTAGTGATTTCGAGTTTACAAAGGAAGTCAAATAGGCTCCACGAATTGGTATAAATTACCACCGGGATTTGAGAAATTTTCAACTGCCTTATAATGAAGTTAGGGGTTTCCTACAATACTATGCCTATATTGAAGCCTTCCATTATACTGTAAATTTTCAAAGCCAACGCACTGAGTGTAATCCTTTTATATTTGACGAATGTTTAGTTTATTAGGCTACCAATAATATTAAACCAGTTTTCATGTTTGTCTTTATGAATAAGGGTTATCAGAAAGCCTATTTATAAAGATAGGTCGA
The DNA here is from genome assembly GCA_038502455.1 of Anisogramma anomala. Lineage (NCBI taxonomy): Eukaryota > Fungi > Ascomycota > Sordariomycetes > Diaporthales > Gnomoniaceae > Anisogramma > Anisogramma anomala. Next base: position 13,660,309 of record JASMMZ010000003.1, on the reverse strand, counting down.
TATTATTTGCGAAAAGCTTATCCATAAAAATTATAAACTTGGTTTTCGATAGGTTAACTAGGATTATATTAATCCTTCGGTCCAGATTCTGCATCTACCACTTAATCCTTTTGTTAAGCCGGTCAAAGTTATCACCTGTTGGATTTTGTATTTATGTCGCGATAAAGTGGTTGTAAAAGGCCTCCAGTTAACATAATATGGTAATATAATTACTACAGATACGCTATTTGAGGTTCCATTAGGCCTTAGCTACGTTAGTTTTGTCGATTATAGCTAAATCAGTACCCTGACCCTTGTGGCAAAAGTTAAAGCCGGTATTATTACCAAGTATACGGATTGACGATCTGTTAAAATCAAGTTGATTATCCTTCGCCAACGTCGTAACCGGCTTGTAATTCTAGAATTTAGAGTCGTTAATTACCTTTTATTCTAATATTATAAAGCTAGCTGTTCTAACGAAAAAAATATCGTTAGTTTATATACCTACTAGGCTAAAGTCCTTTCCTTATATTACTAGTAAGTACGGGTAGTATATTGAATATTTTATCTTTAGCTGTAATTTAAAGTGAAACTGGTAGATTAGAAATGAATAAAATCTTACTTACGCCAATCCGTATAGTAGCTTGATACATCGTATTACCGTTCCAAAAGGGTAAATAATGTTTAATTTTTCAAGAAATTTTAGTCGTATAATCCGCTGTAAATACGTTGTTAACTTCATATGTACTTATGTTATATTGCGGCTATTGAACATAAACTTATCTTTAATTGCAACTAGAAAACTTGTTATTAAAGAGATCACTAAACGCTATCTAATCTTCTTAATTGTTAGCGATTGTATAAGGATCTAGTTTTAGCCTTTATCGTTGTATCCTTGAGCCATTAAACGCGCCTTTCCTATATTCAACCCGTAGTTTCGCCTTTAATCTCGTAAATAATCCTCGACTTTAAGATATTGACGTTCGAGTCTTAAAGGTTAAAATCGTCTTTCGACATGAATTATATAACTCTTAAAGTCAATAGGCCTTCGATCTCGATTTAGTCACTTTTCTCAGAAAGTATACTGAAGGTTTTGGTAATACTTTATGCTTGAAGCTTTAGTATCAAGTCTTCGTTATCCTTTTCTTTCTTATTTAAATAAATAGTATTGCAGGTACAGCCCGATTTATATTTCTTCTTTTTAATATTCCCTTTTTCCAGGGGTTGTTCCCTCCGGCAGCGTTTCATAAGCTTTTCGATAACAGGTAAAAGAAGTTTGTATTAACTCGATCGCTGGGCTTAAGAATCTTTAATATTAGTAGCCTTAATGGTAGGCTTAACCTCAATGGTACGAAAAGACATAGAACTGTTAACAGTTTTAATAATTACTTTAAAGTTAGCAATATTTCAAGTTTTGTATAAACCCATCTATTTGCTCGGCTCCCATTATACGAAGACTTTACTTTGTAACGGCAAAGTAAGTACGTTTATTATTAAAGGGCCTTTATTGGTGTTAACGGCATTATTAACCTAGCGGCGGGTCGATTATTTTTACAGCTCCTTGAGTGTTTTGCTGTAAGTCCCAGCTCGTCTTTAGGAACTTATTAATAGCGGAGATTTACTCGTTAGTCATAGGTACGTTCCAAAGACCAGTAGCATTGATACTAAGCCATTAAGGCTTATATTATTATTTAAGCCCTGGAACGATTTTTAAAAGCGTGCTTCCGGATCTGTAAAATTTTCAATTTCTAGTGTGAAGATGTTGCACGCTCGAAAAAGTAAGAAATATACTCTTTTAACCTCCCTAATGCTTTGGTAAGCCTTTATAGACACTTATTTATACTAAATACCTATTTTTTAGGCATTTCTCTGAAACTTCATCGTCGCAAAGTTGGTACCGGTATCGTATATAATGATGTTAGGTGGGCCTAAGTACGTGTTAATCTACAGTATCCTAAACGTTTTTCACGCATCTTTTGACGAAAGTGATTTTAAAAATTAGCTTTGTAAAAAGAAATTACGGAGTTAACGATATAAAAAAAGCTTAGTATCCAAGTGAAACACATCAATAAAAATCTTACAATTGAAATCCTTATCGTTTTTAAATATAAACTTAAATTTACGGAAGGCTTAAGTATACGTTTGGCAATGGTAATGAAGCTTTCCAATAGCTTTAAGGGTAAAGTATTCCATATCTTTATGCTTTACAGACTTTAGGACTTCATATATCCTATTAACAGTTGTGTATTTAAAACGCCGGTGTAATTAAAGCATTTCTGGCTTCGTTAGGTTTAATATTATTTCTATAGGGCCTCAATAATAAAACTATAAGTGCTACCACTTAAAGTCAAAGGGAAACCTTTAGCTGTTTTTAACCAGTTCGTCGACATTAACGTTAATGTCGACGCGAAGGGTCTTTATATCTTTTAAATAAAAAACGTAAATGGGTAGGGTACTAGAAAATATGAAATATAATCGACCTAATAACAGTTTAGATTACTGTTATACCTTGTGCCGATAATTGTTTACCTGGTTCGAAGTTAACTTTAGCTTTTCCAATATCGTAACGATTAATTTTATTAGCCGTAATGCTTTCCCTTCCTAGTACCACATATTACGAATAACCTCTTATTATGTACCTTATAACCCCTATATCTAGTATGATACTTTAAAACGTATGATCCGCGTAATAATTACGAAAATTGAAGGTGTATAAGAGGTTAGTGACATGATCAGAGTAAAATTAAGGGTTTTCACCGCCTAAATGGTATAAGAAGTCGTGGTTAGTTAGTTATTAAGTGGCGTCGAAAGTAATATCTATATGTTATTCAATATGTGTAGAGGTATTATCGTCGTTAATGAACTTGTCGCCCTCGAAATCTGCGATTTAATTTAAATATTCCTGTTTAAAAGTGGTATAGTACTGGATATTATATATTACTTTTCTATTATTTCGCTCCACTAAGGGGTAACGAGTAAATTCATTGGCTTATTTACCATAAATTCAACTTCTTTTACCATTATTACGATGATAGTTTTTATGGTTCGTAAGTTTGCATGAAATTTAGCCTTATTAGCGTTAACGGAACTGTTTTATTTAATCAATAGTCGATAGGCCAAACCTTAGGCATTAAGGGTGCCCATAGCCGTACTTGAGGTTGACGTAATTAACTACCGTAGGGTGTTTTCTATCTACATTTGGGAAATTTCCAGCTTATAGGTATATATTAAGCGAATTTAGTGTACGAGCTAATATAGGTGTAAACGAGGAACGTAACTAATTAAAAAAAAAGTTTTACAGGTGGTATTTAGGTGTTACAAAGCGTATTTAAACTCGTTATCGCCCGTAACAGCTACCTGTACCTACTCGCGAAGTATAGCTTCGTTAGTATAAGCTTTTCCTATTGTTCATTATTATAATATTAACTTGTTCAGTATCTGGTTAAATATATCCATTGGTATTTCCTCCTCTTTTTTCTTCGTTATTATCGTGGTTTATTTCTTGGTAAACCAGTTTATATAATATTGGGTAAGTTGGATGTTATATTTGAAGTGGTTTTTTATACTATCGTATACTTTGCAAAAGGTGGTAACTGGGGTTAGGATGATTAAGTAGTAATTTCTAACATACCTTAAAAGGATTCTGGGGAATAATAAGTAAAAAATATAAAAGGAAACCTTTATCCATTTGCAAATGTTCAAAAAGGGTATTATCTTTATGCTAAGTAGGTTGTCAGGCCTTTCTTCATACTTCTTTACATCGTACCAAATTTTAACGAAATCCGTAAGGAGCTTATAGTTAATATTAGCCATTTTAACAAATTTTAAAGGAAGGTTTCCATAGTTATCTTAATATTTATTTGTAATATTCCCTAACAGTTTAGGCTTTAAAGCCTCTGAAGTATATTGTTAAGGATAATTTCCAGTCGACTGACCCGACGGGTAAGTTCCTATGGTAGGACCTATGGTAGACTCGCGCGTATAAACAAACCTACTGTAGAAGGGCTTTTAAGGAACCTAACGATTAAAGTATTAAGGAGCAATAGGGGCTTAAAGTTTTTGAGAGACTTAACGATTTTGCTTAATTGACTGGTATAAAACGCTAACGTTCATTCTTCTATCTGTGTTGGCAGCTACTACTTCGTAAGCCCTATTGCCTCTAAAAGCGTATTCCGCACTATTACGTGAAGGTGTTAGACTTCCGAATAAATTAACAGCTTCCTCATTTCCAATGCGTAAAAAGGTTTAACTTAGACAAAAGTGTAGGGAAGGTCCTCTAGATAGCGTATAGAAGCGTTAAAATTCTTTAAGGCTCTTGCCTTTCCCTTGGGGATTATAGGGATTAGGATCTTAAAAGGAGTCTTCACGTTATGTCAGTTTAAAAAAGGTTTCGACTAGTTCCAACCGGGTCTTTTTAGGAATTAAAATTCTACGACTGTTAATCTTTTTCTTTAGTTTAGCTTTAACGGTATACTGGATTATCTTTCAAATATTAGATGTCTAGTAGTTTAAAAACATATGGAAATCTTAAAAAGCGCGGGCACTACAGCTATAGTCTATACCGAAATCCGTGTTAAAAATATAATAGCTAACGTAATTATTCAGGTAAGCTTTAGTTAAAGTTTTCTAAATATCTGTGATCTAGAGCTATTCGTCATAATAACTGATGAAGGCTGTTCCGAGGTTTTTGATTGTTTTTTTCTAAGCGAGGTAGGTAATAGCCTGGAAGTAAATACTTGAAGTAGCCATCTTAATGTTTTAGTTTATGTAGTACTTAATAGCGTGATGTAAAGTGAACTTGGCGATTTGGAAGCGTAGGAACTTGGTGTTTTAGCGTAAAGTCGCGTGGTAACTTGGTAACTTGGTGTTAGGTCGCGCGATGTGGCTTTCTTGGCGCGATTTGAAGATTATTAGTATTCTTCGCTCAAAGCAGCGAACTTAACGATTAAATAAAGGTAGGGGAAGTGAAAAGAGTAAAATAGAGGTAAAGATTTGGTGTAAAGGGTAAAGTTGAAAGTTTTTTATTGCTATTAGTTATTTAGCATAGGTATTTAGTCGTTTTTCTGTAGTAGTAATACCCACAGTAATACTGATTTAGCCGTTTGCCAACTTACCAAACTTTAAGACTTTTTATAGTTAATCTTAACGTCTTTAAGAAGGATTTTTGACAAAGATTTCTTGGTGTTTTCGATAGTAATACCGTCGCTACTTCTAAACTGCCGTTAAAACCGACGCAGCTTAGGAGTTTTCTCTACTTACTGCAATGAAAACCGGCGCAACATTAGGAGCCCTTCGCAAGAATCTTTCCTCTACCTTAGCCGTCGTTTGACGTAAAGCGTAACCGGAAAGTAGCTTCTTCTTTTACTTAATCAATCTATGCTTAACCCAATAAGCACTGATCAGTGTTGGTAGGGCTTTAGACGTTATAATGTTGTCGATTCGATTAGTCTAAATAACATTAGTATTGCAGTAGTCAGGTGGTGGATGTATTGTTTTAGGTTTGGCAGACCGCTAGCCGGTTTGCAGAGTAGTTTGTATGGCCAATTGCTTAGCCTATGCCCTAGTGTGAAATGGGGCCATACTGCACTTGACTTACAGTCAAATACAGTAGGCCCGCACAAAACAATGCACTCAACTTGCAGTCAATATAATTAAATTTACTGCGAGTAAAGCTAACCTCCTGTACTGCAAATACTACTCTTCCAATAATTTGAAAACTTTTCATATTTCTTTAGAATATTACCAAAAACCATAATACGATGATAAGTAAGTTCCTAATCAATGATTTCAGCGGGGAAAGCTAAGGATAAAAGTTTATAGATTATAAAGGCGGACCTTATTCAGACGATTTACCACGTTTAAAATCGACGATTCAAAGTATATCCGAAGAATATGAACCCTTACCAGAACCGTAAGTAGGGACAAAAGAGCGATAGAAATCAAGGAAGTTACCTCACAAACCATAAATATAGTGAATATTAACGCGGGCGTCCCTAAAAATAATGAAGAAGCTTCTTATATAGATTAGGTTTACTATACCTACGTAAAAATATACGAGGTGTTGGTAGGCCTTTATCGTTTCAACGTAGTCGATTCGAATCACTGTAGTTGAAGTAACTGGTGCTGTATTGAAATAGGTTTTTGATACGTTGTAAGTTTTAATTTAGGTAGACTGTTAGCCGGTCTGCACGCTAATTTGTATGGTCAAATGCTTTGGTCTGTGCCCTATTTCAAAGTTTGAACCTATTACAATGCACTTGTATTCAGTCCCACAAACTTTATTCAATCTGCAGTAAGTATACTCAACTAAATATAAGTATAGTTGATTTGACTATACTGCATTTGACTGCTATTTCAACACTGAAAGCTTTTTGTTTTATACTTGCACGCTAGCGTGGCCGGCTACCAATCGATGGTAACCTCTTCAATTTATCCTTAATCCATAAGCCAAACTCCTATTAATTCCAACTAATTTTCATTGAAATTGATATTCATTACAGCCATTTGTTTCACATTTTCAAGCCCTCCATTCCTAAATTTCCGTACATAGGTCTTTTACCACAGAGCTATACATATCATATATTTCACCACTTACGTATCTTTTACCAGTTGTTTACTTATTACTATTGCGACTGTTGCCATCGTTGGTATTGCTATAGCAGTTTTATAGTTTGACGGGGTATCTATATTGCTCCACGTTACGTGCCGGAGGGTCTACGTAGCCCTCAATTTGTATAGTTATTATATTACTGTCTACAAACCGTTTTGAGGCACTATTAGACGTAGCTTTGGTTATAACGTTAACGGGGTTATTTTTGCCGTTGATCCACCGGAACTTATCGATATCTTAGGCTTCGTATACCTTTACTAAAGCTATTAGGTTCAATATTAAACGTTTTTTATTAGTTATGTCTAACTTTAATACTCATTCGTAAAGACTCCGTGAGTTTATATACATTTCTATAGGTATCAAAGGCAGTCTTAGTTATTTAGTAATAATCTTTAATGTACCGTTGATTACGATATTAATATTAAGGCCTATCATTATACTATTCACTTTCAAAGCTAATAAGATTTGTATTACCCACTTATACTTAACGAATATTAGATATAATAGGTTTCTGGTAATCTTAAACCATTTTGTAAACCTCTACTTATTTACGAACATTATAAAGAATCTAATTGACAATGTAAAGTTGGTGTTATTAGTGAAAGAACCGTCCTCAAGAATAATTAATTTCGCCGTCTTCAAAACTACCGAAACCATATTAATACTCTTTTTGAGTTATTTAATTACTACTAAATCCCCTTATTCAATTTATTACAACCCTCGTCTTATGGATCCTGTGTTGGTATTATGATAGATAGGTTGTACGATACCTCTGGTTAGCACAATATAGCAATATAGGCTGTACGAGCCTTCTGCTCTAGATATCTCTGTAATCTTATTTCGTCGTCTTTATCAATAATCGTCAGTCTCGTGACTTTCCCTTTTTAGCGTAGGCTGATATACATGCCGTTAGCGTTTTCAGCCTGAATACTATGGATGCGGATTAACAATTTATTTAAGTTAAATTGTATATTCTTAGCCAAAGTTTCGATCGGTTTATACTTTCAAAGGTCCAACTTCCCGATAACACGTTATTTCGCCGCTATGAACCAAGTATTTTCGAGGGAAAAAGTATTGTTGGTTTATATACACACGGTATTAAAGTCTTTGCCTTATGTAATGAATAGTTATGGGTTAAATGTAAAAGTCTTTATACCTAACTTGGTTTCAAATTTCGTTTGGTACGTTAAAAACTAATGGACATCTGTTTCAGCTGGTCCGTATAGGGGTTTAATTTAACGTATTATCGTACCAATTGGAAACTTATCCTTCAACTTTTTTGATAATTTCAATAGTATAATCCGCTAAAGATTAGTAACAGATTACGTATACGTTAATGTTATGTCTCAGCTATTAAGTATAAACTTATTGATAATGTTAATAGTTAAAATGGTAATGATTGTGACGATTAAACGTTAGCTTGTTTTCTGGATTGCAAACTATTAAGGAAAGATTTAGTTTTGACTTTTGTGACCGTATTTTTAAACGATTAGCTATGGCTCTTCGTATAGCCGATCTGTGTTTTTACCTTTAACCTCGTGAATTATCCTCCATTTGAAAATAATGACTTTTTAGCCTTCAAATTACGTTAACAATTCGGGTTGAATAACTCCTCATATAAGGAAGCCGTTGATCTCCACCCGGTCGCTTTCCTCAAAGGGTTTGTCCAATGTATTAATAATATATTTAATACGTAAATTAAGGGTCAGTTCTCTGTTAAAAATTTTCTTTTGAGATATGCAAGCCGTTACATATGCTTTTTAAAGTTTATAATTCCTGTTACCGTCCTCCTTTTTAGTATATGTTTTGTTCTTGAGTGGTTTTCCACGTCTCAGACGTTTTATTTGCTTATTAACTATAGATTTATGAGGATTATATTGGCTGATTCGTTCGGCTCAGAGGTTATTGACGTAGGAATATTTATGAGATTTAAGAAGTCTTTTATACGGCTTGACTTGTATAGTTCGGAAAGTAAAAAGGCCATTAACAGTTTTAACCACTACGTTTGGATTGGTAATACATAAGATTTCATACGACCTATCCTATTTACCTAGCTTTCATTACTTAGAGACTTTACTTTAAAGAGGTAGGCATAATAAGTGTATTATTGGTATCCATTTTTGGTATTAAGGGTATCTTTAACTTAGTGGTGTGCCGATTACTTCTTGAATTTCTTTAGGGCTTTGCTATATATCACAATATATCTCTAGGTAATTATATATGATAGAGACTTGGTCGTTATACTTAAGTAGACCCTAAATACCAGTAAGGTTGGTACAAAGCTATTAGGGCCAATGATATCATTAAGGCTTTTTCACTGCTATTTAAAAGTTTGTTTTTTGTCAAGCTTTTAATTTCCATGGTAAGGATATGATAAGCCTTTCATAAAAGAGAGTAAACCATTTCGACTTTACTACTACCCCAGTAGGCTTTAAGGGAAACTTGTTTATACTAAATCCTTATGTATTTAGTAATGATTTAAAATTTCATCGTAATAAAGTAACTACTGGCATTGTAAACTAGTATGTTTAGTAGTCTTAGATACGTATCAATTTTCAAAGTATACAATACCTCCTATATTTCCTTCGCTACAATGTTTTTAAAGAACTTAGCGTCGTAAATAGCCGTGGTTGAATTAATAACGTAAAATATTAACTTGATCTTCAAGAAAATCAATTCTACAAAAACCTTGAAGTTAAAGTTTTAATCTTTCTTTAACATGAACTTAAACCTTAAGTGGTTCTGAAAGTGTGTTTAATAGTGATGACAAAGTAGTTTAATTTCTTCTTGTGTTGGAAAGTCTACATCTTCGTGACTAGCTGCTTTTGAAACCACATAAAGCCTATTAATCGCTGGTTAATTAAATTTACAGTGTAATTGACGAAGTTCCGAATCCTTCTGGTTTAATAACACTACATTTAGCCCTTAAAAATGGTACTAGAGGTGCCTCCACTTAATATTAAGTGAAGATATTTTGTCACCCTCGACTTGGATTGGTCTATTAGTTTGAATATTAACTTTAATGCCGAGATTTTCTTCTGTATTTAAGGCAAAGAAGGAAGGGAGTAAGGGATTCCAGGATATGAAAGGCAATAGAGATAACGACGGTAGTGATAGTCATCAATCCTAATAAAGAAAGCTTTTTTGTAGAGCTTAAGCTAATTTTAGCTTTACTGGTATCCGTGTGATTAAGTTCCGTAACTTTATTAGTATCAATTCGCAATTCGAATTATTACGAGTAACCTCCTATGAAGTATTGTATTACCCCAATATCTGGTATAATACCTTAAAGAACATATTTAGCATACTGGTTTAAATGGTAAACAGTTATATTAGGCTAGGGTATTTATTATTAAATTAGCGATAAGGGTCTTGACCTGTTGGACGGTATAAAAAGGCGTGATAGGTAAGTTATTACGTTACTTTTAGGCCGATACTAGTATCTTTATACTAACCGATAACCTTATGCTTTTTTTCTTTATCTGCAATCTTCTTCCCTTTGAAATTGACAACGCGAAGAATGTAATTTCATTCAAGGTAAAGGGTGATTGTATATAATGTATTATATGTTTCTATTCACCTTTTGTAACAGTGTGACGTGTTAACTTACAACCTCATTTACCGTAAAATCAACATTTTTAACGTTTAAAGAAAACTTGTTTGACTGATTTAAAGACCTTAAGAAAAAGGAATAACTTTCTACATACATAGCTTAGTTATATCCTTAGGCTCAGACCTTTCTTTCATAGTATTTACCGGGTATTTTATACTTACGATCGATATAGTATACCTGGGAGAGCTATTTTTCCTCGCTGAATTTCTGAGTTTAAGGGTATATACCAGTAGAGTTTAAGACTCTATTCGTTCCAGTCGTTAACCAGGAACGAAACTGGTTAAAAAAATACTCTATAGGTAGCGTCAGGTTATTTTAGAGCGTATTCGAACTCTTTGCAACCCGTAAAAACTTGCCGAACTTTCTGGCGTAGTATACCCTTACCAGCTCCCACATTCCATATTACTTGTTAGTAAAACAATAGCCTATTAATCATTTGATTAAGAAGGTTTATATTGTTTTCAGACTTTTTTTTATTTAATATGTAAGATCACCTAATAATATTCTAGTCTATATAATGTTGGGCAAAATTAATATCGTATTCGAAGTGACTTTGAAAACTATCATGAATCCCTCGAAAGAAGGAATAAATCGTTGAGTACCAAGAATAATACTTTTCGGCTTAACAGAGGAAGATATTGGGAAATGAAGACTAAAATCCTGGTAATTTAACCCTTGTTTGGCGTCAAATATTAAAAACCGAACGAAATTTAATGTAAAGGAATTTGTACAGTTTACCATTATACTTTTCCTTTTCTCTGCAAATCTTAACGAACGTAGTAATTGTCGCGTAATCCATATCCACTTAAGGAATATATCGAGGGTAAAGGGTGATATACTGGTCTTATGAACCCTTTAAATCCCTCGACAAGTATTGTGGAAGATATTGGTGTTATCAGGCAGAATAATTACTTTTAGCCGACTTTGGAGGGAAAAAACTAATTGATCGTAACCATAATAGGGTCGCGGATAAAGCCTTTCCATCCTTAATTTGGCTATTGAAGTTAAATGTATTCAAGGCTTTAGGAGAGAGGGACTTCAGAGTTTTCGCCGCAGGAAATTTGGTAATACTCTTTTTAGTGTCAAGGGGTACGTCAAGGTTTTAAATTGATTAATTAGTGTACTGAAGAGCTTAAGGCGAAGAGGTTAATTAGACATTTACATCCAATAGCACAAGAACGTTAATCTTAAGTAACAGTGTTTAAGAAACTTATCTAGGCTTGGAAGTACCCTTGTGAACGCGTTTAATAGTATTAAGGGGTGTTGATGTTAACAATACCTTTGTATTTACCTTCATAAACACATTTAAGGTCCTTGTCGATAGTGTATTCGTATAATACATAGCCAGGTTACCTTTTTTCAATTTTTTCCTAAGGAGTTCAACACCTCGACTGGAAAGTTCAGTTTTTAGCCTGATTTTAACTCGTTTATTTACCAATTTTAAAATCGGAAACGTCTATTTCCTAAACCATTTTTAAAAGTCGTCAAACTCTTTTAGCCTTTAATTATTCTCAGTTCTAAATCGGAAATTTTATAACGGATGATGTTGGTAATATATTTAATCAAGGAGTCTTCTTTAGCGTTCGCAAACTAGAGGTTTTTATCGTAGTACTTTGCAAAGGTAGTGACCGAAGCTTAGATTACTTCCTTTCTAATAAGGTCGGCGATAGTATCAATTTCGTCGTTCTCTCAAATCATCATAATGAAGATTAAAAGGTGTTTAAGGTAAAAATATTGGTGTAAAAGAGTGGTTCGTAGGTTTTCCGTTAAATTTGGTATTTTTTAAAGGTCATAAGACTTGATTATTTTTGTGATTTTAAATTTGTAATATTAATACCCGTAATAGTATGAACTTAACTGTTTACCAACTCAACGACTTTAAAATATTGAGGTGGCTAATCTTAATGTTTCCAAAATTGTTTTAATAGGGAATTCCTAATATTTTAGGTTACTATACCGTCGCTAACTTTCAAATACCTTCAAACAACAGACGCATTAAAAAATTCCTCTTTATTATCTGTAAATATCAGATGCAGTAAAAGGGGGATCTTCGCAAGAATCTTTCCTTTACCCTAGCCGCCGTTTAACTTATAGCATAATCAGAAAGTAGCTTCTTTTTCTACTTAACTTATCGATACTTAACCTAATAAGTACTGATTAGTATTAGTAGTATTTTATCGTTGAAACGCAGTCGATTCGAATCACTGTGAACGAAGTAATTGATGCTATGTTGAAATTGATTGTTGATAGGTTTTAAGTTCTAAGTTCGACAGACCTCTAGTCGGTCTGCACGCTAATTTTTATGGCCAAATACTTTGGCTTATGCCCCACTTTGAAGTGAGCACCTACTGCACTGCACTTGCAGACAGTCTCACCAGATGTATTCAATTTTCAGTAAGTACAATCAACTAACTGTAAGTATAGTTGACTTGACTGTACTGCATTTGACTGCTATTCTAATACGAGGGCTTATCGGTCCCTGGAAACAGTGTATAGTTTGTAGGAAGGTCGTGTATTGGTTGACTAACTATCTAGCATACGAGTTAATTCTTGTTAAACGATAATTTTAAGCTGAATTCTAACCTAAATACCAAATGAAGAGAAATTTTACAATATTTTTAACTAATTATAAAGGGATTGAAATATTTAGAAATTTATTTATACGAGTATATCTCTAGGAAATAAGATTCGGAGTAAAACGAGACATACGTAACGATATAGGATGAAGAAACGAATGAATGGATATTACTTCACCCGAACGAATACCATAGAATGACAAAACTAAAACAACGTCGATAAGGTTGTTCACTTGGGTTGAAAAACAAAAAGAGCCCTAAAATATTTATCTTGAGCTTAGAAATATTATATGAATATATACACAATTTAAAAAACGCCTCAAGAGATATATTTATGCCCACCTGTGTATGGAACTCTGAAAGTACCATTGACTCGAAATGTTACTGCATACCCCTAAACCACTTTACGGCCATGTGGAGGCTATAATGTATTGATTTAACATATACTAGAGATATTATTAGGAACGCCTCAAAATAATCAACTTCACCTTCTATCCATATATACTGGTTTTAATAATATGTTGAGAAGGATTTATAATTATGGGGATATGAACTAAGAAGATATTCATTTAATATAATACGCGATTTTTCTCATTAGAGAAATGAAATTATTGGAAGGCTAACCTAAAAGTGAAGCCGAAAACATACATGTTACAAAACCATCTAATTATCTTGAACGGTACAACCATTACTCTTTGAAATAACATCGTCCAACTTGAATAAAAGAGATAATTTAATGAAGTTACGCATGTTAAATGAACCAGTATTAAAAAAGCTAATGGATATAAATATCAGCGTAAATGTAGAGCCTGGGTTTTATTAGTTATATAACTGAGAACAGCGTTTGATATTTCTATAGTTACGTTATATTAGATAAAACCGTCAAATAATGAATGACTATCGTTAAATGAAAGTCTCTAATGGCAAATCTAGAACACGGAGCGTATCTTACGTTTTGTACCCCTCTATATATAAACAACAAATTAATTTATTTTCAATGATGATTCATTTGCGAAAAATTATAATTACGGATTATAAATAAGGATTATATTCGATATCTGTAATGAAACATCGAATCACAATAAGTTTACTCTAAGTGATAATATCATGAATGAAAATTTAATGAAATACAAACGAGTTATATGGAACGTTATCACCTCGAAAAATTATAAAATAGTTGAAGGTTTTAACTCTGGTATTACTATGACGATAACGATTTGTATAATTATTGTAAGCTTTGTAATAAAATCTTTCCCTTTAGTAGTTTACATTAAATCTTTTTCCTTCTACAAATACTATATCAAACATGATAACATGAATGAGAAGCTCTTTTAAATGAATATCATATATTTGCGCGAATTATACGAACATCTCGAAATAAAAAATATGAGATAAATTGATGTGAATTCGAACTTAACGGACATCATGATTAAGGGCGCCCCGAATAAATTTTTCAAAAAGTTTGTATTTTTATGTGATTTTTTCGTTAGAGTTGTTGAAAAGTTTGTACGATTTAGCTCTCGATAAGCGTTTTTTTTTATAATTTCTTAGCGAGTTTTATATTTTACGTCTTATTCTTTTCATTGGTCTTGACGTTGTACAATTCTTTTTTCTAATGGGTTGCTTACCACTTCGTTAGTATATTATCAATCTTTGTATTTACTATCTATTATTCGCTTTACGTGTTAGAATAGTAGTAATTTCAGTGCAGTAGATCAACTTTTCTTACATTAAAGTTGACTATACTGACTGCAACTTAAGTATATAGTTTTGTGTAGGCCCACTTTATTGGTTGCGAAGCAAATACAGTAGGTGCCCACTTCAGACTAGGGTATGGGCCAAGTTATTGACCATACAAAATACTGTGCAGACCGGCTAGCGGTCTGCCTAACCTAGAACAATACATTCCTGTTATAACCCAAGGACCAACTTCAGGTCATGGAATAGGCCAGCGGTCTGCTACGCTATCAGAAGCCTGATGTCCAACACATCAAGCTAGGGATCTCTCTTATGGAAGCAACCAGAGTTAAGGTTTGGACCGACAGGGCCGTTCGCGGTCCAGCTGACAACGTTGGGACCGAAAGAAGCAACATCGACTTCAGTAGTCCAGTACTAAAGACAGTATGAAGGCACGAATATATAAGAACACAGTTATCACTACATAGATAGTATTTCCTTCATAGCTCTTTAGTTGTCAATCTAAGTATTCAGTCTGCATACCTGAATAGTCTAACGGCTAGTGATCATTCTACAGCACGAACAAACATCTTCTTGATATTGCACCTTTGTTACCTCTACTACCTTACTGCTAACATAAACCTCCTAACACCTTCTATTTACTCACGGATATTTAGTGTGATCATTACAATTCCCCACTTGACCACGTAATACTACTGTTACTTTGACTAATCGAATCAATAACTTTGTAATGTCTAAAAGCCTATTAATAGGTAAGGCTTATCAATAATAATTAGTGCTGATTGGGTGAAGTATAGATAAGCTAAGTAAAACAAGAAGCTACTTTACGGTTACTCTTTACGTTAACAACGGCGGCTAGAATCGAAGAAAGATTTTTTCGAAAGGCCTCTATTAGTATTGCGCTAGTCTACAACGGTAGGAAAACAGAAAAGATTTTTAGGTTACGCTAGTCCACAACAGCAATCTAGAAGTAAGCGACGGTATTGTTATCGAACTAAGAAATCTTTACTAAAAATCCTTTTTGAAGACGTTAACATTGACTATCAGAAGTTTCAAAGTTAGGCAAGTTAGCAGACGGATAAGTTAGTATTACTTCGGGTGTTACTACTGCAAAAACGACGAAGTTCCAAGACTAAAAATAAACAATCTTCAACCTTTACCTATAACAATAAACGACGTTCGACCTTACCCTTTACACCGAACCTTTACCCTTGTTTCACTTTTTTTACTTCCCCTACGCTAATTGAATCGTTAAGATCGCTACCTTTAGCGAAAACACTAAAATTAGCTAAGTCGCGTTAAGAAAGCCATATCTCGCAACCTAACGTCAAGTTACCAAGTTTCCACGAAACTTTACGCCAAAACTCTAAGTCCCTACACTCCAAATCACCAAGCCTCTCACCCACCAAGTTTTACACAAGCCAAAATCTTAAAACAGCTACCGCCAGCTCTTGCTCTAATGCTATTTCCGACTCTGCTAGGAAAAAAATAATTAAGGCCCTTGGATCTTTTTTCTCCAAGTATTAAAATAAGGATTTTGGGGGGTACAATATCAATAAAGACTTAACGCAGAGGTACCTGGTTAACTTTATCGCCTGTTATATTATCGACTATGATGGAGGCGAAGACTTTAACTACGATAGCCATATTTTTTGAGAATACCATATTTTCAACGACTGGATTATTTAAATATGTGTTATGGACTCAAGCTATTGGCTATTGAGTCTATAGGTTACATGACTGTGCACGTAATAGGATATGTAGTACCCGGTCTGAGCCCGGTCTGAGCGTGGACTGGGCGCGATCCGTATACAGCATATATGAAGGCTCGTGACGGGCTGAGAACTGGACATACCTATAGGTTCTGTACGAAGGGCTACAGTAGCCTTTTCTAGTTTTTCGCTATACTTTAATAGTAAACTCTATTCGATATTTACTTAGCTTACCATCGTAAGTCGGATTATAATATATTATTAAAGTTTTTTTTTATCTTTTCGAGAATATATTTGTTATAAGAAACAAATGGATGATAAATATTAATATTTTCAAGCGACAATTTAACTTTATTGGAAAGGAATAGCTGTCGGCGAATATCTAATTCTTTACCTTTATAAATATATTTTCTACCTTTTTGGGGCCGATTTAAACCCACAATTCTCGTTTATAAAATATTATAAGCTATATCGCATATATTGTAAAGTAACTATAATGATTGGGTCAATCGACCTTCATTATCAATTTTATATCCAACTTCGTTTAAGTTATAATTAAGATTTAAAAATTCGAGGCCGAATTTAACGTCAATTCGTATTAGTTTTTTACCGTTATAAGGTGGCCAAAAATGATATAACCAATCGTAATTCGATGAATTGACTTTCACATAAGCGACAACGTGTTAAGATATCGAATTTCTACTAAAAGCGGATAAATTATAAATTATAAAAGGTCGATATATGTTTCTTCATGTATAGGGTTATTATATATTACTAGTAAAGTAAGCGGTTACAGCGTATTACGAAACTACCGAGTATGAGGGTATATAATATACAGGCAAGTTTTTCGATTACACTAAAGCTATTTTTAACGGTCTTTATTGCGCGAATACAGTTTCATTCGAATTGAAAGGATTACTAATAAGCAATAAAAACCTATGGGTATTATTTACCATTAAATTTGAAATTATGAGCCTAAACAGGCGGATTAGATATACCTTTGACCATAAAATATAATTACTTATATTTTCACGTATTCGTACGTATCCGCGACAAATTCATTACAATAAACCAAAGTTGAGTTAACTATATCGTAACCCTAACAAAATACCGTAAATTCGCCAACGAATTAAAATAATTTATCTTAAAACGAAATTTTGGTTAACAATTAACGAAACCCATATAAGTATAACGGCTGGATAAAAATAAATTTATAATGGAAATTTATGCCTTTTAAATATCCTCGTTCAAAAGTCGTAGTAATCGAAGCTAGTTATTTTAGTTTACCCGTTCGATATACGCTTAAGATTAAAGACGTAAAGCAACGTAAATAACGGCAAAGAAACTTAGAGTTAGGTAAGTTACGGGGTGTTATTTATGTTATGGTTTAATGGATTACTATTAACGTAATTACGAATTTCGACCAATATTACCTCCTATTTAAGTATATAAGGTCTAAGTCGAAGAGGTAAATAAAGATTCCCCCCACTTACGGCGACGGGGGAAGCCTAAATTTTAAATATAATCTCGTTTAGGGATTATATAGCCTTAACGGTATAGTTATAAAATCGAATAGAAAAGGTTTAATTTAATGAAAATACGTATAAACGAAACTCTTTTCCTTATCCTGATATTTTTTAATAACAAATACTTTCTTAATACGTAAGTCGATTGTGGTTGTAATTGTTATTATCTTATAAATGAGGCTTTAATACAACGGTTAAAAATAAAGTAAATTCTGCTATTATATCTTCGAAATTTAAATACGACATTAAAGTTACGGCGACATACGCGTATTACTTCAATAGTTAAGTTTCGTATTAATATTGATAAATAGTTGAACCCGATATTAGTATATATTATTTCCGGAATAAGACAGGATATCATTTTTAAAATACTTTTAATACGATATTAGTAGGTAACCTTGACCATTAAGGATAATAGTTTAGTAATTTATAAGTAAGTTGGATTAGGCATCAATACTTTCATAATACGACTTAGATTAGGTGATATATGAAACGTTGTAAAATTGGTTTTTATTGATTTAATAAGCCGTTTGTAACGGATTATATAATATACGGAGGATTAATCGTATTAAACTTTTACCATAAGTTTTTATGAAATAACGCGGATTTCTTAAGCGATGACGTCGACTATTGAAAAAAAAAACGATAAGTTACGTTTTTCACCAAAATTGCCAAAGTTCCGCAACCTATTCGACAGAGATAAGGTTATAGATCTACCCCTTTATAAGGGAAAATTCGACTATTATATTTATATTAAACCAAAGTCAGATAAATATTTACTAAAACGACCTTAAGGACTATTATATTTGATATCATGAGATTAACCTTTTGAGTTTAAACCTCAGGTTAAGGAATTAATGAATGAAGGTAAATTTTGGAAAAATTCCATATCGGCTGTGGCGCCAGTATCACTAATTCCTAAGCTAAAGAAAGAATAGCGGTTTTACGACGATTATCGGATATTGAACAAAATTACCGAATAGAATAGTTTTCCCTTTTCTTCACTTAAAAAAAAACCTTACGTACATTATCGAAGTCAACATAGCTTACGAAGTTGGATATTCCAATATCCTTTTACTATATCTAGGTTATATCCAGATAAGAAAAATTAAAGACTTTTCGTATACGTTTCAGATGATTTAAATAATCAATTACCAATTTCGGGTCAACAGAAATACCTGTGACGTTTTAGCGATATATTAATGATGTAATGGCAAATAATTTGGAAATTTATTACAACTTACCTAAGCAACATTCTAGTCTTTTCTTCCCGTACCTAGTAAAACTACATGGCGAAATTTTGCGTGGTTTTAGGACGCCGTCGTGATTCTAGGTTAAACCTGGACTTAAAGAAGTGCGACTTGGTAGTTAAGGAGTAATTTGTTAGGCCTGGATAAAGAGGGAGGAACACACATTCCAAACCTTGAAGGATGCCTTTGTTACGGCCCCGATTTTGGCACACTAGGACCCAGATCGGCTGACGGTGGTGGAAACAGATTGTTTGGGAACGGCGTTAGAAGGGTGCTTATTGCAACAAAATAAGGATAGAATCTTGAAGCTAATAGCTTATCATTCGGCACTATTACTGGACGCGAAACGCAACTATACTATTTACGAAAAGAAGCTTTTTGCGGTGATATCTTATTTAAAAACGTGGTCTTCGAAATTGCATAACGTATGTACCCCGTTTACAATTCTAACGGATTACAAAGGATTAAAATATTTTTCCTTATCACGTGTGATTTCAGAACGTCAGGCCAAGTAGACTAAAGTCATTTGGATTTTTTAGGACTATTTACGATACTGGCCTGTAATTTAAAGCGAACTTTCGGATATATTAACCCGTAGATTATAAAATGAAACGGAAGTTATGAAACTCCGCATGCAATTCTGTTAACCAGTTTTCATTATTATATTAAACGTAACAATAATAAATTTATATATTATGAAAACGTATATTACGGCGAATTGAATAAATAAATTCGTTAAGATGAAGGTTTAGGTATTAGGTCGTGATAATATATACCTTAAGGAAAAGTCGGAGGATTTTAAAGTATTAACGTTAATGGAATCGCCCCAGGCCTTGCCTGCGTCCGGATTGACAACCAGGATAACATCGGGGGATAATAGAATGCTTGTATTAATAATACCACCGCGAACCCAACACGCGTTAAACCCGTTAACTTCGTCAACACCGAGTAATTACTTTATTTTCAGGTCGATTAACCTCGCGGAATTATAGTATTAGAAAGTAAAAAACGAACCATTATATGAGGTTCATCTATTAACTATTTTCAAAAGCGTTCGGCGTTTTTCGGCTAAGGTAAAATAATCGGTATAAATTACGGATTATAAGATTGATTCTCCAGGTATTTTACGTTATCGTTATCGATTTTAATTATGAAATGAAAAAATTTTAACGACGACGATTTTATAATAAATTTACGATTTTCCTCTTATGGCTTGTACGGGTAAAACCGGTTTATTTCGAGTCCTTCAACGTAATTACTATTATAAGGGAATAATTGTAAATATTCGACGTTTATATCGAATATATACGTAATTTAATAGTACGAAACCATGTTATACCTCAAAAAAAAAAAAGGTTTTTCAACCCCCTATTATCCCAGATTAATATTAGGTATATATTTTCATAGATTTCATAATCTATTTACTAATTACCGACAACGGTCTTTAATATGTAATAATTTTTACGAACCTACTTTTTAAATTTATTTCATTCAAAGCTATATGATTTATAATTACTGATACTTATAAGTAGCCTTTCTGTAATATATAGTAAAGATTTTATAAATTTTCGGCTTTTATTATTAATAACCGCTATATAAATTAGATAAACGTATTTTGAACAACTTTGTATGTTTTGGAAAAAGTTAAGTAATTTTAATCGACAGATTATTACCTGTAGATAATTAACTGCACCGAACGTATAAACCAGGAAGCTTAAAAGTATTTATAAATCTTCATCGCCTTTTTATAATATAATTAAATATCATATTCACCCGTTTCTCAGTTTATATCAAATGATCGAAAGTAGACGGTTACTGAGTTTAATATAAACCGTTAAGTTAATAGGTATGAAATATCCTCTATTTTTAAGGTAAACGAAAATACGAAGTCGTCGATTAGTCTGGCGGGGCTAACCGTTACGTTTTTAGTATATTTACGCGAAGGTATAAAGCTAGCTTAGGCGACGATAATATATATTTAATAATAAAGAAAAATAATAATAAACCGTTGGCAACATCCGGCGAAATGGTATGAGGTGAACGATTAGATTTACTTTATCATACTTAATATTGAAACTAATTGCTAGAATAAAAACTAGATTAATTTTACAATTAATATTGTGTTGTTAATATTTGGAAGCCATTAAATATAGTTTTGGATATTTTAAATAAATACCTCGCATTTTATGTGGTATTTAATTAAGAGAAAGGTTAAGAACCCCCTTCCTTTATGAATTTTATCCGATAATCGTCCGGAACTAGTTTTAGTTGTTCACGATAGAATAAAAAGCATATATAACGAATTTAAAATCTAAGGAATTTATGTGATAAAAACGGGGCGCAACGGTGTTTACTTTATATTCATTAAATTAAAAGGCTATAATAAATCGGAGTGAGAATTACTAGAAAACTGCCAGTATACTATAGCCTTCAGTAAATTCGAAGCGGAATAAGACGATGCCCAGGTTTATAATAGCCCTCTATTTCGACGTCTACATCGAATATATATTCAATATCCTACGTAGGGTGAATCTTCTTTACTTCGGAAATAATATTAAATGTATAAAAGAGGGGGTAAATTATTATTATTATAATATAATACGAGAGGTAAGGCTGTGTATATATCAACTAACTTCTTCGAATAAACATTTAAGTACGAGGCGGCTTTCATTACTCCTTATTAAAGTTATACCTGTTCGTTATCATTATTTCTATGTAGATTTTGCTAATAATCGCGTTATTAACGTTAGGTACTTTATTACGATTTACCTCTGATATTAAAAGAGGCCGGTAGGGGCGAGCGACGTAAGGCGTGGCGGGTGTTAGTTAACGTCAACAAAAGGTGCTGACGAATGGTGGGGCAGGTGTGGGGTAACGCCGATAACAATGGGTAACGTTAGACGGGTCTAGCTTTAGTAGAGGCTAACGATAATGGCTGACGAGGGGCGGGGATGGTAAAAGGATCTTTTAGACAGGTTATTAGGGACTATAACATATTAGTTTATACTCTGACAATGCGGCCGGCCTAAATACGGTTTTTCGTTTGTTTTCGATCGGCTTAATTAATGTATTTTTAATTAAGGTTCATAGATAAAATACAGCTAAAAAGGGAGCATGTACGGTTAGGCTTTGAACGTTGTTCGCTACGCTTTGTAGACCGTAACTTATATTAATTATAAAAGATATGGCTTATATGGCTATATTGATTTAGTTATTTAGGCTAAATTTACGGAAGGGTATACAGCGAGTATTCAAAGTAGTTGGCGTAAAGATATTACGTATTAATGTACAGCGAGTCAAGGAAGTTTTGTTACGGTAAATAGGCGAAACCGTAAATGGCGACGGGAGAGTTTTAGGAAAATGCGGACCCGAAAAAAAAAGGGCGACAAAAAAGTAATACGAAGGGGGTAATAGTTTATATTACCATATCGGTGAGGATTCCTTAAACTCGGGTAATATTTCGAAACGGATTAAACTAATTAATGAATTCAAAAAATACGGGATTAGAAACAGGTCGGGAACCCAGAACATTTCCTTACCGTTTACGAAAAGAGACAAAATATAGCCTCTGTTTTTATTAATTACAACTAATTACCGTAATAGGGCGAGTAAACCAGGCGAAGCCGTAAATAAACGTATATTGTAAATATATTCCAAAAAGGTATTGATTTGTGGTCTGATTTCCTATAAAGTTCATTTTTTAAACTTACTTTATTATAAACCTTCCGACGTATACAATAACCTTACGCATGATAAACTCCGATATAGATGAAAAACTATGGAATTAAGGAGGCGATTAATATAAGATATATACGCATCCTTTGCTTATAAAAGGGGGAATTCGCCTTTATCATTATTATTTCCGAAGATGAATAAATCGCCTATAACACGAAAAATCTATGATATATAATTAACGATATGGTATTTATATATAGTAAGGCGACGTAATTTATAAAGAGGCTAATAGTTTTCATTTTAAACGTTTGCAATGATATAATGTAAGTTAAGTTTATTATAAATATCAATTATAAGAACGAAAAACCGGTTAAAGGGTTACAAAACGTTGATAGGTAGTTTAGGGTTAGGATATAAACGATTTTGATAAAGCTATTATAAAATTTACGGTAAGGTAGGAAATATCGAAAGGAAGTTAACGAGATAAAAGGAAAAGTAGGGAAGTTTTAAGGGTTATATTAAAGTCCATATTTATAAATACCAGAGGACCGGATTCAGTAAAGATTATACGTTATACGGTACGGGAAAATTGCGCGTTATACGATTTCGATGGTAAAATTGATACATTATATAATACGGTAAATGGTACGTTATACATAAACAGCGGTAAAAGCGATATATTATATGATATATTAAGGGATGCGTTATACGACGTTGGTAACTTGAGGTTAAATTAATCGATACGTTATATAATATAGTAAGGAAGCGCGTTATCTGTTATTAGCGGCTTAGGGTTAAACCGGCTGATACGTCATACGGCGCGTTAAATGTTACGTTACCGGCCTATGCCCGGCTTGCGCTCGGCTCGCATATTAGGCGCGTAAAACTCGCGTTTACCAACGGGATATCGCGGCCCTTACAACTTTTAAGAGGGAGAGGGGTATACGATCGACTTAGACTATTAGATATTATATCTATAGGTTACGTAACTATATACGTAATAGAATATACAGTACCCGGTTCAAGCTTGGTCTGAACGCCCACCAAGCGCGATCCATGCACGGTACGTGCAAGGGTACGTGAAGGGCTAAGTACTGGTCATGCCCATAGGTCCTACACGAAGGGCTACGTTAGCCTTTTCTAGTCTTTCGCTATATCTCAATAGTAAACCCTATTTGATACCTATTTGGCTTACCATCGTAGATCGGACCATAACAATATGGAAAAAAATCCAAAAGGGTGTTAAGTTAAAGTTGAAGAAAGAGCTTTAACGACGAGGTATTTATATGTCAGAAAAAATCCTTCTAAAACTGGTAAAAACCCTTTACGATCTAACCTAGTTTCAAGCATGCCTTTATAACTCGCGCCCCTAAGGAAAGAGTATTAAAAAACCTTATTGTACCCACATGCGTGTTAAGGGACCTCTTTTTTACCCTTAGTTAAGTTAAGCCTTTTTACGCGCTAGCGATAACGAACCTGTTAACCTACTTGGTAGTCTAGCGCCCCTATATAACAATGCAAAGTACGCTTTTAGCGGCGGTAAGGCGCGTAAAGCAGCGGCTGCTAATGACGCTAGAGGAATTAACGTTGGCACTTTACACCAGTTAATTAAGTAAGATAATTAAGTCCCTCAAATTCTTTAAGTCCCTATTAACTCCTAGCCTTTTAATCACCAAACCCTTCGAAATCTTTCTCACGATAGGTTTATCTTTATATGTGAGGCTATCACACGTCTTACTACTAGACTTTAACCTTAAGATCAGGCGACTGGCAGTTACCCTTGACACTGTATTTCGGAGGCTTTAAAGATTAAACTGTTAGTAAATATGAATGAAGATTAGGATAATTATCATGACCTACTTTTAAGACCTGTTAAGATAGTTAACACTAATTATAAGCTTTTTACGAATTTTATTAAGATTAGGAACAATGTAAAAAAGTATAACTGGAAGCCTTATAACCTCTTCAATACGAAGAGAATACCATTCTCAAATATTTTCAAGTAGATGGAGGTTCCCCCTTTTGTTTTTAACTTACTATTTCCTGAAATCTTTATAGGGTACACCGAAAATTACTATATAACCATTCTAACCCGAATAACCACTTTTTACAAAGTTTCTAATGGTATAAAAAGCTACTTCGAGCACGATGTCTACTTCGTCTAATACTATATAAAATAGGTTATTATAAGGTAAACCGCGATAATGGCGAAGAAAAAAGAGAAGGAAATACTAATGTATGTATTAAATTATATTTTTAATAAGCTGACATTATACTAGCAAGTAATGGGTAAATCTTACGTTAGTGAAGCTACACTTCACGAGTAGATACGAGTAGCCATTACGGGTATTAGCGAGTTTAAATACGCATTATAACGCTTAGATACTACCTGTAGAGGCTTTTTTAATTAGTTGCGCTTCTCGTTTACAACTGTGATAACGTGTATACCAAATTCGCTTAGTATTTACCCCTAAGTCGGCAATTTCCTTAACCTAAATAAAGAAGACCTTACGGTAGTTAATTATGTCGACTGTAAATACGGCTACGAGTGTTTTTAACGCTTAATATCCAGCCTATCATCCCCAGATTAAAGGCAAAAGCTTAGTTAACGCTAATAAAGTTGAAATATAAAAGGATTTGTTAACTACAAGAATTTTTGTCGTAATAGTAGTAAAATATATTAGACTTATAGTAAATCTAGTTATTGGTTAACTCGCTATCCCCTTGCCGAGCTAAATAATTAGAAGGTAATATACTATATCTAATACCCTACCACTTTTAAATAGGATTACTTATATTAAATGGAAAACTTTAAAGGTGATAAGCCGATCAACAGAAATAATGCCCTCAAGTCAAGTAAGTGGTATAAAGATAAAGTTTTTTACGCGGTCTAATAATTAGCCAACTACGTTTTTTTATATTACTTAGGTAGTAAAAACCCTTTCCCTTTCTCTAATTAATATCCCAACTCTTTATATACTCTTAAAATTCATAATCGTTACGCAGACTATACGGTGTAAGGTATTATACCAAATAAAGAGGTAGTAATTTATTCAATAAGAGGTTATTCACATTACGAAGCACTACGGAGGGAAAGAATTACGGTTACTAAGATTAATCGTTACGATATTAGCAAAGCCAAAGTTAACTTTGGACTAGGCAAACAGTTATCATTATTAGAAATAACGATAATTTAAATTATTATTAGATCGATTACGTTTTACATCTTTAAGTTCTTTAGCCCTTTCCTTTTTCATTTGAAGGATATAAAGACCTTCGGTGTTAATATTAACGTCAATATAGACAATTTGATTAAAAACAGTTAGAGGCTTACCCTTGCCTTTATATAGGGGCACTTATAGTTTTATTTTTAAGTCCTTAAATTAATGGTGTCAAATTTGACGAAGCCGGAAATACATTAACTATACAAGCGTTTTAACTACTTAGCTGTTAACAGATTATATAATATCCTAAAGTTAGTAAGGTATAAAAATGTGGAATATATTGCCTTCAAAGCCATCACGAAGCTTTACTACCACCATCGAATATATACCTTAGCACTTTGAAGATTTGAAATTACATTAAAAAACGATAAGAACTTTGATTATTACGTTTTCATTAATTTGTTTTACTTGAATAACAAGCCTATTATTTTCGTTCTTCATTTCGCAATTTTCTTTTTACGAAGCCAAATTCCTAAATTCCTTTTTGGCAAAGGACACATGGGAAACCTTAAGGATGCTTTGGATTAATATATATGTAGGCCTACTTAACGTCATTGATTATAATGCCGGTACCAAATTTGTGACGGCAGAGTTTCAGAAAGATGTTAAAATAATGGGTATCTAGTGTAAATAAATGCTTGTAAAGGCTTATTGGAGTTTTGAGAAAGTCGAAAGAGCATATGTATTGCTTAGCCGAGCCTATAATATCCTTATGTTTGAGATCGAATGCTTTACAGACCTAGAAGTACGCCTTTAAATAGTGATAAAGGGCCTAAATAACGTTGTAGGCCCTAACGACCTAAGATTGACACTATTAGTCTTTAAAGTGTACCTATGACTAACGAGTAAATATCCGCTATTAACAAGTAACCAGAAACGAGCGGTGGCCTACAGTAAAGTACTGAAGGAATTGCGAAAGAAATCGGTACGACGCTAGATTAACAACGCCTTTAATACTAGGAACGGCCCTACGACAATTAACTTACTTATTTTGCCTTTACAAATTCAAGTCTTTGTAAGGTAGGAGCCGGGTAAATGGGAGGGCTTATATAAGACCTTAAGTATCGCTAACTTTGAAGTAGTTATTAAAATTGCTAACGGTTTTGTGACTTTTCGTATCACTTAGATTAAGATTTATATTAGAGATACTAACGATAAAGACTCTTAAGTCAAGCGATTGAGTTAATACAAGCCCCCTTTACCTATAATATATAAGCTGATGGAACGCCATCGGCGTAAATAACCCTCAAAAATGAGAAACTTTGAAAAGGAGAAATATATACTGTGTCGTATTTACAATATTGCTTAAATAAGCAGAAAGAAGGAGGATGATAAAGACTTAGTACTGGAACTTTAAGTACAAGATATTATTAAAACGTTTGAAAAACCCTTTAAAAAGATAATAGGGTCCAAATTAATGGTTTGCTAACTTAAAAAGTCTTATAATTTATACCGAAAGCTGACTTTAACCTTTAAAAACTAAATTTTACGATTTTTAAGTCGAGGATTATCTATAAGGTTAAAGGTAATACTATAAGAGAACTGTACGAAAAATCACGCTTAATTTCTTAAAGATACGGTGGTCAAGGTAGGGACTAAATCCTTATATCATAGTTAACAATTTAAAAGATTAGCTAACGTTTGGTAATCGTTTAAGTAACTATTTTATTGGCTAAAACTAGAGCCAAGTTTACGCTTCATAAATAAAATATAACTAAAACCTATACGAAATGAATAATAGATTTACTACGAATTATATTTCTAAAATTGTTATAGAAACTGCAGATTACGTACCTTTTAGAAACGGTAATACAATATATTAAGCCTCTATACAGATTAGATAAAAGAGGCGTTTATCAGTTTTAAATTTATTCATCGCATTTCAAATTACAGTTAGGTATAAAATTCTGAATATACGACCCGTATATGCTGGTAACGTAATGAAAAGACTTCCGCTTAATAGTTATGTAAACTAACGATACCCTTTTTTTTGAAACGGCTAGATTTATAGCATCGGAATAACAGATAAATAAGGACTAAAAGTTTTGAAATTATAAGCCTATTATAACGATAGCAAAGAATATTAAACTTAATTTTGATATATTTTTAATACGTATACTTGTTATTAATACTGGCCTTAACTTTTACTAAAAGTATTGAGGTATCAATTTAGCTGTGATCAACAAAACTAATGTACCCAAATCCTAATAGTACCTAAAACAATGTACCTATAATAACTATATCACCACTTTATATTAATCGAAAACTTTTTACAGCCTATTTATAACGGTATAAACGTAATACTTGAAATATAAAGACTTAAATCGGATGAATGAAAATATTTAATAGTAAATAAGAAACTTAAGCCGAGGGATTAATATGGTTTCAATCGAATTATCGAAGACTAAGTTAACGATTTTTACGAATGGTTTTTTTTTTACAAATAATATTGACTAATTTTTGTAAATTAGTTTTTCAATAACCCTCGTCAATGAGAATGAACAGGAGGATTCATTTAAAATTATCGATAGCTTAATTTATTTGACCTTTGTCAAATGTTAAAGAATAATAAGACATATACTGACTTTAAAGGTCTATGGTATAATGGCAGGATTTAATATAGGTATAATACTGTGGAAAACCGTTAACGTTATTATCAGGAAGCTAAAGAATTTCTCTATCCCGGTGGCGATCTTTTCCGATTCGAAAAGCCTATTCGAATGACTTTTAAAAATTGAAATTACTAGCGAAAAACGCTAGATGATCGATGTACTAACATTTTGAAAATCAAATGAAGGAAACGAAATTGCTGAGTTCCGGTAGATTAACGTGAAAAATAATCCTATTAACGCTATACCGAAGGTATTACTAAATAAGGCTTTTAAGAGGTTTATAAATAGTAATAGGCTGACCATACGTATCGAAGGCTACGTTAATAGGCAGTCCAATAAAGCTAAATTATATGTCAGTGGCTAAGGATATGCTGGCAAACTAAAAGACTGCCAGGGGATTAACGATAGCGACTTCTTTAACTAGCACAGCTAAAGTAAAAGTTTATATAAGTTTGTAAGATTTTTTTTTTGTAGGAGTCAATAAGGGGAGACCTCGGAGTTGTAGGGCAACTAACGGCAATTAGGATTTATTGAAGTGTAAATGAGTGTAATTCGATGTGAAGATTGATTAAAATTAATAGGGGTCTGGCTAGTTAACGAGGTTGCGATTTAGCGCTTACTGTTATTGTCACCACCATTGCCGACGTCGTCGTTCCGAGGATGGTTAGGCATTCCCCGCGCCTTGGGTTATATGCCTTTAGGTAAGGGATAATAAATGAGGTCACTCTTCTCGCGACAACGTGTGAAGACATCATCGAATTTACTTATGTAAAATTTTATAGGCTGGTTCCTGGGTTGGTAGTCACCAGGGATCTAGCTCTGGCGGTTATCATACTCCTACTATACTCTGGAGTAGTTCTGTTACATGACCGGGTCACACCTTTTCTGTAGCCTGTAGCAGTTCCTTGGCAGAGGTTTCTTTCTTCTTCTCTCCATCGAATATTATATCCAGTATACTACCATTTTAAGCGATAGCATTGGCTTAGTCCTTTCACATAAAATAATTGTAAACCCAACCGTTAGGCGGTAATAATGGTCGTCGTTTCCTCTGGCCGTTTGTTAATACCCAGCGAAAAATTAGCCTAATTTTCATATTATATATTGGAAGATTAGACGTCGTACAAAGGAGTCTCTGATTTCGTATTCAAAGTCTGTGTGATTTATTGTATAGGTGACGGACTCGTAGGAGGGTCTAAGTGAAAAGCTCCAATATCTCGGTTACAGGAGCTTATATATTGTAGCCCCGTTTGTGGAGCCAGGGCAGCACCTTAAGTAAAAGCGGAGTTTTTAACCGATCAAAGTATTTATCAGCCGGATCCAGTATTTTTATCGCGATAAAATGGTTGTAAAAGATTTTCGGTTAATATAGAATGATAATATAGCTATTACGAATATGCTACTCCAAGTACCATTAAACCTTAGTTATATTAATTTTATCGATCATAGACAAAATAGTACCTCAAGCTCTTTAACTAAAGTTAAAGCCGGCATTAACACTGAGTATACGAATTAATAATCTATTAAAGTTAAGTTAATTGCTTTTTATGAATGTTGTTACTGGCTCATAATTCCAGTATTTAAAGTTTTCAATCGCCTATTATTTTAATATTATAAAGCTAGTTGTTTGAACGAAAAAGGTATCGTCAATTCATATACCTATTACGCCGAAATCCTTTTCCTACGTTACTAGTAGGTACAGGTCGTATAGTAAGAACTTTATTGTTAACTGTAATTTAAAGCGTACCTAGTAAGTTAAAAAACAATAAATGCCCATTTTAGCTAATCCGTATAATGGCTTAATATATCGTATTACCATCCCTAAAAGGTAGGTATTACGTAGTTTTTATGGTAACCTTAGTAATACGATTTGTTATAAATCCATTGCTGATTACGTATAAGCTTACCTTATATTAAAGCTATTCAACGTAAATTTGCTGTTAATTTTAGAAAATGAATTTATTACCAAAGAGATTACTCAATATTAGCTCATCTTTTACATTATCAACGATTGCTTAAAGATCCAGTCTCTACCTTTATTACCGTATTTTTAGGGGATTAGGCGTGACTTTTCATACGGCCGTCCCATAATGTTACCTTTAACCTCATAAATAATCCTCGATTGAAAGATCGTAATATTTAGGTTTTAAAGGTTAAAATCGGTATTAGGCACAAATTATATAAACCCTCGAATTAATAGTCTATTATTCTCAACTTTATTAATTTTTTTCAAAGGTTTGTCGAAAGTTTTAATAATCCCTTATACTCGAAGCTTTAGTATTAAATTTTTATTATCCATTTCTTTTCTATTTACCCAAGTAGTAATGCAAATACGAACCGGTGTATATTCTTTTTTTTAACGTTTTTCTTCTTCAGGGGTCGTTCGCGCTGACGGTGTTTTATTGACTTATTAACAACGGGTAAAGGAGGTATGTATTGATTCGGTCGCTCAACATAAGGATATTTATCGTTCATAGCTTTAATGTAAAGCTTAACTTGGGTAATTCGAAAAAATACAAAACCGTTAACAGTTTTAATAACTACTTTGAAGTTTGCGATACTTAAGATTTTATATAAGTCTTTTTATTTGCCCGGCTCCAGCTATACGAGAACTTTCTTTTGTAACGGTAAAACAAATACGTTGATTATTAAAGGTCCGTTTTTGGTATTAAGGGCATTTTTCACTTGACGTCGTGCCCGATTCCCTTCGCAGTTTCCTTAAAGTTTTGCTATAAACCATTACACGCTTTTAAGTATTTACCGAAGGTGAAGATTTACTTATTAGGCGTAGTTACGCTCTAAAAAGTAATAGAGTTGACACTAGGTTATTAGGGCCCACAGTATCGTTTAGGCCTTTTACTAATATCTAAAGCCGTGTTTCCGGATCCGTAAATCTCTTTATTTTTAATGTAAAAGTATTATACGATCGGTAAAGTAATACATATACCCTTTTAAGCTTTTCAATACCCCAATAGGCTTTTAAAGATACTTATTTACACTAAATACCTATTATTTTGGCATCTTCCTGAAACTTCGCCGCCGTAAAGCTGGTGCTGGTATCGTAAACGACGACGTTAGGTAAACACAGATACATGTTAATCCATAGTATCCTTAACTTTTCTCACGTATCCTTCTCCGAAAGGAACTTTAAAAACTTGACTCTGTAAAAAGAGGTCGTAGAGCTAACGATGTGAAAAATAGGCTTATTATCCAAGTAAAACACGTTAATAAAGATCTCGTAATTAAAATCCTAAGTTTTGTTTAATATAAATTTTAATCTTCGGAGAGCTTCAATATGTTCTAATAATAGCAAAAAAGTCTTTTGAAAGTTTTTAAAATAAAGTATTCTGTTAGAATAGTATTACATGCAGTGCATTAGGTTAACTTTACTTACAGTAAAGTTGACTATACTGAACTGTAAGTTGAGTGTATTGCTTTGTAGAGACTTACCGCATTAGGTGTAAGTCGAGTACAGTACGCTGCACTTTACCCTAGGGTACAGGCCGAGCAATTGACCATACAAATTACTTTGCAAACCGGCCAGCGGTCTGCCAAACCTAAAACAATACATCCACCGCTTGACTAATGCAATACTACTATTACTTCGACCACAATTCGAATCGACAACGTTGCAATGATCTAAAAATATGTCAACACTGATTAGTGCTTATTGGGTTAATCATAGATTAGCTAAGAAAAAGAAAAAGAAACTTTCCCGTTGTTATGCTCTATGTTGAAGTGAGGTTAGAGGAAATATTCTTGCGAAGGGCTCTTACTACTTTGTCAGTCTCTACGGCAGTATGTAAGCAAGACCTTTAGGCTTCGTTAGTCTTTCCAGCAGACCAGAGGTAGCGACGGTATCGTTACTTGAAAACACCAAGAAATCTTTATTGATCCTTCTTGAAGATATTGAGGATAACTGTTAGAAGTCTTAAAGTTCGGCAAGTTGGAAAACAGCTAAATTAGTACTACTGCGGGTACTACTATTGCAAGAAAAACAACTAAGTCCTATGGTTAAAACAACAAATAACCTTCTTCTTTTACTACCAACAACAACCTTCGACCTTATCTATCACACTAAACCTTTACCTCTACTTTACTCTTTTTACTTACCTATATAAAATTAATCGTCAAGTTCGTTACTCTAAGCGAAAATGTCAAGTCGAGCTAAGAAAGTCACGTTAGGCAACTTCACGTCAAATAGCTAAATTCCCACGCGACTTTACGCCAAAACACCAAGTCCCTATGCCCAAGATTATCAAATCCCTCGTCCAACACGCCTATCAAGTTCTACACAGGCCAAAACCTCAGGATGTCTACCGCAAGCGCTTACTTTAAAGTTATTACCAACCCTGCCAGCAAAAAAATAATCAAGGCCCTTAGATAACTTTTTACCAAGTCCTATAACCATGTTCTTCAGGGATAGAATATTGATAAAGACTTAAATGAAAAGCATTTAACCAATTTCGTTTGCTACTACATCGTTAAACACAGCAATATTAACGACTCTGACCTCATCTTTGGCAACTTCCGCGACTTTTTTAACAACTAGACCATCAATATATAAAAGGTAGTTTAATAAAGGGTTAAGTTAAAGTTTAAGTTTAATCTGAAAAAAAGGGGGTTTACATTTAAGTATAAGTTACTTTAAAGTTGGCACAAGCTCTTTTCAACCTGATTTAGTTTGAAAAACACCCTTACGACCTACAGTTCAAAAAAAAAGTGGTTAAGCAACCTTATAGCCCTTACACGCGATTCAAGGGACCTCTCCTTTACTTTTAGCTAAATTAAACCTTTTTACGCGTTGGCGATAACTAATCTATTAACTTGTTTATCAATTTAACACCTTTACGTAATAGTACGAAGTACGCCTTTAGCGGTGAAATAACACGTGAAGTAAGGGCCGCCAATGCGGCCAGAGGTATTAACGTTGGTGCTTTACAACAGTTATTTAAGTAAAAGCGTTAGGTTCCCCAAAACCTTTAAATTCCTACCCCCCCTCCTTATCAATTTAATCGACAAGCTCTTTAATAACCTTCCCCCTTTAGATTTGCCAATATAAGAAAGCCTATTATAGGTCCTACTATAGGACTTTAACACTCGGGTTAAGCGACAAGCAATTACCCTTAATACCGTGCCTCGAAAGCTCTAAAGCATAAGCTGCTAGGAGACACCATTTAAAACTAGAATAACTATCGCTAACTTTCCCCAAGACCTGTCAAGATAGTTAACATTAACTACAAACTGTTTACAGACTTCTCCAAAATCTGAAACGACGTAAAAAGGTATAATAGGAAGCTCTATAACCTCTTCGACAACAAGATGATACCCTTCTTAAACATTTGCAAATAAATAGAAGTTTCCCCTTTAAGTTTTCACTTACTATTTCCTGGAATCCTTATAGTGTATACCAAGGACTATTACCTGACCTTCCTTACTAAAGCTACCACATTCCGCTAGATTTACGATAGCATAAAGAGCCACTTCGAATACAAAGTTTACCTCGCTCAATACTATATGGACTAGGTTATAACACGGTGAATTACAATAATGGCAAAGAAAAAAGAGGAGGAAATGCCAATAAATATCCTTAACCAAATGTTTGATAGGTTAATACTATACAAAAAAGTAATAGGGAAAGCCCACACTAGCGAAGCCACACTTTGCAAATAGGTACGGGTAGCGATTACGGGTGTTAATGAGTTCTAATACGTTCTACAACGCTTAAAAACCACCTACGAAGGCTTTTTTTGCTAGTTGCGTTCCTTAATTGCCACCGTGATAGCGCGTACACCAAACTCGCTTAATATATACTCCCAAGCCAATAACTTTCCTGACCGAGATGAAGAAAATCTTACGATAGTTAATTACATCGATCTTAAGTGCGGCTACAGACGCCTCAAACACTTAGGGTTTGGCTTATCAACCTCAACCTTAGATTAGAGGTAGCAGTTACGCTAGCACTAACATGGCTAAGATTCAAGTGAACCTATTAACCGCAAGTATTATCGTTGTGATAATAGCAAAAGATATTGGATTTGTGGCAAGTCTAGCTATTGGTCAACTCGACACCTCTCTACCAAGCGAAATAACAGAAAGGTAATATATTACATCTAATATCCTAATACTTTTAAATAGGATTACTTAGATTAAATCGCAAACTTTGAAGGCGATGAGCCAATGAATGGCGGCTGTAGCCCTAATCAAATCAAGTGGTACGAAAATACTACTCTTAGTACGGCCTAGTAACTAGCCGACCACGCCTTCCTTTACTGTTTGGGAAGTAAAAACCCTTACCTCTACCTTAACCGAACCCTTAACCCCATACATACCTTTAACTTTTGCGATCGTTACGTGGACCATACGTTTTAAGGTATTATACCAGATATACGGGCAGCAGGGTACTTAATAAAAGGTTGTTCGCAGTACGTGACACTATGGAGGGAAAGTATTACAGCTACAAAAATGAATCGGTATAATGCTGGCAAGGCTAAAGTAAACTTTAACCTAGGAAATAACTATTATTATTAAGGATAACGGTAATTTAAACCATTATAAAAGTAATTACGTTTCATATTCCTAAGTCCTTTACCCTTTTTTTTTTACTTAAAGGATATAAAAACTCTCGGCGTTAACATCGACGTTAACGCAGACGAACTAATTAAAAACGATCAAAGGTTTCCCTTCGACTTTAAGTGGAAATACATATGGTTTTACCTTTAAGGTCCGTAAGTAATAATTTTAAATTTGACGGAGCCTGAAATACGTTAAATACACTGACGATTGAATTATCCAGCCTTTAATAGGTTATATAAAATCTTAAAGTCTGTAGGGTATAAGGATATCAAATACTTTTCCTTAAAAGTTTTTTTTTTTTAAAAAAAAAAAAAAAAAAAAAACTCCGTTATTACTATTAAACGAATGTCTTAACCCCCCGAATATTTAAGTTTACATTAAAAAATATAAGGACTTTAACTACAAGATCTTTGTGAATTTGTTTTAATTAAAAACAAGCCTGTTTTTCACATCGTTAACTCTGTAACCTCTTTTCACGAAGCCAAGTTTTTAAAGTCCCTTCAGGCAAAGGATACGTAGGAAATGTTAAGGATGCTATAAATTAACATGTACTTGGGTCCACTTAATGTTATTCTCTATGATACTCATACTAACTTTAGGGCGGCGGAATTTCAAAAAGATATTGAAATAATAGATATTTAGTATAAATAGGTACCTATAAAAGCCTACTAAAGTATTAGGAACGTTAAAAGGGTATACGT
This sequence comes from Anisogramma anomala, assembly GCA_038502455.1. Classification (NCBI taxonomy): domain Eukaryota; kingdom Fungi; phylum Ascomycota; class Sordariomycetes; order Diaporthales; family Gnomoniaceae; genus Anisogramma; species Anisogramma anomala. The sequence goes on along the minus strand of JASMMZ010000003.1, from coordinate 13,624,560 downwards.
TTTATTTCTTCGAACGTATAATATCCTTAAGTTTGAAATTGAAAGTTTTACGGATTCGGAAACACGCTTATAAATAACAGTAAAAGGCCTAAACGATACTATAGGCCCTAAAGGTTTAATGCCAACGCTACTAGTTTTTGGAGCATATCCGCGCCTCACAAGTGAATCTTCGCCCTCGGCAAGTACTTTAAACCGTATTACGGCCTATAAAAAAGCTTTAATGGAGCTAAAAAAAAAAAAAAAAAAAAAAAAGAATCGGCACGCCTCTAAATTAATAATGCCCTTAACACCAGAAACGTCCCTTTAACAATCGACGTATTTGCTTTACCGTTATAAAGTGAAGTCCTTATATAGCGAGAGCATGGCAAAAAGGAAGGCTTATATAGGATTCTAAGTATCGCGAACTCCGAAATAGTTATTAAAATTACTTAAGTTAAGCCTCACATCAAGGTTACTAACGATAAAATCCCTTAATCTAAGCAACCGAGTTAATATAAACCTCCTTTACCCATTATCAATAAACCGATAAAACATAGTCGACGCGGACAACCCCCGAAGAAAAGAAACGTTAAAGAGGAGGAATATATACCGGGCCGCATTTACAATACTAATTAAGTAAGTAGGAAACAAAAAAAATAACGAAAACTTAATACTAAAGTTCCAGGTATAAGGGATTATTAAAACCTTCGGCAAATATATTAAGGAAGATAATAGGGTCTAGATCGACGTCCTATTAATTCGTGAGATTGTATAATTTATGTCGAAAGCCGATTCTAACCTTTAAACCCCAAATATCACGATCTTTTCGTCGAAGATTATTCACGAAATCAAAAGCAAAATCATGGGACAACCGTACGAAAAATTACGTCTCATCGCTTAAGGATACGGCGATAAAAGTAAAAACTAAATCCTTACGTAGTTGTCAACGATTTAAAAAAATCAGCTTACGCTTAATAATCGTTTTAATAATAAGTTTACTAACTAAGATTTAAGGTATCATTACGTTTAATATCGGAGATATAATGTAAGCCTATACGTAATAAATCAGGGACTTATATCAGATCGTATTGTTAAAAATACTATATAAACTACATAGTATTTACTCTTTAAAATGGTAATACGGTGTATTAAACCATTATATGGACTGGCTAAAGTAAAAGTCTATTGGCTTTTAATCTACTAGTCGCATTTTAAGTTACGATTAGCGATAAAGTCTTCAACGTACGATTCGTATTTGCAAATCAAGTAAGAGAGGAACTTTGGAGTGGTAGGTATATAAACTGACGATACCTTTTTCGTTGGAACGACTGGTTTTATAATACTAAAACAACAGGTAATTAAGGACTTCAAGTTTTAAAATTGCAAACCGCTAACAACGTTAACAAAAACCAGCTAATTTAACTTTAATAAATCTTTAATTTGTATACTTGATGTTGATACCGGCCTTAACTTTCGCCAAAAGGGCTAGGGTATTATTTTAGCTATAATCAATAAGATCAATATGACTAAGGCCTAACGGTACCTTAAATAATGTGCCTGTAATAGCTACATTACTACCTTATACTAACCAGAGGTATTATACGACCTATCCATCGCCGTACATATATAAACGCTAAGAAATAAAAACTTTAACCAGCTAAATAAGAGGTTCGAGTAGCAAATACGAAATTTTAACCGCGGGATTAATATGGTTTTAATCGACCTATCGAGGGCCAAGTTGATGATTTTTACGAACGGGTCTTTTACAAATAATAACGAATTATCTTTATAGATAGGCTTTTTAATAACCCTCGTTAACAAAAACAGGCGAGAAAACAAGTTTAGTATTATCGGTAGCCTAATCCACTAAATGTTCGTTAAGTATAAAAGGATTATACGAAACGTTTTAGCCTCGAAGATCTACAGTATAATAACGGGTTTTAACATAGGTATAATATTATGGGAAACCCTTAACCTTACTCCTAAGCATCTAAAGATTCTTTATATCCCGGTGGTGATTTATACCGACTTAAAAAGCCTCTTTAAATGCCTTTCGAATCTCGGAACTATTAGCGAGAAACGTCTGATAATCGACATAATGGCACTCCGTAAAGCCTACGAAAGGAGAGATATTAAGGAGTTCCGATAAATCGATGGCAAAGACAACCCTGCTAATGTTATAACGAAGACATCGCCAAACGAGGCCCTAGAAAAGTTTGTAGACAACAATAGACTAATCATACGCATCGAAAGCTACATTAATAAGCCGCCTGGAAATCTCAAATCACGTAACAGCAGTTAAAGATATGTTGGAAAATTGAAAGACTGCTAAGAGAATAGAGGGATTAGATTGATAATAGTGATTTATTTGATTGGCACGGTTAAAGTGGAGGCCTGCAAAAGCTTGTGGTTGAAGAACTTTTAGTAGGAATTGATAAACTCGGATCTCGGAGCGACGGAGAAATTAAGGTTAAATGGGGTTAATTTTCATGCAATTTGGGTGCGGAATACACTGGAATTGATATGGGTCTGGCCAGATGACGAGAAGGCAATTCAATGGTAACCGGAAAAGTTTGGTCAACTACACTAACGTACACGCACAAACTAAAAAGCTGCTAGAGTTGAAATAGTACTACATATAATGTAATAGATCAACTTTACTTACAGTAAAGTTAACTATACTGAACTGTAAGTTAATTGTATTGCTTTGTAGAGACTAACCGTATTGGATATAAGTCGAGTGCAGTATGCTACACTTCACCTTAGGGTACGAACCAAACAATTAGCCATACAAATTACTGTGCAGACCGGCTAGCGGTCTGCCAAACCTAGAACAATACATCCACCACTTGACCAACACAATACTATTGTTACTTCGACCACGATTCGAATCCACAACATTGCAACAATCTAAAGACCTATACATATATTCCATATTTTTATACCTTACAGGCTTTAGGGCTTTTTATAGCCAGTTAATAGCTGGGTGGTTCAAGCGCCGGTGTAGTTAAAGTATTTCCGACTTTTTTAAGTTGAATACCATTATTTCCGGGCCTTGAAGATAAAACTATAAGTATTCCTACTTAAAGGCGAGGGGAAACCTTTAGTTGTTTTAAGCCAATTCGTTTGTATCAACATTAACGTTAAAGTAGAGAGTTTTTATATCCTTTAAATAAAATAGGAAAACGGTGAGGAACTTAAGGATATGAAACATAATTGCTTTTATAACAGTTTAAATTACCGTTTTCCCTAATAACTATAGTTGTTTACTAGTTTTAAAGCTAACTTTAACTTTACTAATATCATAACGATTAATTTTAGTCATTATAGTGTTTTCTTTTCGTAATGCTACCTACTTTCAATGGCCTTTTATTAAGTACCTTACTGCCCATGTGTTTGACATAATACCTTAAAACATATAGTCCGCATAAAGATGGCAAAGATTAAAGGTATGTAAAGGATTAAGGGTTCGGTTAGGATAAAGGTAAAGGTTTTTACCACTTAAACGGCATAAGAAGACGTGGTTTGTTAATTACTAGGCCACACTAGGAGTATTATTTTCGTATCACTTAATTTATTTAAGGGTATTATCGTCGTTAATTGACTCGATGCCTTCGAATTGTGCGATTTGATTCAAATAGTCCTGCGCAAAAGTGGTAGGGTATTGGATATAATATATCACCTTTTTATTTTTTTGGCTTGGCAGAAGGGTACCGAGTTAACTAATAGCTAGACTTACTAAAAATTTAACTTTTTTTCCACTATTACTACGATAGTGCTAATGATTAGCAAGTTCGCTTAAATTTTGGACTAATTAGCGTTAAAGTAACTACTACTTCCAGTTTATAGTTGGTAAGCCAAACCTTAGCTTTTGGAGCTTCCGTAACCGTATTTGCAGTCAATATAATTAACCATCATAAGGTCTTTATTATTTATATTATGGAAGTTGCTAGCTTAAAAGTATATACCAAACGAGTTTGGTATAAGCGTTATGAAAATTGTAAACAAAAAATTTAACGGATTAAAAAAGCCTTCGTAAGTGGTATCGAAGCGTTATAAGGTGTATTCAAACTCGTTAAAATCCGTAACTACTGCCCGTACCTATTCGTGAAATGTAGCTTCGCTATCGTACGTTTTCCTCATTACTTTCTAACATAACATTAACTTATTAATTGTCTAGTTAAACATATCTATCGGTATTTCCTCCTTTATATTCTTAATTATTATCGTTATCTACCTCATAGTGGCCTAGTTTGTATGATATTACACAAGGTAAACGTCGTATTCGAAGTAGTTCTTTATATTGTTATAAATTTCGCAAAACGCAATATTTTAGGTAAGAAAGGTTAGATAATAATTCCTGACATTCCCTATAAGAATTCCGGGGAATATTAAATAAAAACCAAAAGGGTAAACCTTTATCTACTTGAAAATGTTTAAAAAGGGCATTATTCTGATGTCGAAGAGGTTATAAGGCTTTCTGTTGCACTTTTTTACGTCGTTTCAAATTATTGCGAAGTTCGTAAGAAGTTTGTAAACAATGTTAATCATTTTAATAAGTTCTAGGAATAGGACGCAATAGTTATTTTAGTCTTAATTGGGTTTTTCTAGCAGTTTAAGCTTTAAAATTTTCGAAATACGATATTAAAGATATTTACCAGTAGCTTAATCCGAGGGGTAAAATTCCGTGATAAAATTTGTAATAGGCTTTCGAATATAGGCAAACCTGCTATAAAAAGGGTTTTAAAAGGCTTAAAAATTTTAGGTAAAGTGTTAAAGGGGAAAGGGAACCGGAAAGCTTTGAGAGACTTGACTATCTTACTTAATGAACTGGTGTAAAACGCTTACTTTGATACCTTTAGCCGTGTTGGCGGCCGTTGATTTACGCGTTTTGCTACCACTAAAGGCGTATTCTACGCTATTACGTAAATATGTTAAACTGCCGAGCAGGTTAACAGGTTCCTCATCGCCAGTGCAAAAAGAAACTTAACTTAACTAAAGATAAAGGAGAAGTCCCCTGAATCCTTGATAAATGCGTTGAGGTTTTTCAATACCCTTTCTTTTAAGAAGTGGATTTTAAGGATATTTTATAAGATATGCTAGTTTAAAAAGTTTTTATACCAGCTTTATATTGCTTCAAACTGGCAAATAAACTCTTTTCTACTTAAGTTTTACCATAATCTTTATTTTAACCCCTTTTAAAACTAAAGTTTATATATATATAGTCCAGTTGTTAAAAAGATTACAGAAATTAATAAAGACGTGGTTAGAGTTATCAGTATTACAATATTTAACGATATAGTAGCCGACGAAATTGGTAAAATATTTTTCGGTTAAGTCTTTATTAACGTCTTATATTCAAAACTCGTAATTATAGTGCTTGGGAAAAAAGTATTCGAGGGCCTTAATTGGTTTTTTATTAATAGTGTCAGTAATGGCTTCAAAATGGGAGCTTGCGGTAGCTATTTTAATGTGCTAATTCATGTAGGACGTGTAAACCGAGGGACTTAGTGATCTTGGGCGTAAAGGCATAGTGTTTTGGAGTAAAGTTGCGTAGGAACTTGGTAACTCGGCGTTAGGTCGCCCAGCGTGGCTTTCTTGTCGCGACTTGGCAATTCTTGGTGTTTTCGCTCAAAACAGCGAACTTGACGATGAAATTAACTTAGGGAAAGTGAAAAAATAAAGTAGGGGCAAAGGTTTAGTATAAAGGGTGAGGTCGAAAGTTTTTTATTGTTATCGGTTGTTTGGCGTAGGAACTTAGTCGTTTTTCTACAGTAGTAGTACCTGCAGTAGTATTAACTTAGCTGTTTGCCAACTTGTCGAACTTTGAGACTTCTAACAGTCAATCTCAATGTTTTTCTTTAAGAAGAATCCGTGAAGATTTCTTGGTGTTTTCAATATCAATACTGTCGCTACCTCTAAGCTTCCGTAAAAACCGACGCAACCTAGAAATCTTCTCTACTTACTACTGTAAAAACCGACGCAGTAGTAGAAGCCCCTCGCAAAAATCTTTCCTCTACCCTAACTTTGACATAAAGCGTAACAACCGGAAAGTAGCTTCTTCTTCTACTTATCTAATCTGTGCTTAACACAATAAGCACTGATCAGTGTTGGTAGGCCTTACCTAATAAGCCTTTAGACGTTGTAACTTTGTGAATTATATTAGTCGAAATAATAGTAGTATTGTATTGGTTAAGTGGTGGATGTATTGTTCTAGGTTTGGCAGACCGGTAACAGGTCAGCACAGTAATTTTTATGGCTAATTTCTTAGCCCATGCCCCAGTGTGAAGTGTAGCATACTATACTCGACTTACATACAATGCAGTAAATCCACACAAATAATACGTTCAACTTGCAGTTCAGTATAGTCAACTTTACTGTAAGTAAAGTTGAACTACTGCACTATATTTGGTACTATTCCAACATTTTTCCTTATTAAATAAATTACGAAACTTTGATAACTAGGGTCAAAAACGTAACCAATCATTTTTCTTTTTTTCGATAGTCGGTACGGTCGACTATAAAATCCTCGTTATTTTACAAAACCTTATAATGAAAATACATTACGACCAATCTTACGTACATTATACCGTCTATTAAAATCGGCTTATTGAACTAATGAAAAACGATTATATAATATCTTGAATATCCTCAAACTACGACGTGTTATTATTATATTGAATTTTTCTTCCTTTTACTACTAACTATTGAATGATTGCCGCTAATGTTTAAAATGAATTATTAATATCGTATTAATAATATATTAAAGATTATATTCTGCGTTATTCCGGTAATGATATATATTAATATGGAGCTTTATTATCCATTGATATTTACGCAAAACTAAGATATTTTAACCATACACGTATTCCGCCGTTACCCTAATATCATTACTAAATTTTGACGGTATAATAACTGCATTTAATTTATCCTTAATAGTTATATTGAAGTTTCATTTACCGTATAACAACAATTATAATCAAAACAGACTTCAGCATTGAAAAAATAGGTATTATTAAAAAGTAGAAGGATGAGAGAAAAATTCGTTTATACGTATTTTTATTAAATTATATTCCTTTTTACTCGATTTTATAACTTCGTTATTGAATTTACGTAATTTTTCAATTAAATTATATTTATAAATTAAAAAATTTTCGTCGCCGATAATACAGAACCTTTATCTACCTTTTCGATTTAAACCGTATATACCTTCGTCGAATGAAAAGCCTGGTGGATTTTACAATTAAATTTTTAATGGTTCGATGAACTTTAACGTAAGTAATATTTCGTAACCAATTTAATCCGGCGTTCCTTCACTATTATTTATACTACCCGACGTTCTTGATCTTGGGTATATACCGAACGAACTTATTAAAATTACTAATCGCGATTGCTTTAACATTTTAACAAATATATTTAAAAAGTTCAAAACTCCATTGTAACTATATTTTTATCCGGCCGATACATTTAAATGGGATTAGATAATTATCGTCTCAAACATTGCTTGAAGTTTCAAAACTTTAATTCGTTTACAAGATTACGGTATTTTACTAAAGTCGTCATATTACCGATACGGTTAACTTTTGCCGTAATAGATTTGTTTTGAATACGTTAGGATATACGAAAACGTAGGTAATTATATGTAACAGCCGAAAGCTAGTTGAAACCACCCGCTTTAGTAAATAATATTTCGAACCTAATAATAAAGGGCACCTATCGATTTTTATCGCTTATAAATAATCCTTTGAAATCAATAAAAGCCTTATCCGTGAAATAAAGGTTTCTAAAAAAAAAACCCTTTAATAAAATCGAAAATCTTATTCATATCGTACATTGCCTCGTGTCCACCGGCCTTATAATATTCCATAATAGCCTATTTTATAGTCGTCTTATAATAACTCTATGGGTAAAAACACGTATAACGACCTTTTCCGATCTATATTTTATCTGCTTTTGATATAAATTGAATTATTTATGGCGTTGTATCGTAGGTAAAAATAAATTTATAGAATTACGGTTAATCGTATCGTCTTCAACTACCTTTAAACGTTGAAACCCTAACCCGAATAACCGTTCAGTCGGCTTCGAATTACTGAATTTTAGTAAATAACTGGGCGAAGTTAGATATAGGGTTGAAAACGGAAATCGATTAATTAGGTTATTATATTTACTTTACTTTTAACGCGATATAACTTATAACATATTAGAAGTAAGATATATTGGCCTGATTTGGCTTCGAAAAGATGAAATATGTATTTATAAAGGAAAAATACTAGGTATTTACGAGGTCCTATCCTCCTCGATAACGTTCAAATATAGCGTAAAATTATTAATATTTGTGATCGATTCTTATTCTATAAATGATATTTTTTAAGGGTAAAAGGAAACTTTAATTATGTATTATATTCTAACCTATAATAATAAGCTCAATAGGTGTCAAGTGGAGTTTACTATTAAAGTACAAGCGAAATAGTAGAAAAGGCTATAGTAATCCTTCATCCAGGACTTATGAGTATGGTTCGTATATAGCCTGTTATATACTCTTTCATATAATGTCTGTAGACTATATCCAAGCCGCGTCCGGACCGGGTACTACATATTCCGTTACATGCATAGTCACGTAACCTATGGACTGAATGGCTAGTGGCCTAAGTTCCTAACAATAAGTACCTTGCAAATTTTCCATAGTTATTTCAAAATAAATTAGGGATGGTTTTAATGTTCAGGAAATTTTTGCGAGTTGTGGAGAGTATTTCCACCGTTTTCTTAATGTATTAAACGACTTATCTGATTTTACATTCATCTTATAATTTGTATAGTCTTTATACGTATCCTTTCTATCGATTTTTATTGTTAAGTATTATTAATTTGTCATTGATTATAATATAAAAAGGAAGAGGTTACGGTTTTGGTTAGAGACTATAGTTATGAGAATTAACGTTTTTCGTACAATATTGTAAGTAACTTTATATTTATTCATATCATTTTCGTCTATCAAATTCTTAAAGAATAGGCGGTAAGTTACTGTTCTTTGTAACGTTATGTCATGGTCTTAACTATTATCCATAAGGTATGTGAGAAATCTATTCCTTCGTTTTTTTAACAGCATTTGAAAACTTTACACCCTAAGTTCTTCCGCTCTTTTGATATATTCGACTAGTAACTCGTAAGTGCGACATTCGAAATTTATTCGAATTACAATACTAGTATTTGTTGTTATAGAGCGAGTTTTGAAACGGGCGGCGAATAACGTTGACAATTTGCCTTATTCTTGTTGTTATTCTTTAGGTACGTTTATGTATTGTTTGGATATCTCAGTTTTTAATTTAATTCGAAAATAGCTTTTTTAAAAAAAAACTGATACAAATCTCATTTTGATATTATATTTTAACAGTGATTTCTACACCTTCGAAATAGTTTGCAGCGTTGTTACCGAGATATCCTATAGAAGTTTTGGCAAATTTTATTTTGGATAATTAGTAACATGTTAGAACAGTAGCAATTGCAGTGCAGTAAATCAATTTTACGTACAGTAACATTGACTATACTGACTGCAAGTGGATGATTGATTTAGACTAGGGCACAAACTAAGCAATTGGCCATACAAATTAATGTGTAAACCGGTTAGCGGTCTGCCAAACCTAGAACAATACATCCACCACTTGACCACGCAATACTACTGTTATTTCAACTACGATTCGAATCGACAACATTGCAACGTCTAAAGGTCTATGAACAGGTAAGCTTACCAACATAACGGTTGAATAAAATTGTATGTTTTTGATAGTTTTTTTCAATTCATGACTTCATTAAGAACCACTTTTTATCGTTAATTGACGTCTTTGTACCTTTGTAAATATAAAGTTTTATAGAATATTATAGCCGTTAAACGAATGTAATTTGTAAATTAGGGTAATAAAAGTTTGTAATTTTTTCTTAAATTAACGTTCTAGTTTCAATCGATCGAATGTGTTAGATAGCCAGCCTAAGCTAACTGTGGGTCGTAAGGTTTAATTCTTGTTTTCGTTCTTTTTGTTCTCGTTCTCGTTATTGCGTTTCTAGTACTTGTTCTTCTTGTTCTCGTTCTTGTTATTGCGTTTCTCGTACTCGTTTTCACTTCGTAAATTTGGTTCTTCGTGCTTTTGAATCTTGTATTTAATTAAATTTATTTCTAACTACGAATTGGGAGATCTGTGAGGAATTCGAAGATTGCGCGGGTCATCAAGATGGTTACGACATGTTCCCTGTGACCCCGGGTAGCTATTTCCTTAGTATAAGTCATGCTTGGCATGCATCTCGATCCTCCATGCTACCACACTCCCTGTACTTGACTTACAGTCAATACAGTCAACTAGCAGTCAGTGTAATCAACTTACAGTCAGTACAGTTGACTTGGCTGTACTGCAATTGACTGCTGTTCCAACAGTGGTACCAGCTTTCTTCTAGTGGGTTCTTTTGTTCATCTCGGTGGGCCGACCGACTGCAGAGCCATGAATGTTGTAAGTCGTCCCGGCTGCATCCAATGGTACCAAAACACCAAAAAAATATTATGACTTCATGGGCGCACCATGTTAAAACGGTGCACAGCAGCCGCACAGAATGCAGCTTCCTGACCGTCTGCGAAACAGCCCCCAAAACGGGAAATCGTAGTCCACAGAAACAGGGGCTTCACCAGCATTTACTAGTGGGCACGTGCCTACCTATGCCTACATACTATATAGCAAGTATTTTGCGGAGTGGAAGCACAATGAATGCGTTGAACACGCCCTCTCCCTTGAAACCTTGGTACGTTTGAGTGGTGTTAGCACAATTACTACTAGGAACCCTTACTTTGTTGGTGGTCTTTATACGGCGACCTTGCTGACCAAGTTGAAAGACGGGACTGTAGTACGGTACCATACATAGTATTTAAACACGATTGGTGCGTACTGTTTTGGGTGGGGTTAACATTTTTGGCGAGTGTGGCGCACGGATCAAATATTTCACCAATATGCTTTTCATTACCCATACTACCATAGTTGTAGTTCCGTGCTGAAAGTATGGGTCAATATATAGTCCGTTCCCTCTACTGCCATGAAAACCATGTTACGCCATGTCATGTCACGCTGTGAAGATTTTCAACGGGAATACTCCACCATACCATGCCATCGAAATATTCAAAGTGGATACTCTCATGCCATGCCACGCTATGAATGTGTAGGAGTAGCAATAGATAGACCTGGCTGATGATTGGCTGCAAGCCACGTTGGCCTGCCACTACAGCTATTCCCACATATAAATACATATTTCATTCCTCCTATGGCACCCGTAGGCCCGTAGGGTAACGAGGAGAGACTACCATGTGATAAGTTAGATACATGTGAACGCCACGGCTGGCCGTGTGTTGAAAGGATGAAGATCAGGATCCCGAATAGCACACCAAGCCCTAACCGACATACTATTAAGATATTCATCCAAATCAGCCATGAACCACGCCCCGAGTGTTACGTCGGCCTGTTCGTGAACACTCTTGGCAAGCCCCAACTTTGGCAAGCGCCAACTTCAATCGTGGATGCCTACGATGCAGCTGTCAAGGAGGTATCTTGAAGTTTCCAAAGCTTCCAAAGCCTCCAGAAGCGCATAAAGACCTTCCGCATGCCCATGAGCCTCTCGACACGACATGGCGATGGCATGGCGATCGCTGCATCGGCGTGAGCTCCCCGAGCTGCATCCTTGGGTTACCGACCAATGCCATGTCGTGTCTGGCAGGCAGTGCAACCAGCAGTGGAATATGGATGATTTGCAGAGAGATAGCGGAAGTTCCCCTTGGGAGCTGGGTTGAGTCTTGTTCATGACGTCGGGCGCCTAGCAGCACGTATTCAGACAAGGAGCCCACGGGAACAAGGCCGTGCCTTGCCATGGTGCTTCGATGGTGTCCTGTGGCGGATCAGACCCTGGCCTTGGTCATCGACGGCTTGCGGGGCAGCATCACGCCGCGGCCCAGCTCATGCCCCAGATACGGGCTGGGGATCTTGTCCACCCGCAGCGTGGGCTCGACCGACTCCTCGCGCAGCTCGAACTCGTACGTGACCTCGATCTCCAGGCGCCGCTCCATCGACAGCCGCTTCAGGCGCGACAGCATGCCGCTGTCGCTGTCCATGGCGCGGTAGCGCGGCGCGCCGGCACCGGCGCCGCGGAAGCGGCGCTCGCGCGCCGCGGAGCGCCACCGCGCCGGCACGAGCAGCAGGTAGGCGCGCTCGCGGTACTGCCGCGTCGTGGCGAACGCGGCCAGCAGCACGACCGACGCCAGGCAGCCCGGCACGAAGGCAGCGAAGTGCACCCGCGCGGCCGCGGCCGACAGGTCCGGGGGCGGCGGCGTGCGCGCCAGCTGCTCGATGCGCGTGCGGTTCTGCAGGCTGATCAGGATGTTGTCGGCCTCGAAGAGCGCGAGCGCGAGCGCGGGCAGGAACGTGCGCACGATCAGGTACTTGTCGTAGATGCCGCCCGGCTGTTGCGCCAGCGCGCCGAACGGCGTGCTGCTCGCCGCCACGCTGGTCGTGAGCGAGTCCGACCGGGCCTGGCTCGTCGTGGCGGGCCACATGCCCGCCTGGCGCTTCCAGTCTTGGATCTGCTGCGAGTTCATGCGCCGGTAGAGCCGGCGGGTTTGGAAGTACTCGATGAACATGAGGAAGAACCAGACGAGAAAGCCCACACAGAAACCGCAGTCTGCATGGGCAGCGCCCAGTTAGAAAAGGTCGATTGTTTTGTTGGACAGGAACAGGAGGAGGGGAGGGTATGCTGACAGAAGAAGTTCAACACAAAGTTATACCAGAAGAAAGATTCTTGAAAGGCTTCCAGTTGAAGGACAGCGATTGTGAGGATGGCAACGAGGATGGAGAAGGGCTTTCCAAGCTCGGTGACGATGGTCAGTACTCGGCCCCATCGCGGGTTGTCTCCCCAGCCATAAACGGACTGGCAAAGCCTCAAGGACCAGAAGTAGGCCAGGCCACATTCTGCCACATAGCTGCCCCATCCTGCTGTGGATCAGCCTCCATATCGGGTTTGACCTTCCTCCTAGCATCAAGCACTTACGGATCAGCCACATGGTCCTATCGACGCCGGGCACAAGAGCGCCTCCTAGTCCTATGGCCTGGGCGTTGTCAGGGTCGGCCTTGATCAACGCCAACTCGGCATACTTCAGCTCCTCATAATAACTGCAGATGGGTCCGAGAAACCAGGTGTCAGCACCGAGTGGCCCGTTGCCAGCCGCTCAGCGACGCTTGGCGAAGTACAGCGGCGTCTTACAGTATATCGTGTATCTGCTGTGTTATACTCGATGCCGTCGCCAACAGCGCGATGCTCGACGCAATGAATACAACTACCTGCCTGTCAGCATCCCCCCGGCCGAGCCGTCTGAGCAACCGCTTCGGCCGTGGCCGTGGCCGTGGCCGTGGCCGTGGCCGTGGCACGGCTCAACACTCACAGCTGCGCCTCTCATTGCCCATCCACAGCAGCCTCAGCAGCAGCACGTTGGCCGCAGCGCATGCGAAGGAAAACACCAGCACGCCAGCAGCAGCGCCCTCGGCGCCCGCCGGCACTTGAGCCATGAATCAGGCCCCTCAGGTCGCCAGTTCGGCCTCGAGTCGGGGCCTGCCGGGCCAGCGAGAGCAGTAGGCCTGGTGCCCGTGTCGATATGCGAGCTTCGAAGGTGAGGCGAGACAAGGCGCAGACACAAGATATGGGGTCAACTGGGGAGCCATCATCCGCAGAACAGTTGCGCATGATGCCGGGCCCGACTATCCCCTCGGTACAGCCCCATTCAGCTTCGACTACCTCAGACAATGCACGATTCTATTCAACAGGGGTACTTCACGAATAAACTGTTGAATGGGCGGTGCCCTGCAAACCCAAACGACATTGGAAATTGCAGTCATGCAGACCCTTGTTTTACTGTGTAAGAGAGGGAATCGTGCCTTGTTTTTAGTAACAATTCTCATAGAAAAATAGCTAGCCACCTTCCACTAATAAGGTCACTATATATACAGACATATCAAACACAACATAGAAATATCTACAGACATATCAAACACCACATAGAAGAGGAGTGGAAAGGTCAGTAACCAACTTGCAAGCGCCCACCTGTTGGCTCCGAATGTCGGCTGATTCGAAACCATATTTTTACTATTGTTTGCGTAGTATTGTGTCTCATAGCCTAATTTTGTCCGATGCACTTAATCCTGTAATTAATATTTATCCTTACTACCAAAAGCTTATAAACGATGGTCTATGCAGCGACCTTCCTGACGAATCGGCTTGTTCGACCCTGCAGGGAAGGCTCATGCTCGCCGCGCATTGGATTGGGGTTTGATGTCACACCTTCCATACTAGTATTTGAACAATTTTATCACCAACTTTTTTTTTGGTTGATTCAATTGTTTTCGGACCCTGTAAAAAAAAAAACCTTTCGATAAGCTATAATCTACGACGGTATGGGCCGAAATGTTAAAACCCCTGCCTCTACTTTTAAAACCCATCCGTGCACCCGCCTGACTAATTTGAGTAACATCAATACAAACATTTTCATAATTAACATTTCGCATGCGTCGCATGTTTCCCCCCCGTTCAGCCAGCCAGCTAGCCAGCCAGCCATGACAATGCCACGGCTAAAAGGCAAAAGGACCGACCTCCTAGCTTACAAAGCTACAACAACGAGAAATCAAGCTTTTGTTTTTTTTACTGTATTGAAAAGAGATATGGCTATATGACAAAACCGTTGCATAATCAATGACAACAGTGGGTTTAAGAGACCTAACACGTTGTTGACAAGGAAAAACTTAAACGTTTGTTAGCGACAATACCACAACACCGTAGGGTCTATTGGTTCAGAGCTCAGGGTTCAGGTCACTAGTATTACGGTGATAAATCTATTAAACCATTTAAACGTGATACATGATGGGAAATATGTTACGACAACTATGTGAGGGATATAACAATATGTATGATCAAAGATTTACAATAGTATGCAATTTATGTACATATCTCAAACCTAATATCCTATATTTAACATATGCTTTTGAATCTATGACCATACTCCTTTTGAAAATAATGAATTTAAATAGAAAATGAAAGGATAATAGTAATCCAATTAAAACCAATAACCTTATACAATATAACAAGAATACGCTATTAACCTTTTTGCAATTACAAATGAATGTTATAATGATGACTACTGTTAGGACATAGTTAACTGCAATGGCTGCAAGTTGATTGTTAGGTACACATTCAACAAAGAGCATAAACCAAGCTTTAGCCCATACGAATTAGTGTGCAGATCGGCTAAGCGGTTTGCACAATTTGAATCCTATATTCATCACTTAATTTTGTAGTACCATTTGTTATTTTGACTACGATTCGAATCAACAACTCGTTGCAACATCTAAAAGCCTATATGCCAAACTTATGAATACTGATTGATGTTTGACGGCAAGTTAAACATAGATAAATTGGATAGAAAAATTACCTTCCGGTTACGCTTTATGTAATTGCAAAGTAGAGAAAAGATTTTCGCGAAACGCCTTTGTAAATTACATTAGATTTTACGTACACAGGCAGTAAAAACATCTTAAATTGCGTTAATTTTCGCGCCAGTGTAAAAGTAATGACGGTGTCGCTAAATCATTAACATATTTTTGTTGAATTTACTTTTTCAATAAGCTCTGAAATCAACCGTTCAAAATCATAACACTACTAAGCGAGCGATACTAAAATTACCAAGTCCTTCGGCAAATAGGTTAAACTCGCTACTCAACGTGACAGATCGCCAAGTCGCAATACAAATACGCTAACCTTATACGACAGATCGTTAAACCGTGACAAATAAGTTAACTGTTAGAATTGCAGTTAATTGCAGTACAATCAAGTTGACTGTACTAACTACAAGTTGATTGTATTGACTACAAGTTGGCTATATTGACTGCAAGTTGACTGTATTGACTGCAAGTCAATTGCAATGGTGTGCCCAATTTAATATGGGGCACGGGCCAAGCAGTTGCTCATACAAATTTGTGTACACGCCGGCTAGCGGTTTGCCAAACTTAGAAGTGACACATTACCACTCTTAATGCAATATACCAGTTACTTCAACCACGATTCGAATCGACTTTATTGTAACAATAAAAGCCTACCAACACTAATCAATGTTTATTAAGTTCAACACAAAAAAGCTACGTAAAAGACAAAGCTATTTCCCGTTTGCTATGCTTTGTAATTACGTAAGGGGGAGGAAAGACTTTTGCAAAATACCCCTATAAACTTACATTGGTCGTTTGCAGCAGTCCATAAATTACAACGATAACGTTAAACCATCGGCATATGTTTATTGAGCGTATATCAAAACATAAACATTCAAATAAACCGTTAAAAGTCTTAAATTCTTCAAGTTTTCAAGTCGAAAGCCATTACCAAAGTAATCATTACACTAAAGTTGTTAAATAATCAAGTTGCTACTAAAAACCGATAAGTTTAAACACTAAACGGCAAATAACCAAACCTACACCTACTTATATCTCTCTATATTTCCTACATTAACTTTTCTCTTCACATGAAGTTAAAATTATTTATCGAATACTAGAAATGATTGCTAAAATTAATCGTTAAAATATTCTCTAACAACGCAAAGATTGACATCGTTACCGATCCTGCAAGGAAAAAAATAATCACAAACCTCGAATTTACGTTTGTTAAACACTTTAATTAAGATATATAGTAAACAAATACTAATGAAAACTTTATAATAAAATACCCAACCAATTATATAAGATATTTTATTCATAAAATAGATTATAATGAAGTAAACCATAAACTGGATTCCCTTTACGATTTTGCCAAGTTTTTTAAGGATAGGTTATTAGATATTTGGATGACAATAGAAAAATGGGTTTAGGTAATACTAAGAACTAACATACGTAAACAAGAAATCCCACTTCAAGGTAAACTAAACAAGAAAAACAATTCGGTAGACGTACTTTACGAATGTACCATGCATAAATACCCTCAATATATACATGAAAATAAAAGTAAAGATATCGCTAGCAATAACACCCCTTAACGTTTATATACGCGCTCACAAAATCCTACTCAGAATCGATGACAAATGAGTTTTTTAAACCCTTATACTTAAATACCTAAACACGCTACTACCTTGAGCAATAAGTAAGAAACGATGATTGATCTATTTGTAGAAAATCTACGAATCTTTTAATCGATAGAGTAAAAACCATACCAATCCCATCAAAGAGCCCCTTAATACTAGTAGCGACCTTATTAAACCTTTGGAAATCCTTAATAAGCCCCCCTAGATATTCAATTCAAAGAGGTTCATTAGTAGTACTAGATTTAATAATAGGGAAGGAACGGCTTTACACGCGAACCTATAGCTATAGGGAATGTGGAATCTGGAGAAAACACACTTTGTCAGGAAGTTTATAAGGCTTTCATAAGATACAAAAAGTTTGAATACGCCTTACAATACGCTGACGCCACTTGT
The DNA here is from genome assembly GCA_038502455.1 of Anisogramma anomala. Classification (NCBI taxonomy): domain Eukaryota; kingdom Fungi; phylum Ascomycota; class Sordariomycetes; order Diaporthales; family Gnomoniaceae; genus Anisogramma; species Anisogramma anomala. The sequence goes on along the minus strand of JASMMZ010000003.1, from coordinate 13,607,057 downwards.
AAAAGCTTCTTTAGCCAAATATATTTATTTTGTAGTATTCTAATGATCTGAGTGCCAAGTTAATTTATATGTTCCCTTAAAACTATAAATTAATTAATTAGAACGACGATGAAAACCTTGCGTTTATCAACTTTATCGATTGCAAGTATAAAATACCATAGAAAGCCGAATATTGGAAGTCCAAATAGCTATACACATAGAAATAATACTTTGACTTAAGTGTAAATCAATCTTGTAAGTTTACTTATTAAAAATATTCAAAGGTACTCAATGTATGGAAAATGAAGCTGCTAATTAACACATCCAATTTATGTTGAACGTCGATCAAGACAAACGATTTATCACGTATAATATTACTTTGCTTCTGATAGGAAATGAATTGAATAGTTTGTAAATGGTGAAAAAATATGAGTGAAATATGAAGAAAAACCGTCTAAAATTATCGGCTAGCAGAAGGATAATAGTCCTAAAAAATTGCAATAATTAGCTGATCACAACTTTTTATATTGGTTAAAAGATGAAAACTCTATTAACATTATAAAGATAAACATCCCAGACTTGCGCATGTATTTACTATTTACAATCGTTATATGAAACAAATATTTCAAAATACTGTACCAGACTCTAGAATAACGCAATATTTAATAGAAATTTATTCTTAGTATATCGTATTACAAAATAATACTTAATATCATTACGGAGCTTGATTATATAGACGCCGGTAAAACCAAAGCTAGATTTAGCTTTGGAAAGGAATTGTTTTCACTTGAATCAACGATTGTAAATACATTCGTTCAACTTGTTGTTTTATACATGTTGAAAACCAACATTTCTTTTTTTTCTATACTTGGAAAATATGAAGAACCTCAAAGTTAATATTAACATTCAAACTGACGAACGAGTTAAATATAATGATTAAATATTTTCATTTAATGAGAAATAGATATACTTGTAGTTTTATTAGTAATGACTAAAGGTAACGTTATTCAACTTAATAAAGTTAGAACTTTATTAATCGAAACAATAGTTGAGTAACTCTATGACTACTAAGTTATACAAAACCATTGAAATAATTGGGCCTGAAAATGTGAACTTATCTGTATTGAAAGGAATTAAATAACTCTTTTATGATTTCTAAAACCATTATCAAACGATTATTAAGTTTAAATCAACGTTAAAAAAACCAATACTTTAATAATGAAGTTTTTGTTAACGTGTTTTACTTCAACAACAAATTAATATTTTAAGCCGTCAATTCGAAAACAATAATTCACGATGTTTAATTCCATTAAACCATTATAATAAAGAAAACATAATAAGTATTACGTGCACTAAAGGTTTACATATACATATGACTTTTGAAAATACTAGTTAACGATATTTATACCAAATTTACTATAGCTCATTTTTAAACTAACGTTAAGTCAATGGGGATTCAGTGTAAATAAGTATTTATTAAAGTTCACTAAAGTATTGGTAATAGTAAAAGAATGCATATATTTTTACGTGAAGCTTACAATATCCTTCTGTTAGAGATTGGTATTTTTACAAACTTAAAAACAATATTGAAAATCGCAGCAAAAAACCTTAACAGTATTGTTAGTTTTAGCGGCTTATTGTTGATTTTACTAGTTCAGAGCGCAAACTACCCTGGCCACCACTACCAATTTTTCATATAACTGGGTTGTTCTGACATTGGAATCGGCTAGCTTTATGTATGAGTTCGAGTTCTTGTCCTTTCCTATCGCTTCAACCAACCAGTAAGTCCTATTAGTTCCTTCAAACTAAAGCGACCTAATGAACTGGAACTCTACTACCTACTAGGGCTTGATTAACGACAATATCCTAAAATATGAAATACACGTACGCTAAAGACACATAAAATAGCTGGGCGTTACTAAACACCAAAAATAAATACAGGGTTCACAATTACTTGGGTAAATGTACTTGATTTATTTACTGGATATTAGTCGCTGTTTATATGTTGTACTTGCAAGGATATCAATATTATAAGCTTATAAAAACCTTGGTTTAATAAAAAGAATAATAGACAAATTTTAATATAACGATACTTAGGTTACGATCTCTTTTACCAGTCCGAAATTAGGGTTGATCCGCCTTTATATAGGAAGTCTAGCGCGAATTGATTTTTACAACTATACCTTGGGTTCTTTTCTACGTTTAAAAAGAGGTCTTTTTTACCGTAAAACAAACTCAGAACAATCTCAGAAAAAGCCTTTTATAATTACGTATTAATGGGATCGACTTAATAAATGTATATAAACATTAATTCAATAATAAAGTATTAACGGAAACTTTCAACTCAATTGCTCAATCCCAAAAAATGATTATTAAAGACTTCAATGTAATATACAACCTAGTAAAAACAACTTTAAGTAATACAAATAGGTGAAAAGCTCTAAGGAATTAGATCCTCACAACAAACATACATCTTAAAAACGAAATAGGAGTTTCTGTTATAGACCCAAGCCATTGTCTATTGAGTTTATAGGTTACGTGACTGTATACGTAATGGGATGTACAGTACCTGGCCCGGGTGCAGTCCGGATACAGTTCATAAACATCACGTGCGAGAGAACATAATAGGCCGTGTACGGACCGTGCATATATTTCCTGTATAAAGGATCTCAGTAGCCTTTTCTAATTTTTTTAATACCTTAATTTTGAACTTCATTTGTCATTGACTTGGTATATCTTCATAGGTTGGATTATAATATACAATTAAAATTTTTCTTTATCCTAGTAAAAGATTTTTTTTGTTGTGAGAGAATCAATAATAAATATTAATCATTTTATATTATACCTTAACCTTATCGAAGAAATAGGTCGTCAACGAATACCTAGTTTTCCACCTTTATAAATCCACATCTCATCTTTTCAAAGCTGACTTTAGTTGACATATTTCTCCTATAAAATATTATCAGCTATATCGCGTTTATTTTCAAGTAAATATAACCACATGTTCAATCAACTTTCGTATTAGACCTCACGTCCGATTTCGTCTAAGTCGTTATTAAAATATAGTAACTAAAATCTGACTTAACTATCATTCGAGTTAATCTATTAACGCCTAGAAATAACTGGAAACAACAAGACCAACCTAACTTCAATAAATTGGCTTTTATATGGGCGACAATGCTCCAAATCAATAAATTTATATCAAAGGAAAATAAAATCAAAATTAAAAAAGTTTGGCATACGTTTTTTTGCGTATACGGTTATTAAAGAACGGTAATAAAACAGATTATTACGGAATATTACGAGGCCAGTGAATATAAGGAAATATATAATTTGGATAAATTTCTCGACTATATTGAGGTTATTTTAAGCAAGTTTTATTGCGCGAGGGAAGCTTTGATCGAATTCAAAGGATTACTTAAAAGAAATAAAATCCCATATATTAGAATAGTTATATTTGCACCGCAGTTGGTCAACTTTACTGCAAGTAAAGTTGACTATACTGAAATGAAAGTTCAGTGTATTGTTTTGTGGGTCTACTGTATTGACTATAAGTTAAGTAGAGTATAGACTTAACTCATACTAGTGCACAGACCAAGAAATTATCTATATAAATTAATGTGCAAACCTGCTAGCGGTGTGCTAAAACTGGAACAATATATCCACTACTTGATTACGTAATATTACCTTTATTTCGACCAATCGAATCGACAAAATTGTAATGTCTAATACTTTACTAATATTAAGCAGTGCCTATTGAGTTAAGCATAGGTTGGCTTAATAGAAGAAGAAGTTACTTTTCGGTTACATTTTAAGTTCATCATGGCGGTTGGGGTAGAGGAAATAATTTTGCGAAGGGCCCCTACTGTTGCTCTGCTTTTTACGGTAGTAAGTAGAAAAGACCTTAAGGTTACGTCGGTTTTTAGGGCAGCTTAAAGGTAGCGACGGTATTGTTATCGAAATATAATGAGAAATCTTTCTAAATCTTTCCTAAAAACTTTAAAATTAACTGTTAGAAGTTTTAAAGTTCGGTTAGTTGGCAAACGGCTAAGTTAATACTATTGCTAGTATTACTACTATAGAAAAACGACTGAGTACTACGGCCAAAATAATAAACGACCTTCGACCTTACATTTCATATTAAATCTTTTACCTTATTTTAACTTTTTTACTTCCCTTATGCCAATTCAATCGGTAAGATCGCTGCTTCAAGCGAAAATACCAAGTCTCTAAGTCGTAAAGTTCCCACGCGACTTTATGCTAAAACCTCAAATTTTTACTCAACTTTACGTCAAAGATCACAAACTCCCTCGCCCTACATACTTTACACGTCCTATATTAGCTAGAATGCCAAAATGGCTAATATTAGCGCTCACTTTGAAGCTCTTACTAACCCCATCAAAAAAGAAGCAATCGAAGCTTTCGGACCCCTCTTCTCAAAGCCCTACTATAAAGAGCTTTAGGAGTACGAAGTTGGCGAAGACTTACTAGAAAAGTACCTGGTTGATTTTATCAGCTGTTATATCCTTGACTTTGACGATGGAGAAGATTCTAACCGGGTTTTTCTTAAGTTTCGTGAGTTTTTTGACGACTGGAAAATTAATATATAGAAAGTAACTTAAACGACTATTAAGTCTAAACTAAAGGTTAAATTTAAACGTCGGGGGATATACGTGTTAAAGAAAAGCTTGACCAGGTTGGCAAAAACCTTTTTCGAGTTGGCACAACTTGAGAAACGCCCTTAAAATAGCAAAGAGGTGTTAAGAAACCTTAAAGCCCTTATTTACATTCTAGAGGACCTTCTCTCTACCCTTAACTAAGTTAAGCCCCTTTATATATTGACGATGATAAACCTTTTCATTTTCTCGGTAGCCCGGTACCTTTACATAACAGCATGGAGTACGTTTTTAGTAGCGGCAGGGCGCGTGAAATAGCGGTTACCAATGCCGCCTAAGGAATTGACGTTGGTACTATACACCAGTTAATTAAGAAAGATCGTTAAGTTTTTTAAAACCTTTAAGCCATTATTTCTCCTAGCTCTTTAATCGTTAAACCCCCTAACACCTTTTTACAGTAGGTTTACCTATACGTGCGAGCTTACCATAGATTCTATTATATGACTTTACCCCTCAGGTTTAGCGATTGGAAATTACCCTTAACACTGTATTTCGGAGGCTCGAAAGTTTAAACTGCTAAGAAACACCATTAATAAAGATTACGATGCCTATCGCAACCTGCCTCCAAGATCTGTCAAGATAGTTAATATTAATTATAAGCTCTTTACGAATTTCTCCAAAATTTGAAACAATGTAAAAAAGTATGATGTGAAGCTTTAAAACCTCTTCGATACCCAAAGTAATTCCCTTTTTAAATATTTGTAAGTAGATGGAGGTTTCCTTTTTTGGTTTTTATTTACTATTTCTTGAAATAATTCTGGAGTACGCCAAGAATTATTAAATAACCGTTCTAATCTTAATAACTACCTTTTGCGAAGTTCACGATAATATAAAAAGCCACTTCAAGTACAACGTCCACTTTACCTAGTATAATATAGATTGGTTTACTACGAGATAAACCACGATAATAGCGGGAAAAAATATGAGGAAATACTAATGAATATGCTAAACCAAATTTTTAATAAGTTAATGTTATATCAGTAAGTAATGGTATAAACTCACGTTAGCGAAGCTATACTTTGTAAGTAGGTATAAGTATCCATTCTGGGTATTAACAAATTTAAATACGTTTTATAACGTCCAAAAATTATTTATAAAGATTTTTTTTAGATTGTTACGCTTTTCATTTACAATTATAATAAATTATATATTAAACTTGTTTAGTATATACCCCTAAGCCAGTAATTTACCTAACGTAAATAAAAAATACCTTACGATAGTTAATTAAGTCGACCTTACATACAGTTACAGACACCTCTAACACCTGAAGCCTAGCTTATCAACTTTAGACTGGAGGTAACAACTACGTAAGCGCTAATAAGGCTGAAATTTAAGCGGACTTGTTAACTGTAAGAATTATCGTCGTAATAATGGTAAAAGATATTTGATTTATAGTAAATCTGGTTATTGGTTAACTCGCTACCGCTTTCCCCAGCAAAAAAACCAAAAGTCAATGTATTATATTTAATATCTTATTGTTGTTAAATAGTAATACTTGGATGAAATCGTAGACTCTGAAGGCGACGAGCTAATTAACGGTAACGATAGCTTTAAATAAATTAAGTGGCATGAAGATACAACTTATGGCATGGCCTAGTAATTAGCCAACCATGCTTTTCTGTACCTTTCAAGTGGTGAAAACCTTCGCCTTTACTCTAATTAAACCCTTAACCCCTTACACATATTTAACCTTTACGATAGTTACGCTGACCATACGTTTTAAGGTATTATACTAGATATAAGGGTAGTAACGTACTTAATAAGAGGCTATTCGTAATATGTGATACTCCAGAGGGAAAACATTATGGCTTTTCAGATTAATCGTTATGATATTGGTAAAGCTAAAGTTGGCTTTAAACTAGGCGAACAACTATCTTTATTATAGATAACAGTAGTTTAAACTGCTATTAGTTCGATTAAGTCTTATATCCTTAAGTTCTTAACCTCTTTTTTTTATTCAATTAAAACATATAAAAACCTTAGGCGTTAATGTTAACGTTAATATCGACGAATTGGTTTAAAAAGGATAAAGGTTTCCCTTTACCTTTAAGTAGGGTTACTAATGATTTTATTATTTAGGCCATAAAGTAATAGTATTAAATTTAAAGGAGCCGGAAATATGCCAATTAAATTGACGTTTTAACTATCTAGCCATTAATAGGCTATATAAAGTCTTAAAGTCTGTAAAGCATAAAGATTTGGATTATTTTACTTTAAAGCTATCATAAAACTTCATTACTATTGCTAAATATATGTCTAAGTTCTTCGAAGATTTAAGTTTATATTAAAAGACAATAATAACTTTAATCATAAGGTTTTTATTAATGTGTTTCATTTGGATAATAAGCCCATTTTTCATGTTGTTAACTCTATAACTTTTTTTTACAGAGTTAGGTTTTTGAAGTTCTTTTCGGTTAAGGATACATGGGAAACGCCAAAGATACTATGGATTAATATATACTTAGGTTTACCTAACGTCGTCGTTTACGATTCCGGTACTAACTTTGCGGCGACAGGGTTGTAAGAAAATGTTAATATAATGAGTATTTAGTGTTAATAGGTGCCTATAAAGGCTTACTAAAGTATTGGGAAGGTTAAAACGGTATACGTATTACTTTGTCGAGTATATAAAATCCTTAAGCTAGAGATTAAAAGCTTTAAGGATATGGAGGCACGCCTTTAGATAGAGGTAAAGGGCCTAAATGGTACTATAGGCCCTAACGGCCTAATATTAACGTTTCTGGTTTTTAAAGTATACTTATGTCTGACGAGTGAATATCTGTTATTAGTAAGTATTTAGAAATGAGCTATAACTTACGGTAAATTACTAAAGAAATTATGAAAGGAATCGACGCACCACTAAGTTAACGATAACCTTTATACTAGGAACGGCTCTACAATTATCGACGTACTTGTTTTGCCATTGTAAGGTACAGTCCTCGTGTGGTGGGAGCCAAGTAAATAGAAGGGCTTATACAAAACCTTAAGTATCGTTAACTCCAAAGTAGTTATTAAAATTGTTGACGGTTTTATAACTTTTCGTGTTACTTAAGTTAAGCCTTATATTATGATTACTAAAGATAAATACTTTTAAGTTAAGTGACCCAGCTAATACGAACCTCCCCTACCTGTTATCAATAAGCTAATAGAACGTCGCCGGCGCAAAAGAGCTCTAAAAAGACAAATGTTAAAAAGTAAGGAATATATACCGGGCCGTATTTACAATATTATTTAAGTAAGTAGGAAAAAAAAGGGATAACGAAGACTTTACATTAAAGTTTCGAGTATAAGGTATTATTCAGACCTTCTGCAAACCTTTAAAGAAAAGCGATAAGGTCAAAATCAATGGTTTACTAATTCAAGGAGTCGTATAATTTATACCGAAATCCAACTTGAACTTTTAAGACCTAAATATTACGATTTTGAAGTCGAGGATTATTTACAAAGTTGAAAGCAAGATTATGGGATGGCTATACGAAAACTTGCATTTAATCGTTTAAGAATATAATAATAAAGGAAAAAAACTGGATTTTGACGTAATCGCCAATGATTTATAAAATTAGTTAACGTTTAGTAATTACTTTAGTAATATGTTGGTCAGCCAAAATTAAAGGCAAATTTATGTTTAATAGCCGAGATATAACGTGAGCTTATACGTGGTTGACAGTAGATTTATAGCGGATTGTACTATTGGAATTGTCATTGGAACTACGGTCTATTTACCTTTTAGAAACGGTAATACGATATATTAAACCTTTATACACATTATTCAAGGAAAACGCTTATTGGGTTTTAATTTACCAGTCGTACTTTAAATTATTATTAGGAATAAATTTTTAATATACGATCCATGTTTACTGATAATGTAAGAGAAAAAAGTTGGCTTAATAGGTGTGTAAATTGATGATAACCCTTTTGTTAAAAGGGTTGGCTTCGTAACATCGGAATAATAAGAGATTAAGGACTTTATGTTTTAAAATTATAAACTAGTTAAAACGTTGACAGAAGGCGGTAAACTTAACTTTAATAGATCGTCAATCCGTATACCAGGTATTAATGCCGGCCTTGGTTTTATTTAAAAGAGTTAAAATATTGATTTAGTTATAATATATAAAACTGACATAGTTAAGACTAAACGGTACCTGAAATAGCGTGTTTATGGTAGCTATATTGCCACTCCATGTTAACTGGAAGCCTGTTACAAACTATTTATAATGATATAAATATAAGATTTGAACGATAACGACTTTAACCGGTTAAATAAGAGATTCAAGTGATCAATGCAGAACTTGTATCGAGGAATTAATATAGTTTCAATATACCTATCGAAGGCCAAGTTAATAATTTAAACTGATAGGTCTCTTGTAAATAATATCAACCTGATTTTACAAATCCGCATTCTAAGAACCCTTATGAATCAGGATAAACAAGAAAAATGGTTAAGTATTATTGGAAGCCTAAATTATTGGACTTTTGTTAAATGTAAGAGGATTATACGAAGCGTATTAAATTTCAAAGTTTACAGTATAATATTAGGTTTTAATATAGGTAGAGCATTGTGAGAAACCCTTAACGTTATTACCAGGTAGCTGAAGACTTCTCCTATTCCGGTGGTAATTTATATCAACTCGAGAAGCTTATTCGAATGCCTTTCGAAATTCAGAATTACCAGCGAAAAACGCATGATAATCAATGTGATTGCACTTCGCAAAGCCTACGAAGGGAGGAAAATTGAAAAGTTCCGATGGATTAACTGGAAAAACAATCCTATTGATATTATAACGAAGGCGTTACCGAATAAAGCCTCGGAAAGGTTTGTGGATAACAATAAGCTAATTATACGTAATGAAGGCTACGTTAATAGGCCACCCGGTACGCTTAAATTACATGGAGGCGGTTGAGGATGTATTAGAGAATTGGAATACTGTTAGGGGACTGATGATGGCAACTTTTTTGATTGACACGATGGAATTGAACGTTAGTATGAGTTTGTAGCGAAAGACCTTTTTGTAGGAGTTGATAAATTCGGACCTCGAAGCTATGGATCAAGTATCGATGATTGGGGTTAATTTAAGTGCTAATGAGTGTAATTCGATGTAGATTTTAATTGAAATTGATGGGGGCTAGGTCAGTTGACGAGGTCACGATTTAGTGTTTACCAGAAAAGAATGGTTAACTTTATTAGCATGCGTATACAAACTGAAAAGCCGTCAGTGTTGGAATAGTAGTATTTGCAATAAAGTAGATCAACTTTACTGAAAGTAAAGTTGACTATACTGAACTGCAAACTGAGTGTATTTTTTTTTTGGGGGGGGGGGGGGGGCTTACTGTATTGACTGCAAGTCAAGTACAGTATGACCTTACTTTACACTAGGGCACGAGTTAAGCAATTAGCCATACAAATTACTGTGTAAACCAGCTAGCAGTCTACCAAACCTAGAACAATACATCCACCACTTAACCACAAAATATTACTGTTACTTCGACCAATTGAATCGACAACGTTGTAAAGTCTAAAACCCTACCAACACTATAGGTATTATAGTTCGACCTATGATGGTAAGCCAAGTAGATGCCAAATAGGGTTTACTATTGAGGTATAACGGAAGAATAGAAGAGGCTACCATAGCTCTTCGTGCAAGACCTATGAGCATAGCCAGTGATCAGCTCGTTACGTACCCTTGTACATACCGTGCATGGACTACGCTTAGTCTGCACCCAGTCTGCGCCCGGTCTGCGCCCGGACCAGGTACTATATATCTCGTTACATACAAAGTCACGTAACCTATAAACTTAATTTTCAATAACCTGAGTTTATAATATATCCTCCTTTTGCTTGAACATTATAAAGGCCGCGGTATCTTATTAGTTAAACGTAGAACGTGGGCCTTACCCATTGAATATGTGGACCAGGCACGAGCCAAGCGCGGGCTATTAACGTCATTTTTAACGTATTGCATAACATATTAGCCGGTTTAACCCTAAGTCGTCAGTGTCATATAACGCGTCCTTTTACTATATCGTATAACGTATCGGTCAGCTTAACCTTAAGTCGCTGGCGCCGTATAACGCGACTTTTAACGTGACATGTAACATATCGCTTTTATCTCCCATATTGTATAACGTACCCTTTAACTTGTCGTATAATGTATCGCTTTTTCTGCTGGTATTATATAATTCGCACTTTTACCCTGCCGTATAACGTATAATCTTTACCGAATCCGGTTTTCTGGTATTTATAAATACGGATTATAACGTAACCTTTAAACTTTCCTTTTTCCCCTTTTACTTTACCAACCTTTTTTAAATATTTCCTACCTTATCATAAATTTTACAATAACCCTATTATAACCGTTTATATTTTCACCGTCAATTTCTTATTAACATTTTTAAATCTTTAATCTTTGTTTTCAGTTTTATAACTAATATTTATAATAAATATAGTTTAGGATGTGTTGTTATCAACGCTTTTGGTAAAAACGATTAATCTTTATATAAAATATATCGCCTTATTATTTTAAATACATTATTGTTTATTATATTTCATAGATTTCTTGCGTTATCAACAACTTCTTTATCTTTGGCGATGATAAGCATAAAAGCAAACTCCCCCCTTTTTAAGCGAAAGACTCGTATATATCGTATATTAATCGACTTTTAAATTTCGGTATTCTTTTCATTCATATTCTAATTCATCTTCTAAAAGGTTGTTATGTGTATCGAAAAGTTTATAATGAAGTAAATTAAAAAATTGTAAAAACTCTGATCACGAATGAAACCTCTTTCGTAATACATTTAGAAAATAGATTTGTTTACGGCTTCACTTGTTTTAAGTGACCTATTACGGTAATTAGTTATAACTATTCAAAACCATGATTTCATTTTATCCCCCGTTTGTAAACGTTAAGGGGATATCACGGGTTATAAGCCCGCTTTTACTTTTGTATTTTCCGAATTAATTGATTAGTTTATTTCATTTTGAAATATAACCTTAGTTTAAAAAGTTCTTACCGTTTAGGTAATGTAAGTTATTAATCCTTTCGTTATATATTACCGTCGCCTCTTTTTTTTTGGGTTCGCCTTTCTTTAAGACTTTTTTGTTACCTTTTACGGTTTCACTTATTTACTGTAATAAAACTTCCTCAACCAACCATACGATAATATGTTATGTTTTTAAATCGACTCCTTTTAATATCCGTCGTATAGCCTTTCATATGTTCAGTCAAAATAACCAAAATAATATAACTATATAAGCTATATCTTTTGTAACTAATATAATTTACGGAATATAAAGCATAACAAGCGACGTTTAAAGCCTAACCATACAAAGCCCGTTTTTACCCGTGTTTTATTGATTGATTTTAGTCAAAATTAAGTTAATTGAATTAACCGTAAACGTGCGGAAAGTTGTTCCTGGGCCGACCGCATCGTTCGGATATAAATTAATATGTTATTGTGCCTGGTAACTCGCTTAAAAGGTTGCTTTCTCCGCTTCTCCCCTCGTTGATTATTATTTTCGGCTTCTCCTAACGTTCGTTTCACCTAAAGTTACCCATCATTACCAACTTCGTCTCGCGTCCGCCCCTCCGTTTGTTAACTCTTTTCGTCAACGTTAATTAACACTCGCTCCACCCCACATTACCCGCCTTGACCGGCTTTTTCCAATATCTAAGGCTATTTTAATAGGATACTAAACGTTTATTACGCTACTATGTGTAAAACTTAAATAAAAATAACAATAACGAGTAAATAAAACCTTAATAAGTCGTAATAAATGCCGTTTCCCGATCGAATACTTATTCGAAAAAGTCGGATAATATTTGTCCAGCCTTAATTATCGTATAATATCATAATAATAATAGATTTTTCCCCTACGTTTACAAATTTTATATTATTTCCGAAGTAAAATCGATTTACCTTACGTAGGATTTTTAATATATATTCAACGACGACGTCGAAATACCGGGTTATTATAAACTATAATGATCACACTAAATACCCGTGAGTATATAGAAGGTGTTAGAGGGTTGATGTTATCAAAAAGGTAGTAGAGGTACTGAGTAAACAATATCGCAACCGTGCAAGTAATAATCAAAAGCCGTGAGGCTATTAAGAATATACTGAGACTGAATACTTAGATTGACAACTGAAGAGCTATCTACTGAATCTAGGAAATGCTTAGAGAGTGTATTCCTTATATATCCAGCTCTTCAGTTCAGGATCACTTGCCTATGTTGATAGGCGACATAGGCTGTCTCCTGCCTATACTGCCTATGTCCTAATTAATCTTGGGCGTAACCCTATCTCTGGGTTGCTAACATAAGAGATGTGTGTTCCCTGCCTGATGTGTTAGACATCTGGCTCTAAGTGGCACAGCTGCCTGCTGACCTATTTCCTGACCCAACCGTTATCTGAGTCATAACATAAACCAGGGCGTTCCTTTATTTCGCTTCAAGTTTATTCAATATTGAAATATACTAGCAGTTTTCTAATAATCACCACTTCAACTTATTATAACCTTTTGACTTAATTAATATAAAACGAATATCTCCCTGATCTGTTTTTGACGCAAGAATTTCTTAGATTTTAAATTCCTTGTATATCCTTTTTCCCAGATATTTTATAATGAAAACTGATTTCGGGCAAGTATCGGATAAGATTTACGAAAGGAAAACATTTGTAAACGCCTGTTTAATTAAATTTGCGTAAAATATAAGATACTCATTAGTAATAGTTCGATCAATATTTAATAAGTTCAGATTATTAACGACCCGGTATTAAATATAAAGTTAATCTAGCTTTTTACGCGAATGATTTGTTTTAATATTACTTAAATTAAGTTAAACTTAGTCATTTATCTTATACCGTTTCTCTGAACATTATTGACGGTTCTTTATTATTTTTATTTATCATTAGATATATATTATCATCATTTGAGTTAATTTTTGACCATTATATAAGTATATTAAAAAGGTAACAACTTGCCACGCCGAATTGGTTGACGACTTTTCTTTTTGTTCCTATTTAATTTACTAGTGAGGGATATATTATACTTTTTAAGCAACCGATTTACGTTAAACCTGGTAACCGTTTATTTTCGTTTATTTAATGTAAAGTAATAAATCAGTAAATATAATATTTAATTATATTACGAAAAAACCACAATGATTTTGAAGTATTTTTAAACTTTTTGGTTGATACGTTGAATATTGTTATTAATTTATAAGTAGTACATCGTTAATTAAAATCACTTAACCTTTTTAAAAAAATATAAGCTCATTTAAAATACGTTTACAAAATTCGAACCGCCGTTATCAATAATAAAAGTCGGAAATCCATAAAATATTTTTATATATCCTGAAAGCGTTTTGTATACGTATTGGTGATTATGAATTACATACCCTCGAATGAAATTAATTTACAAAAGCAGTTCGCAAAACCTAATTGTTAGAATAATATACATGCAGTGCAGTAGGTCAACTTTACTTTAAGTACAGTTGACCGTACTGCAAGTTTATTGCTTTGTGCAGACTTACCGCATTGGGTGTAAGTCGAGTGCAGTACTCTACACTTCATTCTAGGGCACGGACCAAGAAATTGGCCATACAAATTATAGTGCAGACCGGCTACCAGTGTGCCAAACCTAGAAGAAGACATCCACCATCTAACCACGCAATACTACTGTTACTTCGACTAATCGAATCGACGACGTTGCAACATCTAAGACTTACAAATACTGATTAGTGCTTGCCTACCTATTAGGTTAAGCACAGATAAGCTAAGTATAAGAAGAAGCTACTTTCCGGTTGTTACGCTTTGTGGCTACCACTTCAAAGGTAGAGGAAATATTATTGCGAAAGTCTTTTATTAGTACTACGTTAGTCCCTAACAGTAAGAAAACATAGAAGACTTTTTAGGTTACGTCAGACCCTAACGACAACCTAGAAGTAAACGACGGTATCACTACTAAAAAATACCAAGAAATCTTTATTAATCCTTTTTAATAACGTTAAGATTGACTATCAAAAGTCTTAAAGTTCGGAAAGTTGGCAAACAGTTAAGTCAGTACTACTACGGGAGTTATTAATGCAAAAAGGATTAATTCCTTTTGCCAAACAACTTTTAATTTTCGCCCTTTATCACTTATAACGACCTTCGACCTTACCTTTTAGATCAAACTTTTACCCTACTTTTTTCTTCATTTCCTACATTACCTTAATTATTAAGTACGCTACTTTAAGCGAAAACAACAAGTCGCGTTAAAAAAGCCACGTTGCGTAACCTTACGCCAAGCTATCCAGTCGCTTAGTTTCTATACAACTTAACGCCAAAACACCAAGCTTCACACGTCAAAAATCACCAAGTCTCTTACCCTATACGCTCACTAAGTTCTACCCAGGCCAAAAAGTTAAAATGTCTACCGCTAATGCTTACTTTGAGTCATTATCAACCCTATTGGAAAAGAAACAATTAAAGCGTTCGGAACTAGTTTTACCAAGTTTTATGACAATGACCTTTAGGCGTTAGATATTAACGAAATATCAATCGAAAAACACCTTACCAACTTCGTCGAATACTTTATCGTTAAATATAATACTAGTCATAACTCTAACCTTACTTTTCATAGATATCGCGAGTTTTTTTACGACTAGATAATAAACATGTAGAAAATAATATAAAAAGCGGTTATTTTAAGATTTAGGTTACAATTAAAGAAACTATGAATCTTCGTTTTAATATAAGGAGTTGAAAAGTTAACCCAAAACCCTTTTCAACTTAGCCCAGTTTAACGAATGCTCTTATAACCCTCAGCTTAAAGTAAAATCTATTAAAAAACCTTACCGCCCTTATACGCGATCCAGGGGACCTTCCCTTTACACTTAGCTAAGTTAAACCTATCTACGTGTTGGCAATAAGGTACGTAAAACAATGGCTGTCAATGCGGCTAAAGGTATTAATATCGGCGCTTTATACCAGTCAATTAAATGAAATCGCTAAGCTTTCTAGAATCTTTAAATACCTATCGTCACTTACCAATATAGTAACCAAACTCTTTAAAATCCTTTCCCGTTTACGTTCGCCTATGCGCGGAAGCCTATCATAAGTCCTACCACAAAACTTTATCCCTCGGGCCAGGAGACTGGCAATTACCTCCAGTACTATACCTCGGAACCTTTAAGGCTTAAACCGCCAGAAAATACCACTTACGGCTGGAACGATTATTGTAACCTTCTTTCAAAACCTATTAAAATAATTGATATTAATTACAAAATTTTTACAAACTTTACCAAAATTTAGAGTAATATAAAGAAGTATAAAAGAAAGGCATATAAAATTTTCCACCCAAAAATAACATCTTTTTCAAACATTTACGAAAAATGGAGGTTCTTCTTTCTAATTTTCACTAACTATTTACCGAAATCCTTATGAAGTACGCTAAAAACTACTACCTAACCTTTCTAACTAATGCTATTACGTTTCGCAAACTCTATAATGATATGAGGGGTCACTTCGAGTACTACATTTACCTCGATCAATACTATATAAAATAATCCACCACGAGTTGGATTACAATAATGACAAAAAAAAGAGGAGGAAATATCAATAGATGTACTTAATTAAATGATTAATAAGCTAATGTTATACCAATAAGTAATAGGAAAGGCTTACGCTAGCAAAGCTACACTTCATAAGTAGGTATGTGCAACAATTACTGGCGTTAGTAAGTTCGAATACTCCTTACAACGCTCAGATATTACTTACGAAGGCTTTTTTAACCAGTTATGCTTTTCGCTTACCACCGTAATAGCACTCACACCAAACTCGCCTGGTATATCCTCCTAAACTTGCAACTTTCTTAATGTGGATAAAAAAAAGTTACGGTAATTAACTACGTCGACTGCAAATATAGGCGCCTATAACGCCTGAGGTCTGGCCTATCGACCTTAACTTTAGATTAAAAGCAACAGCCACGCTAACGCTAACGGCCAAGTTTTAAACGAAACTGTTAACCGCCAGCACTATCGTCATAATAGTGGCAAAAAATGTTAAATCTATGGTATAACCGGCTATTAGTAAACTCGACACCTCCCCGCCGAATAAAATAATAAAGAGGTAGCATACTATGCTTAATACCCTATTACTTTTAAATAGGACTACTTAAACCAAATCGAAAACTTCGAAAACGATGAGCTAATTAAAGTTAACGACCTTAAGAAAATCAAGTAACACGAAGGTATCGATCCTAATACAGCCTAATAACTAGCCGACTACGCCTTCCTATACCTCTTAATTGGTTAAAATCCTTACCCTTACCCTAACTAAGCCCCTAACCATTTACATACCTTTAATCTTCGTGATCGTTACGCAAACTATACGTTTTAAGGTACAATTACAGATATAAAGTCAATAAGTTGCTTAATAAGAGGTTATTTGTAATACGTGGCATTACGGAGAAAAAACACTATAGTCACTGAAATCGATCGTTAAGATGCTGATAAAGCCAAAGTTAACTTTGGCTCAAACGAATAACTATCGTTATTAAGGACAATGGTAATTTAAACTATTGTAAAAACAATTACGTTTTACATCTTTAAGTCCCCTACCCATTTCCTTCTTAATTTGGAGGATATAAAGACCCTTAACATTAACATCGATATTAATATAGAAGAACTGATTAAAAACAGTTGAAGGTTTCCATTTTCTTTGAAGTAAGAGCACTTGTAGTTTTATCTTTAAAGCCCGGAAACAGTGGTATCAATCCTAATATAGTCGAAAATACATTAATTACACTGGTTCTTCAACCATCCAGCCTTTTATAAGCTGTAAAAAGTCCTAAAGTCCGCAAAATATAACGACATGAAATACTTTACCCTAAAAGCTATTAAAAGTCTATACCACTATAATTAAACGTATACCTAAGCTACTCGTAAATTTAAGTTTACGTTAAAAGACGACAAGAACTTTAATTACGAGATCTTTATTAATGTATTTTATCTAGATAATAAGCCTATCCTTTACGTCGTTAATTACGCAACCTCTTTTTATGAAGTTAAGTTTCTAAAGTCCCTTTCGGTAAAGGATACATTGGGAACGTTAAGTATATTATGGATCAATACGTACCTAGGTCCATTTAAAGTTTTTTTCTATAATATTAATACCAACTTTACAACGGTGAAGTTTTAAAAGAATACCAAGATAATAGGTATACAGTGTAAATAGGTACCTATAAAAGCTTATTAAATCATTAAAAAGGTTAAAAGGGTACACGCTATACTTCTCTAAACGTACAATATCTTTACGTTAAAGATTAAAAGCTTTACGGATCCATAAGCACTCCTATAAATAGTAGTAAAAGGCTTTAACAACATCGTAGGCTATAACGGCTTAATGCCAAGACTTTGAATCTTTAAAACATACTCACTTTTAACGAGTATATCTCCGCCTTCAGCAAATACTTAAAAACGTGTTATGACCTACAATAAAGCCTTAAAGGAATTACGAAAAGAATCGGTACGCCGTCAGGTTAATAACGCCTTCAACAGAAAGAACGTCTCGTTAAAAATCGACGAACTTGCTTTGCCATCACAAGGAAAATTCCACGTGTAGCGAAAGCCATAAAATTAAAAGAGCCTATACAAGATATTTCATATCGCAAACTCTAAATAATTATTAAAATTACTAACGGTCCTATATACTTTCAAATTACTTAAGTTAAGCCTTCTATCAAGGGAACCAAAAATAAAGACTCTTAAACCCCTTGAACCAAACGACCGAGCTAATACGAACCTTTTCCACCCGATATCGACAAGTATATAAAACGCTACAAGCGAAAACGACCTCCGAAGAAAAAGAAACGTTAAAGAAAAGGAATGAATACCGGGGCGTATCTACAATACTACTTAGATAAACGAAAAAAAAAAACGAAAACTTGGTATTAAAATTCCGAATACAAAAGATTATTAAGACCTCCAATAAGCCTTTTAAAAAAAGTGACAAGGTCGAGATAAACGGAATTTTAACTCGAGGAATTATATAATTTATATTGAAAACCGACTTTAACCTTCAAAATATAAAAGTTAACATCTTGAAGTCGAAAATTATCTACAAGATTAAAGGTAAAAGCACGGGGCAACCGTACCAAAAATTACGTCTAATCGCTTAAAAATACGGTAATCAAGGTAAAACCTAAATCCTTACATAATCTCCAACGATTCAAAAAATCAACTAATGTTTAATAATCGCTTTGGCAACGAGTTTGCTAGCTAAAACTAAAGGCAAGTTCACGCTTAATAACCGTAATATAATGTAGGCCTATATGTAATTAGCAACGGGTTTATAACGAATCGTATTACTAGAACTACTACAGGAACTCCGTGATATTTACCCTTTAAGCACGGTAATATGATATATTAAGCCACTTTACGGATTAGTGAAAACAAGTATCCACTAGTTCCTAACCTACTAGTTACACTTTAAATCCTGGCTAACGATAACGTCTTTCATATACGATCCGTATTTATTAGTAACATAAAAAAGGGACTTCGGCGTAGGAAACATATAAATTAAAGATACCTTTTTCGTTGAAATGGCTAGCTTTATGGTACTAAAACAGCAAGCGATTAAAAACTTCAAGTTCTGAAATTACAAGCCGGTAACAAAACTAACAAAAAACACATAACTAAACTTCAATAAATCGTCAATCCATATACTTGGTATTAATGCCGGTTTTAATTTTCGCCAAAAAGGTTAGGGGGCTATTCTGGCCACAATTAACAAGACTAATAAGGCCAGAGTTTAACGGTATTTGAAATAGCGTGTTCGGGGTAGCTATATTGCTACCTTATACTAACCGGAAACCTCTCACGACCTATCTATTACGATATAAACACAAACACCAACGGATAAAAACTTTAACCGGCTAAATGAAAGGCTTATATAATAAATACAAAACTTGGACCGCGGAATCAATATAATGCCAATCGACCTCTCAAAGATCAAGTTAATAATCTTTACGAACGAATCTTTTATAAACAACACCGACTTGTTTTTACAAATCGGCTTCATAATAACTCTCGTCAACAAAGATAGGTTAAAAGATCAGTTTAATATCATCGGCAATTTAATTCACTAATTCTCTGTCAAGTGTAAAAGTATTACATGAAGCGTGCTAGTATCAGAGGTTTATAACATAATAACGAGCTTTAATGTAGGCATAATACTATATAAACCCCTTAGACTTATCACTAGGCAGCTGCGAATTTCTCTTATCCCGGTAATAATTTATACCAACTTAAGGAGCCTTTTCGAATACCTTTTAAAGCTTGAAACCACTAGCAAAAAACGCCTAATAATCGACGTAATAACACTTTATAGAGCATACAAAGGGAGGGAAATCGAAGAGTTCCGATAAATCGATGGTAAAGACAAACCCATAGATGTCATAATGAAGGCGACATTAAATAAGTCCCTATAAAGGTTTATAGATAGCAACTGGCTAACTATACGTATCGAGGGCTACGTTAACAGGCCGCCCAGAAAGCCCAAATCACGTAACAGCAGATAGGGATATGCTAGCAAATTAGAAGACTACCAGGGGATTAATAATAATGATTTGTTTAAGTAACACAATTGAAGTGAAGACTTATGAAGGGTTATGGCGGAAAAACTTTTTATGAGAGTTAATAAAATCGGACCTCGGAGCAGCAAAGCAATTAAGGCCAAATAGGGTCAATTTGCATTCAATTGGGTACAATATAGTATAAAAGTCAATCTAAATTGACAAGGGGTACGAGGCCGCTGTTTAGTGCTAACCGGAAAAGATTAGTCAGCCATACTAGCGTATGCGCATAAACTAAAAAGCTGCCAGTGTTAGAATAATATTATATGCAATAAAGTAGATCGACTTTACTGTAAGTAAAGTTGACTATACTACAAGTGTATTGCTTTGTACGGACTTACCGCATTGGGTATAAGTCGAGTGCAATATGCTGCACTTCAATCTAGGGTACGGGCTAAGAAAATGACCATACAAATTACAGTGTAGACCGGCTAGCAGTCTGCTAAACCTAAAACAATACATCTACCATTTAACCACGCAATACTACTATTACTTCGACCAATCGAATCAACGCCGTTTCAACTTTCAAGGCCTACCAACACTAATAAATATTAAAAGTCGTTATCGATAACTAGTAGGTCCGTTATAAAGTCGACGGAAAGATGTGCTTGATACTGATTTAAAATAGGAAGGGGTTAAAAAGGGCCCTATCGTAAGGTACGACAAAATTTCATACTATTATATTACGTATATATTCAATATAGGCGTCTAATATTTACGATGATCCATTTTCAATAATGAATTTATGAAGATATTTAAAATAAACCAATCTTAAGCAGATAACCTATAGTAAGCGAATCGTAGGTTTATTATAAAGTCTTTGTCGTTTATAATTTTTCATTCGGCAATTAAAATCGTTTATAATTACGTATGGTTCTCCATAAATTGATCTCATAATTTGTAATTTATATCGATTGTTTTGATTTCTTAGGAAAGTATTTAACGCTTTCGGAGACCGCTAATAGGTGAACTTTATATATTAGGTTGTTTATTAATTTTTGGCTTTATAATTTCGCGAGGGTACCCAACCTGAAATAAGCTTACTATTCCATATTAACGAAGTTACTGGATTTGTCGCGGGCTGGATCCGCGATAATATTACTAATACCGGCACTTTAGTATCCCCCGGCGTTGTTCCGGTCGACGACCTGAGCGCGGGCTGAACCCGGAGCGTTTCTATTAAAGTCGATACTTTAATGTCCTCCAGCTCTTTTTTGCAATATATATTATCGCGATTCAATAGCTAAACCTCCGTTTTGATCAATTTATTTATATAGATCGCCGTAATATACGTTTTTCTAATATATAAATTTATTATTATTATGTTTAATTGTTACAGGATAGTGCCTTTCTAGTATTAACAGGTATATTACTCTAGTAGTCCTACACGCTTTTGCGATGCTCGGGAGCAGAGAGGTAGCCACATGTGGACACGCTTCTACTCGTCACGTGATAGGGGGGGGTGCACCATCTTAGCTCCATAGAAGCTCCCTAGTAGAGACTTATCCTTTCTTTCTTTATCGAGGTTTATAGATAAAATCCGACTACCTGAAGCGACAGCTCCAGATTTAGTCTCTTTATATATAAACTTCGATTCTTTTTCGACAGTATCTAAGCTATTTATTAACGGCTGTAACCTAAGGTAATGTTATTATCTTTCGACCCATCAAATCCGAACCCTTAGGTTTCAAAGCAATTTCTCGACGCGCGCGTTAGGAAGCAGCTTTAAAGCGTTTTGGTGGCCCAGTATAATTACCTTACGGCTTAACACGAACGTTTTACCAACGCTCTATATGCGGAATTTATCGAATAGGACTAAGCTGTTCGGAAGTACGCTTTACCCTTGGAATACCAAAGCACCGACGTATTGAACGGGTTAACAAATATAATCTGACAGCTCGAAACTGCCGGTACGCCCACGTTTTCGAAACAACTTTCCCTTTAAAAGTTTCCCCCTACGCAAGTTACGAAAGACGTTGCTGCTATACCGCTCTTTATTGGAGACATAGCTAGCTCCCTAAACAACGAAAACTCGGACTCCTATAACTTCATCTACGATAACGGCGCCCCTTTTAACGAGCGTTAACGACCTAAATATAACTTTTTGAATTGGATGGTTAAGTTTTCCGGTATTAAGTTTCGATTTACGATATGGGAAGTTACGATAACACGTAAATTATGTCGGGACCGGAGATTGATTTGCATTTAAAAAGATTAATTTCACTTTATTTTTTAATAGTTTAAAGGTCCCGCAAAAACTATTATAAAAAGTTACTATACCTGCGAAGGCAACGGCGGTACTAGCTACCCTAATGCCTTTATAGATAAACTCCACGCTCACTACTACGACCTGGTAGTATGAAGGATTAAAATGTATGCCAAGCATGACTTATACTAGGGAAATAATTATCCGAAATCATGAGAGTGATTTCTGAAGGACAAGGGGGGTATTCGCTACGCTATCCAGATTAGAAACAACAATACAAATCCACGAAATACTCGTATTTATTAATAAATAAGTTTTAAAGATGCTTTAATTAAACAAAAAATTAACGAGGACTAAATAACAATATATGAAGACGAAACGAAACTTATAATAATAATTACGAAACGGAATAAACAAATAAGAAGAAGATCGAAAAAAGTTATTACGTTTAACGAGATAAAGGGGTTATTTACTGAGAAACATCTATATATCGTTAAATATTTATTATGTTTACCTGTTTCGCATATATTGGTTTAATATTTGGGCTTAGGAGGAGAAATAAAACTTTCTCATTGTTTTGCATCATTACAATTGCCTACCGAATTATTAATTTTTAATTGTAACGGAAAAACTAATTTGGTATTAAACGGGTAAGATCACGATATCTTAGCGTTACGGGCGTTAAGCGGTAAGAAAAATAGAGAAACATTTTTAAACGTTCCCATATACAAATATTAATAATCGTGGGGAGGAATGGGAGAAAAAGAGTTAAAAGGAAAACTAAAAAAAGTTTGTTTGACATTTGTTGAAATGGAACGAAGTCTAATAAAAGTTTGCTCGGTATTTGGCGAAACGGAACGAGCTTCGATAACGCAAAACAAAAAACTCGATAAAAACATTTAACGCTGTCTTAAACAGAGAGAATTAAACGATAAACCATAAGATATTATTAAGAGATGGTTCGAGATTTCCAGCATCAATGTTAAAAACATGTGTAAAATAAACGAGACGGACGAGTTAGTTAACGAGAAATACCTATAACTTTACGAAAACAAAAGGAAGGGATTAACATTAATTAAAAGATTGGTATACACATAAAAATATGTATTCGCTTTTAGTTTCAAGGATGTATAAGCTACCGATTTCATCACTTATTCAATTGAATTCGAATTAAATAGAAAATCATTTCGGCTAAAATAATTAAGATACTTATAAAACGAGGTCGCATTTGCATAAAGGTTTTATTTAGCTATAAAGGCGTTCGGATTTTCTGTATTAAGTTAGTTTAAATGGAGTGTATATTTTCGATATCCACTAAAGATGAATAGCGAATACCGATTTGTTTATAACTATATTCCAGTTGATAATTACATATTTAAATTATAATGGACGATATATTTACGAGATAAAGTATTCTATACTATTTTTAAGGTAATTATAATGTCTTTTTCCAAGGCGACACAACGAACGGATATTTGGGAATTCCTATTACTTTAGGTTATAAGTATAAATCGGTATTTATTATACCGAATATATAATATATGATATTTGTGAT
Source organism: Anisogramma anomala (assembly GCA_038502455.1). NCBI lineage: Eukaryota > Fungi > Ascomycota > Sordariomycetes > Diaporthales > Gnomoniaceae > Anisogramma > Anisogramma anomala. The sequence goes on along the minus strand of JASMMZ010000003.1, from coordinate 13,583,022 downwards.
GACTTAAGGAATGATGGGAAGTGGATATATCTATTACGCGCTTGATAATATTACCTTTGGTAAATGACTATTATCAAATGACGAAAACAGCGAGAATGATATGAAAATCAACTAGAATACCATAAGGCGGAGCCGAAAGAACGCGAGAATTATTAAACCAGTTCTACCCTTATTAATGGGATACAATCATACCTGAAAAACGGCTTTCGATAAATATATTAACGATTATAACTCCTTATTATATGGATTGAACGTTATATTTAACTTCCTTTATTATTGATATTTTTCTCGTTTTGAATTCATAAAAATTAGCTTGACTCCTTATGAAATCATCTTGTTCTGAAATTACATTAACTAGTCAGGATTCTCATTATTATGGGGTCGAGTTCAACCGTTTAATAAAATTCGGAAGAAAATCGAAATATAGACGAAACCTGAAAATCAAACAATTTTTTAAAAAATATTAAATGAGTTTATTTACCTCATAATATACTTTGTAAGGTATATACGTGGAAAACCGTTGTGAATGATAATTCTAAAGACATCTTGTATAAAAAAAAGTACCGAAAACTACCTCGACGGAAAAAGTCTTCAAATAAATGTCATGGTTTCCTAAATATTTTAAATGTAAAAAGGAATATATAAAGGCTTTCATTACCATATATATAGCTATTTAACAAAACGTCGTAATATCACCGAATCGCTTACTTTAATATCACTTTGTAACGGATACTTTAGATAAATAAATCGGTGGTGTCGTTTTTAAATTGAAGAGATTACTAACGCGTACTAATGTTATCGATAAGTTGATGTCTTACGTGAGAATTCTAAGCTTTTTTTCCTGGAAACTAAACGATTTTGAGACGAGGTATATTATTAGCGAAAGAGAAGTACTGACCATAGTGAAATACCTAAAGATAGCCTTGCTATAGCTAATTGATTCACCTTTTCTAATAATGGTATATACTCACTACGCGAATTCAATTTTATTATTAACTAATCCGATAATACCTATGGAGAGAATCGTGTAATAGATGAACGTCCTCGGAATATTTGACGTAAGGACCGTATATCTCTTTAATTTGAATAAAATGATTAAAATCGCGGATGGAAATTCGAAGTTATTGGGGCTAATTATAAAAATTTCGAAATTGGAAACGGGAGAATTACCGTAGGCAGTAAAAGAATGCTTACTCGCGAAACTAACTATATTAAAGAATCCAAGGATGGGAATTCTCTTACTTATAAAAGTGCTAAGCCTTGGACGAATGTTATAACTTAGAGGGGAAAAATAGCAACCGCATATATCGAAGAGACGAATTAGTACGAGGATATTGTAGAATAATTGATAGAAAGTCAAACATAATTGAAGATTGAACGATATAGGTGAGAAGAAAATGAAAACGAAATTTATTATAATTTTGTATTCGTGACGGCGTATTATTAAGGCGAGAACTTGGTAAAGGATACGTAATTTTCGTAAGAAAAATAAAGGTATTTCGAGCGTTGAAGTGGGCCTACAACCTTTATAGATATTTCGAGGTAGCCTTTACCTTTTACAAATTGAAAGGAATATTGTAGTAATCGATTTGTTACATTAACACTGAAGAGTACGTTATAATATATAAATCATACTGTTTATCCAATACCGTCAGACCAATTAATATAAACCTTGTACCTATTGTGGCTTTAAGACTATAGGATATTATATGTAAAGATTTTGAAGGTAAAATGAATTCAAAAGGAGTTGGCGCCGAAATTTATCTTTACCTTATAGTCGATTATTTTTCGTCATTCTTGTTTTTCCAAATAATAGGTAAATTAATAGACGAGGGGGTGTGTCGAATATGAAAGACTATTATTAATGTTTTCGCCTATATTAAAGAATATTATTTGGATAATACGAGGTACTTGAAAAACCGACGGTTATAAAGTTCTCTTTAAAGGGCGGAAGGAAAATGATAAATATGCTTATGTATTCAGTTATATTAGTGGGACTAATTTGAGGTTTGGTAAAGTTGGTTCAAAATAAACTAAAGAAATAGTCTTACAAGCGTAGATATAATAAATTCAATGAGTAGCTTAAAGCTTTCGCTAATATTATAAGGACTATTAATAATAGGCTCGTAAAAAACTTACTATATATACTCTTATGGATCATATTAAGCTAGCTAGTAAAGCCCTCGGGGGCTGCCATTGTAGGGGCAGTATTAAACCTGAATCGAAAATAATTAACGGTAATGTTTAACGAATCGTAAGTTAACGAAAAGGTAATTTGCAACGAATTCGTTAGCCGACATGATAATTCCAGTTAATAAGTGGCTGATAAATAGGTAAAACAATAGATTAAGTTTAATATTAACTTGAAAGATGGTAAAAATATATTTAAAGTTAAAGACTAGGTGTGAGAGGTCGTGCCAAAAATCAGCGATATTAAGTTAAACAGGTTTTTGATTGGTAAAGATAAAAACAAAGACCTAAAAAATATTCGGGTGCCTACCTTTAAGCCGTGATAAATGGAACCGTAGGAGGTTAATGAAATCGTATCGTCTATGTCATTTTAAATCATCAACCTTACCACCAGATTGAAAATAAGGAAATTTTACGTTAATTCGTTAAAACTATACGTTTAGAGGAAAAAAGATAAGGAGGGGGACAAAAGAAGAAGTGAATAAGATATAGAAGAAATGAGGTACCCTTAAGTCAGTAACTTCGATGGTGGTGATGGTACTATTAATTAAAATGCGCCGCGATAAAGCAATACCACCGATTAAGATACATCGCGATTGAATAATGATATTAACATTTATTAAAGTTGAAAATTTAAAATGGTAAATATTGAGGTTGAAAGGTTGGAAAGGGTTAGGAAGTTAAAGGGTTAGAGGGTTAGAGGATTATTGTAAAGTATGATAGAAAATTCACTTTTGCTTTTTTATTCTAATGTTTCTATTATTTCTATTATTTTATTACCCTAATTTACTCCATATTAATTTTTGATGCGAACCTCAACTTTTGTCCACTCCACTTTTTTTTATATGGCTTCAGGGACTTAGCCATACAGTAATTGGGGGATAGATGGTAGCATGGAGGATTGACATAAATGCCAAGCATAACTTATACTGGGGAAATAGCTACCCGCCATCATGGGAGGGATGTCTGAAGGACTAAGGGTGTATCCGTGGCGCTAGCTAGATTAGAAACAACAATACAAATCCACCTCTCTACCCCTCCAAATACCTCCATTATGATCGCCACCTCAACTGTAGTCACACCCTAACGCGGCTAAAACAGCTATCTCTCGACTTAAAAGTATAAAACAGGGAGCTTGCGAACAATTTTCTGTTTTCTTGAACGTTTGAAAGGCACTGCTCGCGGAAGCTGGCGGCATAACCTGGTAATCCACCGTTAATCTCACTATCTTAAAGGGAGCTATTAATAATATACTCTCCAACACGCTACTCCCCTTTAATATGCTCGCGAACTACAACGAATAGGTCGTATGTACCCAACTTATTGACGGACGCCTTTATAATCTATGCACTCGTTACGGCGACACTAATACTATTATTATTATGAGTGTCTTATGTAATAGGAATAATAATAACGACGCGCCCGTTCGGAATAGCTAGGGCGATGTTATTATAACTGATGTAAGCACCTTTCGAGCCGTTCCAAAACGGCGCGCCGCCTAAATTAACCTCAGAACTTTTCCGTTATAAAGACCTCAGACTATACCTATGCTATGGCGCGAATAGCCACCGTATCCGTACCTGCCTGTGGGATACGACGTAACGCCAGAGAGACTTTAACGCTAAAGCCTTTATAGGAATTCATTATACTTTAGCCGAAATTTTTATGGGATTTAAAGAGGAAAAAGCGTAAATTTTGTATTAATTACATATGAGAGTTAATAGAGCTTTAATTCGACTCGATAACTTCATTCTCATTTTTAAACAGCTCTCTGTTTATAGTAAATTTACTTTGTAATTCAATTCGTTTTGTTAACGATTTAGTAAACATAAGTTGTAAATGCTATAACTCTATAAGTAAACAGCTTATCGACCGCTTAAAATTACCGCGCTTTCCTATTCCACTACGACGACTCAGAGAAGCCACGTACTATATGCCCGGGTTTTCCTGACAACTTATTTCCTTTATAACTTTTCTAAATGTCAACCTCGATAAATACCGACATCGGATATAGGCCTACATCGTCTCCTTTTTACTATATAACGTTATTTTGGTCAAACTTTAAATTGAAAACCAAAAAGTTACTTACAACGCTCCAAAAAATATGCTACTTTTAGGGCGAGCCGGTAACTCGCGTTTAAAAGCAAGGATTCGCGCCCGTTTAAAAAACGTCGAAAGGGGTTGACGTTGTTACATTTTACATCATTTTGCGAAAGGACGTAAGGGTCGAGTCGCTACGACGCGGATCGCTACCGTTTCTCTCGAAGATATTACTAAAACACTTACCCCGAAACCGCTTGTTTCCGTTTACGATAAATTTCCTGCCAACCTTAAATAATTCGCCTCGTTATTTGATAAATCCCTTAGCGATAAGTTACCCCCTTACCGTTCTGAAGCAAATCACGAAATAGTCCTTCATACCAATAACTAGGGCCAACTCTTGGAAGTCCTGTAAGGCCCTTTATAAAGTATGTTGCATAAGGATCTCCTTATATTACATAAAACGTCAACCGAGATATTTAACTAAGGTTATATTCGAACGAGTAGTTTTTTAAAGGGTACCCCCGTACTTTTTGTTAAGAAACCCGGAAATGGGTTACGTTTTTATGTCAATTACTGCCGGCTCAATATTATTACGAAGGCAGATCATTGCTTGTTTCCTCTTATTGAAAAAACGTTGGTGAATATTTCACAGATTAAGTAGTATACTAAGCTAAATATTAAAGCCGCTTTTTATAAGTTTCGTGTTAAGGAGGGAAACAAATAGAAGATTATATTTCATATACGTTTCGGATTTTTCGAATGATTCATTACTCCCTTTAGCCTATTTAACGCCTTCTCTATCTTCTAACAGTATATTAACAATTCGTTACGTGCTTTCCTCAGTATTATCTACTTTTTTTTACCTCGACGATATTTTCGTTTACTTTAACGGCACCTTGGATAACTATATAGATAAAGTTAGGTAAACCCTTCACAATTCAAACGTTGCGAAATTTAACTTTGATATTTCCAAATACGAATTCGGCGTTTAAAAGACTAAGTACCTGATATTAGGTATCAAGGTTTACGTCGGCATACGTATAGACTCAAAAAAGCTACGAGTTATCTTGAAATAAGCGGCTTTAACTTCGGTTTTAAAAGTATAAGGGTTTTTTAGATTCGCAAAATTTTACCGATATTTTGTCCGCTATCATTCGACGATTATTAGATTACTATTTTGGCTAACCCATAAGGGCACCCTATTTCGTTAGGGGCCCAAGAAAAAAGCTACTTTTGAACAGCTTAAACTTAACTTTTTCTCTGAACCTATACTCGCCTAATAGAATCCTAACCGCGACACCTTTTTGAAAGCCGATTATTTTGGTTAGGTCCTAAAAGGCTGTCTTTTTGAACGCAACAACTACGGTAACCTACTCCTAATAACGTATTACTTTCGTCGCTTGTTTCCCGTCGAATATAATTACGAAATCTAGGATAAGAATTTACTAGGAATTATAATTTTCTTAAAAGGATATAACGCGAAGTTTCGGGATACGGTACAACCGTTTACAGTTTTAATAGACTATAAGAAATGAAAGTACTTTTCAATTATACGATGGATTTTCGAACAATAAGTCCGTTAGTTTAAACGCCTTTCGCAATTCCGTTTTCGGTTAGTTAACAATAAAACAGTAAATCATACGCGGCCAGATATATTATTACAACGAGACTAAAATATTTATAAAAACTTTTTCGATTTACTTTTTTAAGTCGAAAAATTTCATTATAACGTTTTGAATAATCCGTTTCTGAGCCGTTTCCGCGTACAAATATCTTTTGGTTAACCGTCTCCAGTAAATTCAATTCTAAAAGCCGTAAACCTTCTACTAATATCGATCTTTAAAGTTATTAAAACATCGTTATTATATGAATTGCTATTTACCCTTAACTAATATACGTAATACGTATAGGCGACCGATATTTCCTAACAGATATTCGTACCGACGACGATCGTACGTTAAAGGTTTCGATTTCGGAATGTTTAATAGCTAATGAGAAGGTTTTACAGTCTCGCGACCGCATTTAGGTACGTGTTTATGAGTCGCTTACTACCGCATTCATTTAAGTTACCTATAATTTTCTTTTTACTGGTTATCTAGGCCGCAACGTTATTATTATTATTTTTTTCAAATCGTAATTTTAGCCTAGCTTATATCGCACGGTTCGCCGTTTTTACCGCAATTGCGAATTTTATAAGCGTATAATCTATTTTAAATACCGTTGAAAGGGACCTTTTAAACCTGTTTCGGTTCCTGAACGGCTTTAGAATAAGCCTTTTGTCGACTTTATGGTTAACCTACCTTAGAAACGTATTGGTAACCTACTTTACTGCATAGTTATTACGAACCGCCTAAGTAAAGTTGTCACCCTCGAGGTTATAACTATTATAAACGTCGAAGCTTATACGAAACTGTTTTTGAGCTATTATTAGCGATTTTATGGATTTCCCCATACGTTTATTGACTACCGTGATTTAAATTAGACCGGTTGGTTTTAAAAACGACTTTGGGACCTAATTAGGGTATATTAATCCTTAAGTATTACCTTTTACCCCGAAAATACCGGTATAATCACACGCGTAAATTAATTTTTTTAACGTATTTACGATTTTTCGTCGTTTATACCTAATTCGACTCAAGATGTTCGTTAACTGAATATTAACTAATTTTAAATAATATAAATACGACCACTATTGATATTGACCCATTTTTTATAACTTACGGTTACTACATCGATCCTACATAACCGGTATAACGCTTTTTCCTTCTAGTTACAAAATTATACTTAAAGGCCGAAAATTTATTTAACATATCCGCGAAATAACTAAATTTATATAAGCCGTAATAACGGCTATATAATAGCATATAAAGGAAGCCACTAATAAGCGGAGATCACCTTCGAAACGTTTGAGGGTCGGAGATGACGTTTAGCTTTTTAAAAAAAAACTATAAACCAAATATATTTTCCACAAAGTCAACTTAACTTTACCATAAGTACCGAATGATACGTATTATCGACTTTTTCATTGTTAAACTCGACGTACCAGGCGGCAAAAACCCCCGATTTTATGTAAATTGACTCGTACGAACCGTTTTTAATTCTTTCATAAGCAATCTAACTCGAAACTTTTAACCGTAAGCCGTACATATTGTCCGTAACGACGGCAAGAAAAAACCGTAATACTGCATCGAAAATATATTATGGACCCGTAACGAACCTTAAGTCGGATGTATTCGACTTTATAAACTATTGAAACAGCAGGTTTTTTTTACTAGGTACGTTATATATATCTAACGTAAAAGCCATTTTTAATATTTTTTAATATAATGGTATTTAATACCTTCAAATTTCGTTACAGATTAACTAAATATAATGACGAGCCTTTAAGCCTAGCCCGTAGGCGAGTTTCATCTTTACACTTTAATTTACGAAATATAGAGGCATATAAGCCATTAACAAACGAGTAATAAGTAAACGTATTAATATTACTAAAAACGGGAAACTAAACAACGACAATAAAGCCTATTTGAATATATTGTTAAACATTCAATTTAAATTTTTTTCTAGTAGCCTTTTTCTCATTTCGACTAGCCCATTTGACTTAGCATTTATACGACCTAACTTAGTATTATTATAGTTCTAAACCTTAATAAGTTTTTGTATTACTTTTCACAATGTTTTCTAACCATTATTTAACAGCTTTTTCTACGTTTTTACCTTATTACGAGAAATTTACTTAAATATTACATTCCTTATTTATTAGCTTCTCAGCTCTCAGGCTACCGGAGCACACGGAGGTGGCGTGAACAAAACCCGCTCCGCCTCAGATATCCACTTTCCGCTGCGTAATACGACGTACTTTTATAGTTTTTTTTTTCGCAACGACCACCTAAGTTTGTACACTTTTTAGCCATTCGTTAGCATTTATAACGTGGCTTATAAAACCTTGGACTTCCCCCGGTTTTAAAAATTAAACGCCAAGAACGCCTTAAACAACTCTTTTACCGCCTCGTTTATATTAGAATTTGAATTTAAAGGCGTATAGGAGTAGTGAAAGCGGCGGCCTATGGCTCCGATGGAACAGAAACAATACGGAATACCCGTATTTAACCGCGTGTTAATAGCTCCTTCGCGGCTATGTGTATTACTTACCTTCGATTTCCTGGCAGGATTTCCTTGGGTTATACGTTATCCTGTAAACATATTAGAAATACGTTTGCTCCCGAATTCCGTCGGGATACATATCAATAGTATGTAGGGTATGGAACTTTATGCTGATGAACAGGAACCAAACAGATTTAAAACAAGTAACCTACATCTTTAATAGCCTTTTCGTCCTTGGTAAACAATGAGGGATTCATTGTATAAACTTTAAAGCGGACGTAAAAGGAAACTTGTTATATTAAACTAATACTGTAATGCTAAGAGCTAAAAGGGCTATAATACTAATATTATATTGAAGGTTAAAAGTGTTGATACTAATGGTAAAATTGTCTTTAAAACTTAATACTATACGTAAAGTTAAAGGTTTAAGGTTAAAGGAGGAGGAAAACTTTTATTTTGGAACTAAAGACTTAGAAATACTTTTAAGAGAGGTGCTAGGATACCTTCTATATAACATTCCAGTCTAGAACCTTCCATATAATACTAGGACGTTTTGAAAGCCGTCTTTACTTTCCTTTATACTTGTTACACCACGTACAATAAAAAAAAGGAAAAAAAAAGGGAGGGAGAAGAAGAAGAAGAGAGGGGGAGGAGTATTCTTAAAGGTAATGTTACAGGCTAGTATCTGGCTAGTATTACCAGAGATCCAACCCTGATAGTCCTACACGCTCTTGCAATGCTCTTAAACAAGGAGGAAGCTGTATGGGGACACGTTTCCAGACGTCACGTAACCAGGGGGTGGGGGTATACCATCCTAGCTCCATAGCAGCTCCTTATTAGAGACTTCTTTCTCTATTCATCGAGATTTATAGAAAAAATCCAACCATATTGAGCGACAGCTCCGGTCTGAGTCCCTTAACATTAATATAGTAATAGAAATAGGTTTATAAACTCGTACGCGGCACTCCTCAACTTCGGGATTATATTGTAATTTACGCTTTAATATATTACGTCGAGCGCTTTAAGTTGCGGGCCGGTATCATAATAATTGTAAAAAATCGAATAACTTCAGAAAAACTAAATTAACGTTCCAAAATCAAATAGGGTAAAGAAAAATATTTTAATTTTTTGTAATTCGTTAGAATCGTAAATATGATAAGGACATTACGTAATTCTGAAAACCACGTTTTGAAGTAAGATACGATTGCGAAAGGCTTTTTGTCGTGAATAATATAGTTGCTTTTCGCATCGTGTAAAATAATAATTTATTAGCTTTAAAATATCATATTTATCCAGTTACGACAAGTACACTCCTAAAGCCGTTCCCGAACAATCGGTTTTCACTACCATTAACCGATCTGGATTCAAATATGATAAAATTAAGGTTTTGATAAAGATATCCTTTCAGGTTTAAAATACGTATTTCTCTCGCTTTATTTAAATTTAACGAATACCTTATTTTATTGGTTGGATAAAACAATTAACCAATTTGGAAAAATAATTAATTAAGGTTTGATTACAATAGATAAAATTTAAAAACCTTCGAAGCATTCGAATAATACGTAATAACTTTTTTTTTTTTTACATATTACTCGGACTTTTTGGGTTTGTTTTAAATACCTATATAAACAGTTATAATGAAACCTTTGTATTTCACTTTTTGAATCACGAAATTATACTTTTTGAGCCTAAATTTATCTTAATATTATGAAGGCGTTTTAAAACTACGTAAACTTTCGCTATAAAATTTGATTTAATACCGGAAAAAAGAATCAAAACATAGTTTAGGTGAGTTGTAATAAAATTATTTAAAATATCCGTTTTTATATAATTGATTAATTGTTAAAACATCACCGGCGTTTCCCCCAGTTTAAAAATGTATTTAATTACTTGAATAACCCGAATTCGATATAAGGCTGTGCTAATATCTAATTTAGTGATTTATATCGATTTCGATAACAGGCGTAGGTTCTTTTTCAATTAAAGGCAAAACAAAACGGTTTTGTTTAGTCATTTTTTTGTAATACCCGGGAGTCGACATAAAACCGTTATCCCAGCCCCCTCTAGGCTTTAAAATTCATAATACCAGTATCACAACAAAAAAAAAAATTATCCGAACCTAACCTTTATTCATTAATTCCGTAACTTGATATTTAAATTTCGAAAGTTAATTTCGTAATATCAAATATAATATTCTTTCAGGTTGTTTTATCAGGGATTAATTTTCGTTTAATTCAATATAAATATAATGTTCGGATTTTCATTTATATAAAGGTAAATCCATAGCCTTATTTTTGTCGAATAGATCGCGAAACTTTGTCAAATTTTGTAAAAAAACGTATCTAATTCTTTTTTCTTTTATAATAGTTAGCGCCATCATTTATAAAATCCACGTTTTTTCGTAAAGACTTATAGAAAAAGTTGATTACGATTGATTTATCCTACGTTATATTATCTGTCACAAACGGTTTATCAAAGTAATATAAACCGATTTTACAACGCTTTATATATACCTCCACTAAAGGCATATTATATCTGTATCGATAACTAATCCTCTCGAACCATAAACTAACAAACGGTTACCGCTAACGTTGAAAATTACTTATTAATATCGTATCCAAGGTATTTTAGAAATTATATCTCGTATTAGTCCGGGAATAGTATATGTTAATATTGGGTTCAATCATTTATTAATATTTATACGAAACTTAGCGATTGCGATCATACGCTGATTTCACCGTAATCTTAATATTGTATCTGAATTTCGAAGATATAATGATTAAATTAATTTTATCTTGAATCGTTATATTAATACCTCGTTTACAACATAATAATAATTATAGATAAAATCTATTAAAGTTTTTCAAAAGTAGATATTATTAAAAAGCATAGGAATAAAGAACAGATCCTCATTTATACGTGTTTTGATTAAATGAAACCTTTTTAAACTCGATTTTATAATTTCATTATTGAGATTATACAACCCCTAAACGATACTGTATTTAAAAGTTAGGCTTTACCCGTCGTTATTAGTAGGAAGCCTTTATTTTACTTTCAGACTTAAATCGTATATCCTTATATCGAATATAATACCGGGTAAAGTTCATAACTACCTTAGTAGTAGTCCGTCAAACCAAAAAATAAGAAACGCCCCGTAATCTACCTCATTCGGTATTCCTTCACCGTTATCTACGTTACTCTTTATCTTTGATTTTAAATGCGTACTAAATGGGATTATCAATATAAATAACCGCGATTACCCTAACCCCTTAACGAGGATACCTAAAAGGAATCAACTTTAGTTATGATTATATCTTTATCTGGCCGTTATACTTATATGGGTCTTATTTATTAACGACCAAACCGGCGTTTTAATTTTAAAAACATAATTCGTCGGTGAATTTGCGGTATTTCGTTAGGGTTACGATATAATTAACCCATCTTATGCCTATAATAATGGATTTAACGCAAATACATAAGGATACGAAAAAATTTAAGTAATTATATTTTACGGCCAAAAGATAATTTAATTCGACGGTTTAAGGTAATAATATATCGAACTTAATAGTATATGGTATTTATACGGTTTTTTGGTTATAAATAATTCCTTTAATTTAAATAAGGTTTTGTTCGCGCAATAAAGATCGTTAAAAATAACATTAATGTAATCGAAAAACTTGCCTATATAATATATACCCTTAAATCCGCCGGATTCGTAATATATTATAATAGTTTGCTTTACTGCCGACGTATAATAACCCAATACATAAAGAGACGTATGCTGACCTTGACTAATTTACATTTTATTCGTTTTTAATATAAATTCGATCGTTTAATGCGTTGCCGCATATATAAAAGTATATCCGTCGAATTACGATTCGTTATGTCATTTTCAGTCATTTTAAAACGTTAAAAAGCTGATACGAATTGCCATTAAGTCGGCCTTAAGTTTTCAAATTTTAGCCAAGACTTAAACGAAGTCAGATATAAGGTTGATAATAAAAGTTGATTTACCCGGTTATTACAATTATTTTATAGTACATGTGATGTAAGCTATATTATTTTCTTTACGAGAAATATCGGCTTGAATCGGCCCCAAAAGAGTAGGAAATGTATTTATGAAGGTAGAGGACTAAATATTCGTCGACGGCTTATCTTCCTCAATAACGCTTAATTATAAAGTAAAATTATTAATGTTTATTATCGATTCGTTTATCAAAAGTAATAATCCTTTGAAAAAATACAAAAAAACTTTAATATTATATTATAATCGGACTTATAATTGTAAGACCAAGTAGGTGCTACATAGTGTTTACTATTAAGGTATAGCGAAAGACTAAAAAAGGCTACCGTGGCTCTTCGTGCAGAACCTATGAGTATGACCAATGCCCAGCCTGTCACGTACCCTCGCACGTACCGTATACGGACTGCGCCCTATCCGCGCCCGGACTAGACCTGGATCGGGTACTGCATATATCGTTACGTGCATAATTACGTAACCTATATATTCAATATCCAATCACCTGAGTCCATAACAATAGGTATTATTTGTTATTAAATTCGAAATACTACTTATTTAGGCAGATGGTTTGAATAAGCCTTTAAGCGTCAAATATAATTACCTTTATTTGTGTATCTCCCTACATATTCAAAATACATCCATTACGGTAAACGTTAAATCGTATCGACTATATTACAGCTTAAACGAAATACTACGAGCTTACGAACGAATTAAAATTTCTAAACTTAAAGCAACGTTTTAGTTGATAACTGTCGGGTCCCGTATAGGTATCTTAATCGAATAAAGATATGGTTATAACGGGGGTTTACACTGTTTAAGTATTTTCGTCAAAAGGTTTCGGTAATCTTAATTAGTCTTCCTAACAAATCCGATCGGTATAAACCCAAAATTAAAGACGCCGGTCGACATCAATAACAACGGAAAAACGTCGAACTAAGTAAGCTATTAGGTGTTACCTACGTTATAACTCGTCGGATTATTAAAAACGGAGTTGTAAATTCCGCCCGGTTTCTTTTCCAACGCAGGTATATATGATTTAAATCGAAAATATAAATAAAGGTTTTTCATTATCGATAACAAAGAAAGGCAAACTTCCAAATACAGTCCTATTTAGGAGTTATATAACATTGATAACGTAGTTATGAAATTCAATAAAAATAAATTTAATTATATTCAAATACGTTAAAACGAGGATCTATGTTTTATCCTTATAGCTTTTAATAATACCCTTTTCTTCAATAACTAAGTCCATTGAAATTATAATGAATACTATATTATAAAAGAGATTTTAATATAACGATTAAGTATAAAGCAATTTCGGTTTTTCTGTGTTCAAAATTCAGGTATAATAATTAGGTTATGGCTGAATACATATATTACTAATATAACCAAGTTTCATATAAATATCAATAAATAGTCGAACTCTACATTAATATATTTCATTCATGGAATAACTCGGCATATCATTCTCAAAATATTATAAACAAGAAACTTATGGGTGACTGTAAACGTTAGTGAAATTCATTCAATAATCAATGATTAAGAAAGATAAATAGTTAATACGATAATGTTATGCTGGAAGTTAGAGGATATTAAGGGTATTATAAAATTTATTTCAATCGGTTTAGTAACCTCATTCTTATGGACTATATAATGTATATGAAACCTATTTGAGTTGATTTTTGTTATAAGCTTTTACGAAATAACGCGGATTTTACTATTAACGGTTCCGATAATTGTAAAAAAGGAAAAGTATTGGTTTCATTTTCCCCCCGAGTTGGCGGAATTCCGTAATCTATTTAATGAATAAAAAGCAACGACCTTACTCCCGTAACGGTGGAAGTTTGACTACTTTATCTATATTAAACCGAATGAGTATAAATCTTGACTGGGTAAACAATAACAGCTGTTATATTCGATATTATGAAATTAACCTTTCGAGTTCCGACATTAAGTTACCAAATTGATAAACAAAAGATAGGTTTAAACAGATTTGATACTGATAACGGAGCCAGTATTACTAATCTTTCAACCTGAGCGATGGAGGGTTAGAGGTTTTACGTCAACTATCGGGCTTTAAATAAAATTATCGAATAAAATTGTTTTCCTTTACCTTTAATTAGAAAAACTTTACGGGTATTATCGAAGTCAACGTAACTTACAAATCTTGATATTCGTTTCGACTCATTTAAATAATTAATTATCTACTTGAATTTGGCGAAACGTTAACAACAATTTAACGTTGTATAAATCATATAATGATAAATATGTTAAATAATTTCATTAAGACTTATTCAACTCAACTTTTCATCTTTTTTTCTGGTACTAAGTGGGATTATATAGCGAAAATTCGCGTAGTTTTAGAACGTCTTCTCGATACCGGATGAAACTTGAACCTGAAAAACTATAACTGCGTAATAAATGGGGTGAAATACCTTGGTTTTATCGTAACGGCTGGCGTAAATATTAAGGCCAATCTCAAAAAATCTGGGCTATTCGCAAATGAAAGTATCCATGTATTATTTGGAAATTCGAAGCCTTTTAGAGTTTACTAACTTTCATCGAAACTTTATTGAAAATTTCTCCAAATCAATGTATTGCCTTATTCGACCTCAAAATGAAAAAATCCGATGAAATTCAAGGTATAAGAAAAAATATACGTTTTAAAAGTTGAAATATATATTCGTTACGACCCCGATTTTGACATATTCAGTATTAAACAGACTAATAGTAATGAATACATATTATTTTAAAATGATTTTAAAAGGTTATATTTTGTAAATGAATGATTGCAATATCCTCACACCGGTAATATACTATTTTGTTCAATTATCAGATATGAAACATAATTACATTTTTTACATTAAAATAATTCTTGTAATGATATATTATTTGAAAGAATAATTATACAAACTATGTGGTATTTTTAGCCCGATGGGGTTTTAACGAATTATGAAAAATTAAAGTATTTTTATCACGTTTAATTTAGAAATGTTCAATTTGATAGGTCAAGGTTTTCCCGCTTTTTTTAATATTACGTAAGTTACCAGTCTATAACCTAAAACAATCGCCCGGATATATTAACCCGAAAGTTGTAAGAAAAACCCAAGGTTAAGAAACGCCATATTCGGGTTTTTTAACCTATTTCCATAGCTATTTCGAATATGGTAACGATGAACTTAAATAATATAGAAACGTATATTATGGCGAGGTATACGGATCAATTTGTTGAAACGAAAGTATAATTATGTAATAGTGATTATATACGCCGAAAAAGGGAGCCGAAAAACCTAGAAGCATCGACGGTTATGGTATCACCTTAGGCTCGGCTCGCTTTAATATTGCCAACTTTAATAACACCGGGGGATATCGAAACGTTGATGGTTAAAATACCGCTTCTAGCACGGCTCGCACTAATACCATCGACTTCGGTCACGCCGGGAAGTTGTTTCATTTTCGGACTTGGCGCCTTAACGAAATTATAAAATTAAAGTATAACGAATGACCCGTTGTATACGATTCGATTATGAACGGTTACCGAAAGCGCTAAACGTTTTTAATTAAGGTAAAATACTCAGTATAAATTACAAATAATTATATCAATCTAAAGGATATGTTACGTTACCATCACTTACGAAAAAGCTAATCGTCGTTACCAAAAACACTGATAGCTGTATAGCATATACCTAAACATTAAATAAATCGGCTATAATAACAAAAGGAAACTATTAACAAAAAACAGTAAAAGGAAGATAAAAGTTATAACGAATATTAAAAAGGGATTATCATGTAAGATATTACAAAATAAAGTAATAAATATAGGCGAAAAGGGGTAAATTAGCGAAAAAGAACAAGGAAAAGAAAAAGGTTTTAAAAGTTACGATCAGTGCCGTTTTTTTAAACATAATTGAAGCTAGATTAATGAGGATTATAAGTTATACGGCGCATTAAAAGGCACGATATAAGTCGTAAACCCCTCGGGATTAATAGGGACTATACTTTATTTGAATTATTAGGAGGCGCGTTATTCGATATATTGAAAGACGCATTACAAAACGTAAGTGGTCTAGGTTTAACAGAACCTATACGTTATACGGTGTATCAGTAAACGCGTTATACAACGTATTAAAAAGAGCCTTATACGACTTAGGCGGACCGGGATAAACACGACTTATAATTATACGAAGCGTTAAAAAGCGCGTTACATGACCCGCTCCCGACTAGCTCCCGGCCCGCGCCCTATATGGACATAGCCCGTATTTAGTATTTAACTAGTGGAATACCGTAGTTTTCACGGGTTTTCAATAAAAAGAGGAACATATTATAAACTCAGAACATTATTCATTCAGTCTATAGGTTGAGTAACTGTACACATAACGGGATATTCATTACCCGGCTCAGACGCGGTTTAGATGCGGTCTACAGGCATTACGTACGAAGGTACGTAACGAGCCTTACACGAACCGTATACATGATTCCTATACGAAGGACTTTGGTAGCCTTCTCTTGTATTCTTTAGTACTTCAATTGTTTACTCCATTTGACACCTACTAAGTATACCTTCGTAGGTCGGACCATAACAGTTTTTACATATCGTTGAAAATACGTCTTCAACCTTACCTTGACGAATATTACCAAAACTATTATAATAATATGATTCAACTTTGATAGAAATTTCAATTATAAGGTATTATTAACTATTCTTTTAACTCTCAGGGTTTCTACCGCGCCAATTACGTGTATAAAAGTACTGAGAACTGGTTTACCGAGGATTAACAACTTAATCATTATTAATATAACTTTGTTTACCACCCGCGGCAAAAATTACGGATGCGGCCGTCGTACACACCTAAATATAAGTTTTTTCTGGTTATAAGTTAACACCTTACATAAGGTCATCAAACCTTTTCATACACATTAAAATTTTAATGTTATGAACTCCTAAATTCAACTAGATTCGCCATTATATAAAAAAAGTGAACGTATTATCCCTGCGTGGCCCTGGGTCCATTAAACGCAAAAAATTCCTTACAAAAGTATAACCAGCATATACCGATTTATAATTGATAAAACCTAACTAGGGCGCTTATCTCGCGGAAATCAACGAAATAATTAATAAGTATAAAGCTCACTTTCTATTTCGAACCTATCCACACAAAATGAATAAACAACTTATTTTCAAAACTCGCTAAAAATGTTAATCCTACGAAAAAAAAAACGGTTTTAACAGATTTTCAAATGATAATAACATTGCCGACGACCCTTTAAATAATAAGGCCGGATCCAAAGATAGTTTTTCCCAAGGTACTAATATTTTGAACGAAAAGGTACATTATTATACTATTGGCTTTCGAAATACGTCGGCCAAACCCGATAATATAATAATTCGTCTGCTTGAAACTTATTGGAAATCCATTGTGAGGTCTTTTAATATGTTTTATAACTTTTTTTTACAGTTAGGAGTTTTCTTACGAATAAAACTTCAATCACAAATGATTCTAATATCGAAACAAAGCAACAAAAACTTATCATAATCCCTGTTATAAATTCTTATTACTTTAATATCGGTATATTTTTAAAGGTTCAAACGCATCATTACTCGCAAATTATGATAAAAGCTTGTTACTCGAGGCTTAGTCAACTAACAATACAGCGGAAAGATGCCTAGGTGATCCATTTTAGATCCCATAACGTATTTTACCAAAAACATTGAGTTTTCTCTAATAAAGGATAAAATCCTATCAATCATCTCGTACTATAAACAAAAAGCTTTCAATGTCCTTTTATACAATCGCCTTATACTAAAAAAATAGAATTTAATGTTTTATTGAAATTAATTTGATATAATTCAAAATATTCGGAAGGATAATACAGGTTAGATACTAAATAACCACGAGCTTTACGAATTTCTGCTACGATAACCCTTGAAACTCTTCATTCTATCCGGTATTATATATAATTAATATATTTGACCTCGATGAACTTTACTTCAACTATATTATTATATATGTAAACGTCGGTTTTTTTTTCCGGATATTAGATACCCTTCAAATTAACATCGGGGGGCTCGAAAATAACGTATAAGATGTGAACCGGGAAACCACTCATGAAAAAATTGTTTTCGTCCCCCAAAAATTTAAATTACTGTATATTACTCATTGACGGAGTCTAGCCGACTTTATAAGACGTGAATTCACGTCCTTTCTATTCGCTACGAAATCAATACATCTGATTATAAACTCCTCCCTAAATATTGAATTACCTGGCATACCATAATTAGGGTTTTAGTTTAACCGAGCCTTATTGAAGTTAGTTTACGTTGGAAAAAGCATATCGCAAGCTTTAAAAGTCGCGTGGCAATACAAGGGACTTTATGATACAAAATATAAATCCCCGCTATATTTTTTCCGAATAATTATCGTTGTTATCGTTATACTTATACTTATTTATTACTCTGAAACCTGATATACTGGCCATAATTAAAGAATATTAGAAAAACAGTTTACAATTACCCTGATTGCTACGATGAAAGCGGTTTCCCTATTTTATAAAATTTCGTCAAACATTATTACTCTTCAAAAATTTGGACTACCCTTTGATAAAGTGGGTTTGAAACAATAATGACTTCGATTTGCTTTTTATTTAAAAATAAGTAACGCCAAACAACCCTTTATTTGACTTATTATAACGTCAATTAATATTTTGTCGCTAATCGACATGTAACAGGACCCTAAGATTTTAACATTAAATACAAATAATTTCATCCACCTTACATACACCCTTAAACGATTCACTCGGCTTTGTATGATAATAATAACGCGTTGAAGTGTCTCCCTGAATATTAATAACCTAGTATAAACACACTCCGAAAATTGAAAAATAATCTAACTTAAGCCAAGTTTACTTATAATAAACAAAAAGTTTCCTACTTTCCCGCAGCTTATATTATTGTTACTAAGTATTTTTCTCGGATATTTCAAATATCTTACGAACGGGTAAACCAAAACAAAACCCTTCAATTTAAAAAACGATACATTAACCTTAAATTCAATTACATGGCAGTTGTTATCAGTAAATTTGAAAAATGTTTTAACAAACAAAAATATATAGGATATAAGTACGTAATATTTAGTGACAATAACTTTATCATAAAAGGGTTTTATGGAATTTACCCTATTGCATACGTTTTCTATACGAAGATAATCAAAGCGCCTCTAGGCCTCAAAACGGTTATCCGAGTCTCTATAAAATATTAAACTATATATAGATAATATCTTTGTAATTTAAGACTTGAAAGAAAATGTTACCACTTCGTTCTAATAACCGTTAAGCCGATTTCACACCGTCGTTAAATCTCAATTCAACCTTATACTGGTAAAAAAAAATGAGTATAAGGTTATCATTGGATACGAAGTCACAAATATACTCGTATACAACAACATCGAATCTTGTATCTGTTTTGAAGATAACAATAAAAATATTGGTAATATCTCTATACATAAACATAGTAGAAGAGTAATCCGAAAGAATAGTATTGTAGTAGTAAAGATAAGATATCAGAGGGAGAAGAGGTATTCTGATAGTGAACGCCACAAGTGAGAGGTTATAACCTCTTACTCAGGCAGTGGCACTTTACTATACACTCTGCTAATCTCCCTTCTGAGCAGTGGCACTTTATCGTGCACTCTGCAAATGTCACTTCTAGGCAGTGGCACGCTATTATACACATTATAGGAATGTACCTTACAAAGTGGTACGTTATCGTACACTTCGCAAAGGTGTAGTTCATAGAGTAATGGTTTACTAACTATAATAATATATGGTAATATATATACGTGCCATTTTTTCCCCCTCATTACAGCCCATTGTTCATTATTTAGAAATTATAGTGTAGTTATTACTTATTTTATATCCGCGGTTTAGTAATGGTAATATAGTTTGTAACGTAATCCGTATCCGTGGTTTAGTAATAATAGTGTAGTTTATAACTTCATCTGTATCCGCCATTTACTATTTATAATAGTAAGGGTATAAATTGGAAAGCTTGAAATTAGTAGTTTTCAGTCGCGGTAATAATTATATTCAAGACCTAGTTGGGTTGGATAATTAGTGGCATTATAATTAGTAATTGTATTTGTTATTAATATTTATAAAGATTTGGTTATATAAGTATTATAAGAGTGTAATTACGTAGTGATAATTGCGGCATTACGTGTTTTAGGGTTAGTATAAAAACGTTTATCGTTATCGGTTTAGGTAAAACTTTTTTTCTTCAACGGCGTATATCTATAGTTAACGCAAGTTTTCAATATTTAATTGGTGTATATAAACTTAACCTATTATTCTAATTACACATTTTAAACCACTCTGATAGGTAAGTTACTTAACCAATTTCTATATAATAACCTCGTCTGTAAATAAATACCGCGTGAAAACAGGTTCTTCAAGAGCCGATTGGCACGTAAGCATAAGCATAAATAGGCGGTTGTCGCTGCAACCCGTTGCGCGACCGATACCGCTACCGTTTCCAACTTGAGTCCCGCTTACTTTGATACGATATTATTGATCTCTAACTTTATCTTCGCCCCGTTTCCTGCCGCCGCCGCCGCCGAAGTCGCTACCCTCTCCCTTATCTTTTACTCCTCCCCCATTTCCCCTAATTTCCAGAGTGAAGAGCGGGGAACTTATAAAGTTATAGACCTTATACTCTCCCTACGAGTGAAAATCCTGTTACCCGTAGGGACCCTTTTCCGCCACCGTAAACGTAGCCTAACAGAGTTATGACGAGATTTTTATCCTTAATCCTCCCCATATATTTCCTTATATTTATATCCTTATAAACGAGGTGATTAAAGCGGATCTTTTCGTTGTTCGAGTTATGTATTGTTAAGGTACGTCGTAAGGACTTTTTAACTAGTAAGGTATTAGAGCAACACACTCGGATCTATAGCTTCGGATTGCTAATAGATATACCTTATGTACTATATATCGCGTCCGCGGCCGCGGGTAAGTTTATTAGCGATTATTGCTAAAATAGGAGTTGGTCGACCCATTACTACCATTATAAACTGATTGGTAAAGGATACGCCCTTATTTCAGTTGTTTCAAGACCGTAAACCAAAGCTGTACTACATGCCCGCCGTTTTTATAGTAACTTTACTTTCAACTTATAACTTTAACCTCGTTTCAAACCTTTCACTGGCATGAATATATTGTGTAGGACTCTTTTAAAAGTAACTAATTTAGTGAATAATTAAAATAAACCGATATTAATTTCCAATAGGCGTTAACTAGCGGACTAAGGAGATAGTAACCGCTATTTTTTCTTATAAGCGGAGATTAGGTATATACTATGTAAACGAAATAAACGACATTATTACGCATCGCTATAAGGAAGGTGAAAACCTCCCCGCGCCTTTTCTTAAGGGTATTTAGCCCAAAGCGCGGGGCTACCTTTTCGGTGGCGTTGATGGCGGCGTTGAGGGCGGTAATAGCGGTGATATTAATATAAAGAGGGGGTGAAGTGGGGAGAAGGATGGTAGGAACGCGACACCGCACTTTCCCTCTCCTTTTAGCAACTAATAGCTGTTTATTTATACATGGACGGTGTGCCAGGCTATAATAAAGTTCGTTGTAAAGTAATATAATTGGGTTGCAAAAAATTCATGTTGTAAGTAATGAATAAACAGTGAAAATATACCTAAAAAAAATCCGTAAATCGTTGAACAATAAGTAACAAATGTTATAAACGATACTAATGGTAAAACTAGGTAGAGAAAATTCTGTAAGATCGGTTTATACGGCAAATTTAAATAGAGAAACGTTTTATAAAAGCGGTGTAAATAGCGGATTCAGACCGCGGTAAAATATCAAAAGCAGTGTAAACGTAAAGAACAAAAGTTTAATAACAAATTTTAATCGTTAAAGGTATTAATAAGGATAAGGATAGTAAACCCTTTTAATAAAATTCATGAAAAGAGTCAGCATTAATACGAGCACTTTTAATGTCGCGTTTGAGGCGCCCTTAGTTATTATATCTATAGGGTTCAATTTCTCATCGATCCATTTTCTCCCCTCCATTTTGCGGCGCTTATAAGATTCGCGTAAAGTTATAATATCGATCATAAGGCATTTTTCGTTCGGGATACTAAGTTTGATCAGATATTCGTAAAACGAAAAAGTATTAGTATATAGGACAAAAGGGAGGAGTTTTAAACCAAAGTTTAAAATGATTATTTGGACTGTTATTGCTATAGTAATTCCTAAATCGAAGCCTTTAACCATATCATAAAACTCTCAAGCCAGGACACCTTATATGACCTATTTATATTTAGTCGAGCATTAATAGGTAATATTTTTACGAAACATAAATCCTTTTTCAGCCGACGTTTCGTTATCGAAAACAAAAATAAATGCTACTTATAAGCTATAATTGGTATCATTGGTAAAAAACCCGTTAGTGAAGATGAAAAGCTTCGTAATATATATATCGAACGGTACAAACTGTAAGCCGCGTTTTGGATTATATATTTACCACGTAAGGTGTTTATTAAACTCTTTATATGTATCTTCCGAAAACTCGGTTCAATATAATGCGATAACCGAAACGTTCAATATCGTTTTGAATTATACAATAAATATAACCTAAACGTCACGTACGCGCTAGTATTTGTATTCGTTAGCCCGTTTTACGTTATCCAGGGCAACAGAGTAACTTCATCTAATTATCCCTTTTATTCAAGATTTAAAACGTCGTTTTGAAAAGTAATTATTGCGTTGTTAAAGTCGATCATCTGGTCTTTCATAAGGTACGTTTTGGGTTTTACTTTTTAACCGGCTTTCAAAAGCCTCTTTTTTTAGATACGTAAAACGACGCGTTATATAACGTTAGGTTATTATCTATTTATATAACCGTTAATACAAAGACTTTAAAACGTACTATTAAAACTAGTAAATGTGGACTAAAAGTCGAGTTGGTCATTTCAATCCGTCGTTTATAATACCTTTAATAAATGTTATACTAGTATATACCAACTTTAACGAACTTGTAAAGCGGTTTTATAATACGTAAAATCGTTTCGGATAGGTGGTGTTTCTGGAGCTTCGTAGGTATATAGGTGTAGATACAGTGTTTAAGCCGCTTTTCCGACTATATGTAAGCCTATATAATATTATAAGACTTAATATAAAGGCCGTAGAGCGTATGTGTAGATAAAGTCTAAAACCTTTAGGTTCATATGAAAAAAAGATATTCAGAAGAGTAATCGTTAGATTGGTATTGTAGTATAAAGTGAAGATAATCTAACGGAAGAAGCATTCAGAGGTGCACGCCACAGGTGAGGGCTTATAAGCCCTCGCCTAGAACGTACCACTCTAGATCGCTTCACGAATTTCCGTTCGGTCTAGTATAGCTATTTTAGACCGATCCATACATTGCCGTTAGGTTTGGTATAGTTATTCCAAACCGATCTATACATAATGCACTTTACATTTTATAAAAGTGCAGCTTGTTGCGTGACACTTTATCGTACACTTTGTAGGAGTATACTCTGCAATATAGTGCACAGCTACTTGCCCTATTTATACTATTTATAAGGGTATATAGTAATATCCACACAGGCAATCTTTTATTTCTCCCTTATGTAGCTTTTTATAATAACAGTACAATTGTAAAAATCTAAATTAGCAATTTCTGTAACGATAATATTAATGTCGCATTAATTGCAAAACATCTAAATTAATAATTTTCCGTAATAACAGTGTTGTTATCGTATTAATTGTACAAGGTTTAAGTTAAAAAATTCGGATGGGATTAGTAAGTTTTGGCTGTGGTAGTAATTATAATTCGGTTAGAATTAATAAGTTCTGACTATAGTGGTGATTGTAATTTAGCTCTAGTTAGTATAGCTAAATGGTGGCGGCATGGTTGGTAATAGCGCCTTTCATAGATTTTAATAAAGGTGATTATGTATGGGTAATTACGTAATTACGTATTAGGTTAATACAAAAAGATGTATCGCTATCGGTTTGGACATTTTTTTTTTTAAAAAAAACACGTAATTTAAACCGATAAAGTCTCTATTTCAATTTAACTTCTATTTCACTTGATTAAATTCAGTCGTCCTAATGTGTAAATCACTTGGCCAATATTTATATAATAACCTTTCACTCAAATAGATATCATGTAAGTTTAAGTTTACAAAGCACCATTTGGCGCACGCCCGCCGTGCCGCCGCCGCTACTGTTGCCGCCGCCCATAACACCACCACTATTAGTAGTAATAACCCGCCCTCCTCGGGTACTATATCATTAATTACCGTTACCCCTCCGGCTTCTTTAAGCCCCGTCGCCGCCATCTTTACCCCCTCACTAGCCTTATTAGCCGCCGCTACCGTTACGCCGTTACCAGCTGTCGTTGCCACCCCTTTCCCGGCCTCTTTAACGTCCCCCGCCGTCGCCATCCCCCCCCTCCCCTCCTCCTCCCCCTTCCCATTAAGCTCATAAGAGGAGGAGCGGAGGAATTTTAAGGTTATAAATCTTACCCTTTCCCTACGGGTAAAGACTCTATTACCCGTAAAACCCCCTTTATGCTATGAACGCAACTTATCGTAGCTACTCTAGGGTTAGTATATCCCAAATCCGTCCGTTTATATACTTTTAATCTCGTTTTTTTTAGATAAAAAGTACGAGGCGGATTTGCTCCGCCGCTTCGAGCTCCGTATCACTCAGGTGCATCGCGAGGCCTCTCTGACACATAAGGCGTTAAAGCGACATACTCAAGTCCGTAGCCCTGGGCCACTAATAGATATGCCCTACGTATTATGTATTGCTTCCGCGGCTACAGGTAAGTCTGTTGGCGATTATTACGAAAACAAGGGTCGTTCGGCTCGTTACTACTGTTACGAGCGGATTTGTAGCTCGTACGCCCCCGTTCTGGTGGTCTTAGGGCCGTGGGCTGAGGCCGTGCTACGTGCCCTCCAGCTCTTCGGTAAGTTTTAACCGAACTTTATAAATTTCATCAGGTAAAAATGTACCGTTCGAAGCGATTCGAAGAAATAATTGCGGCCGTAAATAACCAAAACAAACCGATACTAATTAGTAATAAGCTCTAACAAGCGATATTAGGAGACGGTAACCGCTATTACCGCCTGGAAACGGGGCCCATGCATATACTATGCAGGCGAGTTTAACAACGTTATCGAATGTCGTCGTAAAAAGGGTAATATCCCCCCTATGCTTTTACCTAAGGGTATAATTAATAAGGCGTAGGGTTACATCTTATTAGCGCTAATAACGTCGATAACGGTAATAGTGGTAGCGCTAACATAAAGGGGGAAAGCGACAGGGAAGACAGTAAAGATACGATGACATCGCTCTTTCCCTTTATTAGTAGATAAATACCCCCAAGCTAGGCCGGCGTACCCGGCCAGAGTACAGTACGCTATAAAGTAATATTGTGGCTCTTTACCAAATAATCGTTTACGAACAAAATTGAAATATACATAAAAAAATGATATTAAAACCGGTACAATATTGTAAATTAAAATAAATGTACAATCGGGGGTCACTATAAATAGTATGATTAAATAGAGAAAGAAACGGCTATAAAATTCTGTCGAGTCTAGGCGTACAAAATAAAGCGTGCCAAAATAATTCGAGGAAAATAATAGGGTTAAACAAAGGCAAAATTTAGGATCGACGCATATAATGTAATATGGGCCGATCCAAATTAGCGAAAAATGTTATAGTAGCCTATTAGGGTCGCAAAACCTTTTTATTAACCTTAACAAACAGCTTATTCGACGATATAAGTGTTTCCAATATTCTGTTTAATATAAACTTAGTTATAGTGTTTGTTAGGTTAGATTTGCCGTGGATCTACGTTATTTCTTCAATTTCTCGGAATTTATATAACTCGTGTAAGGTTATAATATTGATTATTAAACGTCTTTCATTCGCAATACCTAATTTGACCAGATACTTTTAAAGTGAAAAGGAATTAATATATATAATGAGGGGAATAAGGTGTAAGCTAAAGTTGAAAATAATCATCCGAACTGTTATCTTTATAAAAATACCTAAATCGAAGCTTTTAATTATATTATAAATCTTAGAAATCGGGACGTTTTTCATAACCCTTTTAAATTTAGTAAAGTTTTAATAAATAATATTTTCACGTAACCTAAAGCTATTTAGGGTTAGTTTTTCGTTACCGAGGATTAAGACGAAATTCATTTTTAAATTACAATCGCTATTGTTAAAAAAGGAACCGTTAATAAAAAAAATAGTTTCGTAATACGTATATGTAACGATAAAAATTACAATACTCGGTTTAAATTACGTATTTGTTACAAAAGATGTTTATTAAACGCCTTATATATATTATCCATTGGATAGGTTAAGTATTATATGGCGACCAAAGGTTTAATGTAACCTTTAATTATATTACAAAAGCGATTTAAACGCTATAAGCGCGTTAGCATTTACATTTGTCAGTTCGTTTTACGTCATCCAAAACGATGAGGGAAACTTTATATAGTTACCCATTTTATATAAGGTCTAAAACTCCGCCTAGAAGGGTAATAGAAACGCTATTAAAATCTATTATATAATTCTTTATTAGGTACGTTTCAGTTTTCGATTTTAAGCCGGTTTTTAAAAGTTTACTTTTGTAAATAGCGTAAAATAGGGTGTTACATAAGGTTAGGATATCGTTTATCTATATATCCGTTAGTATAAATCACTTCGAGCGGGTTATGAATACTAATAAACACGGGTCGAAAGTAAAGTTAGTCATTCCAAATCGTTCCTTATAGTGCCTTTGGTAGGTATTATACCAGTAAACTCCGGCTTTAACCGAGCCGTAAAATAGTTTTATAATACATAAGATCGTTTGAATTAGGTGATATTTC
This sequence comes from Anisogramma anomala, assembly GCA_038502455.1. Taxonomy (NCBI): domain Eukaryota; kingdom Fungi; phylum Ascomycota; class Sordariomycetes; order Diaporthales; family Gnomoniaceae; genus Anisogramma; species Anisogramma anomala. Next base: position 13,555,752 of record JASMMZ010000003.1, on the reverse strand, counting down.
CTGAGATTCTTTGGTATATCGGTGTAAATTTGTCGTTGAAGCCGTTCCTTAAATTATATATATACTTATATTATATTTTGAAGCTTGATATGTAAGTTATACGTTACGTTTAAGGAGGCCGCAAGTTTAAGAATCAGGCGATGGCTAATTCGTTATAACGTAAATAATTAGGTTATGATGTCGTTTTTACCTTCTTCGTTATATATTTTAACGACCAGGCGAGTCTTTCCGTAAAGCTTTTCGATTTTATATCTAACTTCGTAAACGCGGTGAGTGGGCTAAATCCTATAGTTACCGTAAGCTATCGAGTCGAAACGATTAAAATGAAATACACTTTAGTAGATTAAGTTTAAGATTTACGTCTGATTAAATTATATGAATAGAGTAAATAAAGTAGTCATAATACCCTCATAGCGAAGTTTTAAGTTAAATTCGTAATTTGCCATTTCCTTTTATGTAATAAAGGAGTTCGTAACAAAGTTTTTAGGGCGTTTCTTTGGTTTTCAAACCGAGAGGGCGCCCTCGGCGGTAAGGTTTTATTGAGGTTAACATAAATAAGCCGCTTTTATCCAAAGAAATCGGGTCGGAATCGTATTTTAATGGTAAGGCTAAAGTTAGGTTTAATTTAAATTCGTCGTTTCGGGTAATATTTTATAAGCGGTTTTTTTCGTTGTGAGATTCCGGGTTGATTCTTTTTACCTCTATTTTGTATTCATATACTGTTATTCAACGAAACGAACGTATGCCGTTTGATAAATTAACGAACATACTATAGCCTTTAAACCCATTCATTTTTTAAAATATAATCTATCCATCGTTTTTTTCAAATCAAAACCTTAAATTATAGTAATAAATTTAAAACGCCAGTTTTACGTAGGCTATTCCTTTTAACTAAAGTTTTAAACATATCGTTCTTCGTCCGTAAAAAGCGTACTGCCGCCATAGATTTTGCTGTAACATTAGCCCTTCATGTTGTAAATGGTAATAGGTTAGAGTTTATATAAATCCTCGGGTAAGTACTAAAAATAAAATTAGTAAAGATAAACCTACTTAGGCTAAAGGTGTTATGAATAACTTTAAACTTTATTTAAAGGATAGATTCCTTAAAACTAGTACCATTTAGTTCTTTTAACAATATTATATACGCTTTTTTAAACGGTTTATAGTACTGTTTACACTTTTTAATACCTTTGAAGACTTTTACTAAGATTTATTTACATTTGTTATCAGCTATCCGAGACTCAATACGTTACTAGGTAGAGTTGAAGGCCGTATTAGCATCTAATGTAATCTAGTTTAAGAGCTATAAGTGAACGTTAAACTAATAATTAACCAAATCGTCCCAATAATTTGTAGCAAAAGCGTTTCGTGTAAATTTAGCGCCCTAAAACGACGTTATCGCTTCGACGACGTAAAAAACCGGTTAGTTATTTAAATTCATAATATTAACAATTACTTCGTAATTGAAATACATATTATTTTAAAGGCAGAACTTAAACTGTTGTAAAGCTTATAAGTGTAGTTAGCACTCATAAAAAAACTTTTCGATAGCTTTAAATACGTCTTTTCCTATATCCGTATAGCCTACGACATAAAGTAGGCGTAAAAGGCGTTTTGTAGCTGTGTATTTGAATCGTCGGTACAAAGTTTGTAATTACGGCTAAAAGAAAAATGTAACTTTAATTATACGTATTTGGAAGAAAAACTATAAGTGGTGAAAGTTAAGTTGAAATGATACGAATATGATATTTAAAACGCGAATAAATTAATTAGTCGTATTACGAACCTTAATTTCTTATTTGTTTTCATTAGTTAATAAAAAAATAGTATTTTAAAGTCTATTATGTAAAACTTAATCGGTTCGAAACGTATATTTATAACGACTATCTCAAACGAAGACCTTTTACATTTACTAAATAAAACCTTTCGGTATTCTCCTATTCGGTTTAACCAAAACTTTGGAAACCTCGTTGCTAACGCGTCGAATTATCGTTTCCCGGCCGTTGAAATTTTGACTACGTTAGTATTAGATATAATACCCTAAAACCTGTTTCCATATCTATTAAAAAGCGTGAATTACAATGTTATACAGATGTTAAACACTTCATTTACACAGTCCAGGCCTATATTATACATAAAGGCGGCGTCTTATAGGCCGTCAAAAATACGATAGGCGTTTTTATCGTCTTAGGTTAACAAGTAGGTATTATTATACTTAAAGTCGTTTTTCACGGATATATTTTCGTAAAAGTAAATGTCGAATCAGTTATTTATACATTCGTACTCGGTTACATATACTGTTAAATTAACTTTCATTCAATACTTAAATTAATACTCGACTTTAAATTGTCGTTTAAATCGAATTTTCTTGTAAATAGGGTTGTTTATAAATTAATAGCCAACTTTACCGTATAAGATATACCGCTTTCACAAACTTATAGAGTTCCGAATATCTTTTCGCAAGTATTAGTATAATTTTAATACGGTTTTTCCATATTCGAATAATCGTCCTTATCTTATATTACTATAGTTTGTTAATTGATAACTATAATTTACACGTTTTTTTATCTTAGGTAAACTTTCAATTTTCAATTTAAAACGTGGTAAAAAATTTCGTCAAGGTTTGATTTTGAAATTGAACTCTTGTTGTGAACCTTATTAATTACATATATTATTTCGAAGCTTGTTGGTCGGCTTATAAATGTTTTAAATTATGTTTTAAGGCTTTGATAAATGGCTTTTAGGTATTTTTTGGTTTAAAAAGTATGAGGTCAAAATTCGGATTTTCGCAGCAAGCTTTTATTATTACTTGAATAAACAATTTATCACCTTTGTATTTCGGTTTAAGGGTTGCCTAACACTTTCCGAACTTAGTTAATAGGGTATTCAGGATTTTTATAGGTTTTCATTAACGTTTTTCTACGGATTTTTTTTGTGGATTTCCAAGTTATGTTAATTCAGTTTTTATCTTAAAGTTCGTGATTAATCTCTACATCTAAGTAGGATTTCAAACGGTTATAACACTCTGAAGATGTATCTATTTATGTAAAATGGTATATATACCACTCTTCAACTTATCTGGAAAGTATACTGGGTAAAATAATATAAAATTGAGATAATTTAATATTCATTTTTTGTATATTTCAAGTATATCGCGTATTTTCTTATTAAGTACGTTGTATGGATTATCGTTGTAATTATTGTCCTTATCTCAAAACCTGGTAAAATTTGTTAATTTCGTAAGGTTATTTCTATTAGTATAGAAAAAGTATAATAAAAGGTACCATAAAGGTTATTGTTAATGGTTATTGATCCGTAAAGCTCGTATTGACCTTTTACACCGTTCGTTAATTTATAAGGCGTGTTATTCTTGATATTTCAACCGTTATTTTTATAGTTAATCGGGCTATTTTCGATATTTTAGCCGATTCCGCTATAACAGAACGGGTTATTCCTTTCGTTTGGAGAATAATTTGATATTCGGTTTTATTCATTATTGTATACCGGTGTAAAGATATATTATACTTGTGTAATAAATACGGATTGTGGTTTTAATTTTTTTGGTTTCGGTGCTTTAACTTTTAACTTAGGGTACATGTATAAAATTAGGTAGTCTTATACCCCATCCCCCTTATTTTAATAATATTTTCTTTTACTCTGTAAAATAATACCCCTTCACAAATTCCGTTAAATACGAATCTTTATCCTCTTCATCCGATACGTTGGTAAGCTATGTTATTTCGAATAAGGTTTTTGTAATGCAGTTATTTCTACCTTCTGGGGTATTAATACCTCTGATTTTTAGTTAAACCCATAAGGCTTTAATAATAATGAGATTTATTATTTGCTACATATCCAACTTCTGACTCGATTCTCTTTTTTAAAAATTCCTCTAATAAGTCAAGTATATGGATTTTCTCCTCCCAAGAGCGAAATATAAAGGTTGAGATATATATGTTTACAACATAGGATCCTAATTCCTTAACTAGCGAATCGATGATATTATTCTAAAGACTCAAGTTGATTTCATATATTATGGCTTTTCTGATTCTCATATATTAGTTCTTGTGATCGAAATGATCGTTAAGCTACTCTAATGTTACTAGCTTTCAGGCCATAGCTGTAAATGTTTTAGGGTGGTTAGGAATAGTAGTTGTTATATGTATTTGGTATGTTAAAATGATTCAAGTTGGTAATTTCCGGTCGAAATTAAATTTAAGTGTCTATAAATGGCAAACGCAAAGTGAATAAAATAATTTAATAATTATAATAAGGTTTACCAACTCTTATGAATACGAATAAACTTTAAATAATACGTAAATGAAACGTAATGGCAAACCAGTTAGGCGTTTTAAATTAGTTTCGTTAACGTTTGATAGAAATATATTAGCTAAGTGGCTAAAAAGGTTGAAACGTTATAAGTATTGAACTTAAAATATATAAGGCGAGCGTGAGTAAACTTAAAATATACAGGGCGGACGTGGAAAATTCAAGTAAGGTAATGGCAGTGTAATTGTGTAATTCGGTGTTTAAATTATATTCGGTTATTAGTTTGGATTAGCGTGTCTTAACCAAACTTAGTAAAGTAGGCGGTTTGGTTGTTTTATACGTAACCGTTTTTTATAAAGCGATTGATTTGGTTGTTTGGTACATAATCACTCTTATTAAAACGATCGGTTTAGATGCTTCATTCGTAACCGCTTCTGTATTTTACGAGCGGTGCGGATTGTTAATTTTAGATAAGTCTTAACAAAAGGTTCTGAAACTTGTTAGCTTACGTAGCCCGGTACATAATAGGATGTTTTTCAAAAAGTTCCAGGGCACATTAAAACAAGAAATGAGCGTTGATAGTAATGTAACGGGGTTTTTAATAAATAAAACGCTAAATAAGAGTTGATGATATCTTATTGAAGTTATTTTTTAAAAGTCGTTTAATTTTTACAATCTTTATATACGTCGGCGTATAGTTTTTAGAAGGCTATTTGTAATACTTGACTTTGCGAAGAGCAAGAATTATAGTTACTGAAATTGATCGTTACGATATTAGTAAGGTTAAAGTCCGCTTTAACCCAGGCGAACAATAATCATTAAGAATAACGGTAATTTAAATTTTTGTAAAAGTAATTACGTTTTATATACGTAGGTCCTTTACCCCTTTCCTATTTTTCTTAAAGAATATGAAAACCTTCGATGTTAACGTCGAAGTTAACGTAAACAAACTATTTAAAAGCGGCTAAAGGTTTCCCCTTGCTTTTAAATGGAGGTACCTATGGTTTCTTCTTTAAGGCCCGAAAGTAATGATGTTAAACCTGACGGAGCCGAAAAATATGATAACTATACTGGCGTTTCAATTGCCTGGTTGTTAGGAGGTTGTATAAATTGCTAAAGTTTGTAAGGTATGAAGAAATTAAATATATTGATTAGAAAGCTATTAAAGGACTTTGCTCCCATTACCAAACATATATTTAAGCCCGTCAGAATTTTAAGTTTACATTAAAAGTCGATAAAGACTATAATTGTAGGATCTTTGTCGATGTATTTTAATTGGATAATAAGCCTTTTTTTTTGTCGTTAGTTTCGTAATTTCTTTTTACGGAGCTTATTTTTTAAAATATCTTTCGATAAACAATACGTGGACAATGTTAAGGATGTTGTGAATTGATACGTATTTAGGCCCACTTAACGTCGTCATTTACGATATAAGTACCAACTTTATAGCGGCAAAGTTTTAAAAATATGCCAAGATAATGGGTATCCAGTGTAAACAGGTACCTAAAAAGGCACACTAAATCATTAGAAAGGTTTAAAAGGTATACGCCTTACTTTGACGAACGTATAATATCCTTACGTTAAAAATTGAAGGTTTTACAAATCCGGAGGCACTTTTATAGATGGCAGTGAAAGACCTAAACAATATTGTGGGCTCTAACGGCTTAGTACTAACGCTATTGGTTGTTAGAGCGTACTTACATCTAACGAGTGAATCTCCGTTTTCGGCAAATACTTAGAAACGTACTACAGCTTCCAGTAAAGCTTTGAGGGAGCTGCGAATAGAATCGGTACGCTGCAGGATCAATAAGGCCCTTAATACCAAAAACGACCTTACAATAATCGACGTAATTACTTTGCCGTTATAAAGTAGAATCCTATTGAAGCGGGAGCCGGGTAAATGAAAGTACCCGTATAAGATATTAAATATCGCGAATGACGAAATATTAATTAAAACTACTAACGGTTTTATATCTTTTTGAATTATTTTAGTCGAGCCTTACATTAGAGTTTTTAACGATAAAGACCTTTAGGCTAAACAACCAAGCTAATACGACTCTCCTTACTTGTTATCGATAAGTCGATAAAACGCTGTCAGCGTAGAAGACCACCAAGAAGAAGAAATATCAAAGAGTAGGAATATACACCGGACCGTATATATAATATTACTTAGTTAAGTAGAGGGAAAAGGATAACGAAAATTTAACAGTAAAATTTCGAGTATAAGGGATTATTTAAACCTTCGGCAAACCCTTGAAAGAAAACGATAAGGTCGAAATAAACGGTTTATTAATTCTATGGGTTATATAATTCATACCGAAAACCGATTTTAACCTTTAAAACCTAAACTTCAAGATTTTTTAGTTTGGAATTATTTACGAGGTTTAAGGCAAAACCATAGGGAAACTGTACGAAAAGTTACGCCTAATCATTTCTGAATACGAAGATAAAAGTAAAGACTGGATCTTTACGTATTCGCCAACGATTTAGAAGATTAGCTAGCGTTTGGTTGTCGTTTTAATAATAACTTTATTACTTATGATGAAAAATAAGTTAACGCTTACTAGCCGAAATTTAATGTAAGCTTATATGTAATAAGTAACGGGCTTATAACAGATCGTATTATTAAAAATGTTATGGGAACTACGTATTATTTACCCTTTGTAAACGGTAATGCGGTGTATTAAACCATTATATGAATTGTCTAAGATAAGCGTTTATTAGTGTTTAACCTATTAGTCGTACTTTAAGTTACAGTTAGTAATGAAGTTTTCAACGTACGATCCGTATTTACAGGTAATGTAAAAGAGGGACTTCAGTATGGTAAATGTAAAAATTAACGATACCCTTTTCGTTGAAACGGCAGGTTTTGTAACATTAAAATAAGAGGAAATTAAAAAATTTAAGTTTTGGAATTATGAGCTAGTAACGATATTAATAGAAGGTAGTTAACTTAACTTTAATAAATTATTGATCCGAATATTTAGTATTGATACCGGTTTTAGCTTTCGTCAAAAGAGCTAAGGCACTATTTTGGCTATAATCGACATAACTAATAGGGTTAAGGATTGATATTATTTGAAATAGCGTGTTCGTGGTAGTTATATTATTACTTTGTGGTAGTTATATTATTACTTTATGTTAATCGAAAGCTATTTACGACCTTTTAATCGCCATATAAATATAAGACCCAGTAAATAAATACTTTAATAGGTTAAATAGAAGGTTAGAGTGGTAGATACGGAGTTTAGACCGTGGGATTAATATGGTACCAATCGACCTATCAAAAGCTAAGTTAATAATTTTTATGAACACGTCGTTTACAAATAACACCGACCTGTCTTTACAAATCGGATTTCTAATAACCTTCGTCAACGAAAAAAGACGGAACAACCAGTTTAGTATTATCAGTAGCTTAATTTACTAGACTTCCGTTAGGTATAAGAAGATTATACGAAGCGTATTAACTTGGGAGGTCTACGCTATAATGGCGGACTTTAATATATATATAGTATTATAGGAAACTTTTAACCTTATGATTAGGTAACTAAAGATTTCCCCTATTCCGGTAATAATATATACCAAGTCGAGGAGCCTCTTTAAATACCTTTTGAATCTCGGAACTACTAGAGAAAAACGTCTGATAATCGACGTGATAACACTCCGTAAAACTTACAAAGGGAGGGAGATTAAGGAATTCCGGTGGATTAATAGCAAAGACAATCCCACAAATGTTATAACGAAGTTAGTATCAAATAAGGCCTTAGAAAGGTTGATAGACAGCAACAGGCTAACCAAATGTATCAAGGAATACGTTAATAAGTCGCCCGGAAAGCCTAAATCATGTGACGGCGGTCAGAGATATAGTGGCAAGCTAGAAGATTGCCAGAGAATTGACGATACGGACCTGTTTAATTGGTACGGTTGAAGTGAAGGCCTATAAAGGCCTATGGCAAAAAAACCTTTTTGAGGAGTTAATAAACTAGAACCTCGAAATAATGGAGAAATTGAGGTCGAATGGGGTTAATTGACATGCAAATTAAGTTCAATTTAGTATTGAAATCAACTGGAATTGATAGGGGTCTAGCTAGTTAACGAGGGTCAATTTAATAGTAACTGGAAAAGATTAGTCAGCCACACTGGCGTACGCGTACAAACCAAAAAGCCGCCAATGTTGGAATAATACTATATGAAGTCCAGTAGGTCAACTTTACTGTAAGTAAAGTCGATTATACTGAACTGCAAGTTGAGTGTATCGCTTTGTGTAGACTTACCGAATTGGGTGTAAGTAGAGTGCAATACGCTGCACTTCACTCTGGGGCACGGGCCATGCAATTGGCTATATAAATTACTGTGCAGACCGGCTAGCGGTCTGCCAAACCTAGAAAAATACATATACCACTTGACCAATACAATACTACTGTTACTTCGACTAATCGAATCGACAACATTGCAACAATCTAAGGCTCTACCAACAATTTCCCCAAAATAACGTTATATTATAAAAAGGGGAGGATAAAAGCTTATATCCAGTAACGGTATTAATTAAAGTTAATATTTAAAAAAAATATAGAAGAGATAAATTATAGGGAAAACCCGGGTACTTAACACGTGGTTTCGCTGGGTCGTCATAATAAGATAGGGATACGCGATAACTTTAAGCGGTTAGTAAGTTGTTTACTTACGGCTTATAATACTTATAACTCATATTCATTCAAACCTGGATGGAATGAAAAATTGTAAAGTAAATTTATTATAGACGGAGAGATGTTTAAAAATTGAATCGAAATTACCAAGTTAAATTAAAGTCCTTCCAACTCCTATATGCAAATGTGTATAGGAGTTACTCCTTTTCCCTTCTCAAGGTCGATAAAATTTTCGGCCGAAGTAAAATATATTTCTATAGCAACTTTAACGTTGGAGACGTTTGTTTGTTACGCCAGATTTAACGGGTAAATAAGAATACGATTGTCATTCGCGTCGTATCGTAAATATAATCCAAGGTTTTTACGACGAAAAAATTCCGAGTGATTAACCTAGGCGGCACGCCGTTTGAAAACGGCTCGTAAAATGTTTACGCTAGTTATAATAACGTCACCCTAGCTATCCCAGGTAGGCATGTCGCTATTATTGTTTACACTACGTAAAACACTTTTAATAACAATACTAATACCGTCGTAAAGAATACGAAAGTAATAAAAACGTCCGTCGGTAAGTTAAGTACGAACGACTCACTGGTTGTTATCCACGCGTATATTGAGGGGAAGTAATGTATTAGCGAGCGTATCATTAATAGCTCCTCTTCAAATAGCGAGCTTAGCGGCGAATTCCCAGGCCATACCACTAATTTCAGTGAATAAAGCCTTTCAAACCTTAAAAAAAAATCGTTTGCGAACTCTTTATTTTATACTTATAAGCCGAAAGATAATAGTTTTGTCCGCGTTAAGGTTGCAGTAGTAAGCGCGAAGTAAAGCTATAAAGACGTTAACGTTACTAATATTGTCTTCGCCTCCACGAACAAAATAACTTTTTATAACGGTTTTTACAAAGATTTTTAATTATTTAAAGATAACTTAAAAGTAATTTTTTAATACCGATTAAGTTTTGATTCTTACGTAACTTACCTATTATCGTAACTTTCTATGCTATAAATCGTAGCTAAATACCGAAAAATTTAACTAGCTAATTTAAAGGCTTATGTTTAAGTAGTTAACGCCCTTTCAATAGGTAGTCGTCATCGTAATCGGTATTAAAAAATTCCGGGTTTTCGTCGTTCAGTAAGTTAACGCGGTCCCTGGTAAGGAACGGCGTAATAGCTGCGTCGTTTGTAACGTGCGAAGGAAAAATCTCCTAAGGAGGGTATTATTCCGAAGACGTAGGCGTATCGATAGCTTTAAGTTATCGGATTATATTTCTTAACGCGTTTAGTACGTCAGTACTCCGTTATTTTAAATATAAAGCGTACCCCTGAACGACTTAATTCCTTTCGACAAGTTCCATACGTAAAGCATCGGTATAACGTTTATATTAAGACGTAAGGTAATCGTAATAAGCTACTAAGGCGCTTGAAAGCTGTTTTTAACGCTTACGTCGAGGAATTCGTTTAGGGTTTAGGAGTCTAGATTCGGCGGATCGAAAGATAATGATATAACCTTAGGCTATAACCGTTTACGAATAGCTAAAACACCGTCGAAAAGAAATTGAAGTTTATATATAAAGGGAGTAAAGTCGGAGTTATCACTTAAAGTGGTTAGATTCTGTCTATAAACCTCGATAAAAAGTGAAAGGAAAAGTCCTTGTTAGGAAGCTGTTGTAAAGCTGAGAAAAAGGTGTAACCCGGTTACGTAACGTGTGGGAGCGTATTTTCATACAGCTTCGTCCCTACTCTAGAGCATTGTAAGAACATGTAGAACTACCAGGGTTGAATCCCTGGTAATATTAGCCAGGCACTAGCCTGTAACATATAGGGATAATTCCACCGTTACGTGTTTCAGGGTTAGCATAAAAGGATATATTGCTATCGGCACAAGCAAAATCTCTTTTTTCCTCTCCTCAAACGGCGCGCACCCACAGCCAATATAAATTCCAACTAGTTAATCGGTGTATACAAACTCAATTCACTATTTCAATTTCTTCTTTCAAACCACTCCAATAGGTAAGTTAATCAACCAATTCCTACGTATTAACCTTGTTTGTAAATAAATACCTCATAACAACCACTTCCTTAGGTTTCGTTTGGCGCAAGAATGTAAGCGCGTCAAGGTCGCCGCTACTGCAAGCCGCGCTGCCATCACTATTGCCAGTATCAACCCTACCTTTTCGGGTAATAACGCCTTTATTTTGGCCTTCTTCTTAGCTTTGCCCGCCGCTGCGGCCGCTATAGCCACTACCTTTTTTTCCTTTTTTTCCCCCTCCCCCTTTCCCCCCAAATCCTAAGGAAAGAAACGGGAGGCTCCTAAGGTTATAAACCTTACCCTTTTCCTGCGGGTAAAAACTTTCTTACCTGCGAAATCCCTCCCCCTTTTCCATAAACGTAACTTGGTGAAACTGCGACGCGATTTATATTACCTTACTGTTACGTATGTCACGGTATATTAATATCCACATAAATAAGGCGGTCGAAGTAAACTTCCTTTGCCGCCTCATGATTCGTACCGCCAAAGTACGTCATAAGGCCTTTTTAACGCACAAAATATTCAATTAACGCACCCAGATCCGTATCCCCGGGCCGCTAATAAATACGATCTATGTGTCGTATATCGCGTCCATGGCCGCAGGTAAGTTTATTAACTATTACCACGAAAACAGGGGTTGTTCGGCCCATTACCACTGTTACGAACGGATTGGTAAGGTATGATCCCCGGTTTAATTGGTTTTAGAGCCGTAGGCCGAGGACGTATTACGCGTCAACCAGCTTTAAAGTAAATTCTATTTGAAAACTGCTATATCAACCGCACAACCTATTATTTACTTTCCAAATATATTGTTCGGGGCATTTGTAAAAGCAATCAATACTCCAAAAACCTAAAATATGCCGATAATAATTAATAACAGACGTTAACCAGCGAACCAAAGAGTTGGTAACCACTATCGCTGCTTAAAAACGGGGCTCACAAATATACTACGTAGGCGAATTCAACAACGTTATCGTACGTCGCCACGAAAAGGGTAAAGACCCTCCAATTCCTTTACCTCAAAGCATAAGACCTAAGGCGCGGGGCTACCTTCTCGGTAACGCTGATAATGTTGTCGATAACAGTAATAGCGGTAACGCCAATACAAAGGGGAAGAGCGGCGAAGAGGAAGGTAAAGATACGATGGCGTCGCCCGTTTCCTTTCCTTTCAAAAATATATAACTATCCCTTTTAGTTGGGCCGGCGCGCTCAGCTATAATACAGTATATTATATAGTAATATTATTTCTTTTTTAAAAAGGTCTTAACGTCAGTAACAAAATGCAAAAAAAAGATAAAGTGTAAAAACCTAGTGGCATCAAAGTTAATAAAACCAAAAGTAGTAATATATTAATGACGGTGTGAAATATTGAATCCAAGCTAAAGAAAATACGGGAAGCGGCGCGAATAAAGGGTTTTAAACCATTGGAAAATATTAAAAACAGTGTAATAGTAGTAACAAAAACAACAACAAAAAGCAGAGCGTAAAATATTAACCTCGGTAAAGTCGTAAACCCTTCATGATAACACTAAAAAAAGGGTATTAATTGATATTAACACCTTTAATACCCCATTCGAGGTGCTTTTAGTCATTGCGTTTACTAGTTTTAATTTTCTATCGATTTTTTTTTAATTTAGCGTTACTTATACGATTCGCTTAAAGTTATAATAATAATTATGAGGCTTTTTTCATTCGTAATATCAAATTTAAACCAGCATTAGTACGGCGAAAAAGAGTTTGTATTAATGACGACAGGTATGGGTTGTGAACCAAGATTTAAAATGATTATTCGGACTGTTATTACTATAGTAATACCTAAATCGAAGCCTTTAACCATTTTATAAATTTTTAAAGCCAAAACATTTCGAGTAACCCGTTTATACTTAGTCGAACTCCAATAAATAATATTTAAACAAAGTATAAATGCGTTTCGAATCTTCGTTTTTTTAGCGATAATTAAAACGAACCCTATTTATGAGCTATAATTAAAGTTATTAACTAAATAATCGTGAATAGAAATAAAGAGTTTCGCAATATATATTTAAAACAGTGCGAAAGGTAAATTGCGCTTTAAATTATATATTTAATATATAAGGCATTTATGAAGCGCCTTATATATATCGTTCCAATAGTTGATCTAGTATTATACGGCTATTAAAAGGTCGAATACCGCTTTTAATTATACTACTAAAGTTACTTAAACGCCACGTATACACGAGTAATTGTATTCGTTAGCCAGTTTTATATTATCTAAAGAGATAAATATAACATTATTCAATTGATGCTTTTGCATAAGACATTAAACTCCGTTCCTAAAAGTAATAGTTGCGTTATTAAAGTCGATTGTATAGTTATCCGTCAGTTACATTTTGGGTTTTGCTTTTAGGCCGGTCTTCAGAAATTTCCTTTTTTTAGGATACGGAAAACAACGCGTTACATAGCGTTAACGTATCATCTGTTTGTATACCTGTTAGTATAAAAACTTTTAAAAAGGCCATTAAAAACAATAGTTATAGGTCAACGGTCGAACTGACTATTTCGAATCGTTTCTTATAATATTTTTAGTTGGTATTATACTAGTATACATCAGCTTTAACTATAGTACTAAGCGGTCTTATAATACGTTAAACCATTTTAAATGAGTGATATTTTTTGAAATATATAGGTATATCGGCGTAAATACACCATGTAAACCATTACTCGGACTGTATACGAACTTATTTAATATTACAAAATTTAATATATGGGTTGTAAAGGGTATGAAAAAAGGCTATACATGTAAAACTCAAGTGGTAGCGTACTCATTATAAGGCAAGTAACTAGGTTATGATATACTTTTTACCGTTTTCGTTATAACCTTTCATAACTAGGCGGGTCCTTCTTTATGGTTTTCCGATTTCATCTTAACTTTTTCCATGAAGAGAGTAGAAAAAAATACATAGGTGCTGTAAATCGTTAGATTGAACCGTTTGAAGCGAAAAACGCTTTATTCGATCAAGGAAAATATTTCTATTTAGGTAAAATATTCGAATAAATCGCCTAAAGTAGTAATAATTCCTTTTCGGTGAAGCTTTGAACTATATTTACGATTTTCCATCTCCTTTTAATTAATCAAGGAGTTTAAGACAAAGGTATCGAAACCATTTTTATTTTGTAAACTAAGTAGGCCTACTCAGTGGCGAGATATTGATATTGTCAATAAGGGTAAGCCGTTTTCGTGTAATTGAAGCGGTTTAAATGTACGATTCGAAGGGTACACTAAATATAATGGTGGTTTAAATCCGCTATCATAAAAGTGGTTCCGCCGGTATTAATAATCGAATTATAGTTCCGGACCTCTTTTTTCTATATTTTCCTTTTTATACTTCCGTATTATTATTTTACAGAATACATTTATACCATTTGGCAAATTAAGAGGAATATTATAACCTTTAAAGTCGTTAATTTCCATGTTCCAATCCATGACTCTTCAGTTTTTCAAACTAAGACATTAGATTATAACAGTAAGTTTAAAACGCCGGTTTTGCGTAGGCTATTCCTTATGGCTAACTCTTTGGAAATATCGGTTTCAGCTAGTAGAAAACGTAACGCTGCCATGGCTTTCGCCATAACATTCTTTTTTTATATAGTAGTTAGTAATGGTGTGAAGTTTATATAAATCCTCAGGTAAACACCAAACAAAAGGAACGTAAAGATTAACCTACTCGAGCCGACAGTGACGTTGACGACGTTAACCGCTATTTATGAAATGGATTACTTAGAATTTATACCCTTTTTCTCTTTAAACAACACCGTATACGCCCTTTAAAACGGTTTATAGTACTGTTTACACTTTCTAATACCCTATAATACTTTTACTAGTATTTATTTACATTCGTTACCAGTGATTTTAACTTTAACGCGCTACTTAGTAGAGTAGAAAGCCATGTTAAAATCGTAATTAATCCAATTATAAGGCTATAAATAAACGTTTAACCAACAGTTAACTAAAGAATCATAACATTTTATAATGGAAACGGTTTATATAAATTTTATAGCCCGAAATAATTTTTCCGCATCGAAGGCATATAATATTATCTAATTGTCAAGGTATATGAAATCTATAATTACGTTGTAGTTGAAATCTACATCGTTTTAAAAGCGAAATTTTTACCGTTGTGAAGCTTATAAGTTTAGCTAGTGTTTTTATCAAAACTTTTCGATATCTTCGAACGCTTCCTTCCTTATATCCATATAACTTACGGCGTAAAATAGCTGTAAAAGGAGTTTTGCAGCCGGGTATTCAAATTGGTGGTATAACATTCGTAATTCGGGTTACGTTAGGTAAACGAATTTAATTTTGCGTACTTCGAGAAAAAATAATGAGTGGCTGAATTTAAGCCGAAACAGTACGAATACGCTATCCAAATCGCGGATAAGTTAGTTAGTTGTATTCCGAACCTTGATTCTGGGTTTATTTATATCAGCTAACGAAAGCAGAAATATTGGTTTAAAGTTTATTACGTAAAACTCAACCGGTCCGAATCGTGTATTTACAACGACCTTACCTAGCGAAAACGCTTTACCTTTGCCGAATAAAACTTTTCGATGTTCCCCTATACGATCGAACCAGAATTTCGGAAATTTCGTCGCAAACGCGTCGAATTATCGTTTTCCGGCCGTTAAGATTTCGGCCGCGCAAGTATTAGGCATAATATCCTAAAATCGGTTGCCGAATCTATTTTAAAATGTTAAATGCGATACCATATAAACGTTTAATACGCTGTTTTCGTAATCCAAACCTATACTTGACAGGAAACAAGCGTCCTGGAAGCTTGTAAAGATACTTTTGGCGGTCTTGTTATTTTAAACTATTAGGTAAGTATCGTAATCTTTAAAGTCTTTTTCTTAAAAAGTGTATTCGTAGGGGTAGGCGTTAAACTTATCTTTTACGCCTTCGCATTCGACTACATACGTTACAAAATGAACTTTTATTTGATTCTTGAATGTGTAATCGACCCAAAACTGTTATTTAATTCGAATATATTCATATACAAGATAATTCATTAATGAGTGACTGATTTTTACATATACGATATAACGCTTTTACGAACCCGTAAAACTCTGTATACTCTTCCATACATATTATTATAACCGCTATATATTT
Organism: Anisogramma anomala; assembly: GCA_038502455.1. NCBI lineage: Eukaryota > Fungi > Ascomycota > Sordariomycetes > Diaporthales > Gnomoniaceae > Anisogramma > Anisogramma anomala. The sequence continues at coordinate 13,539,663 of JASMMZ010000003.1, read as the reverse complement.
CGTTATTAGCCGTATAATCGTCTTTAGTAATAGTCGCTTTACTTATTTTTTCTTGGGGTCTCTCCCACGATATTTCTCTATTTAAAACCCGTATCTAGGCCGCTTATTTTATCCTAGGTATACCTTAAATCTTTGGTCTAAAACGTAATGAATTATTTCGGTGAGGTCTTCTTTAGTAATTTGACCTTCGTCTTTAGTCTTATTAGTTAGAAATACCAATCTAAATCTCGTCTGTTGGGGTGTAAATATTTCGAACGATATTTTAAAACTCGTGCAAAAAGCTTTGAAGTTCTTTTAGGATTGAAATAATATAAGGTCAAAGTTTGGGTTTCTGTGGCTACTTTTATTACTGTTTCAATAAATAGTTTATCGCCTTAATATTCCAGTTTAAAGGTCGCCTAATATTTTCGGAACTTCGCTAATAGGGAAATTAATATCTCCCATAAGTTTTTATCAGTGTTTTTACGCCAATTCTTCTCGGATTCCTAGGTTTTACCAATCCAGTGCTTATCATAATGTTTATAGTTAATTTCCCTATCGAAATATAATGTTAGACGGTTATAACACTCTGCGAATATATATACTTTCTAAAGGTAATACATATACTACTCCTTGGCTTATGTAAACAATATTTCGGGTATAACAACATGAAATTGAAACGATTTAATATTTAATCTTTCATTCGTATTTAACATTACACGTATTTTGTTATTAATTACATCGTTCGATCATCCTCTATTATTTTAGTTTTTATCCCAAAGTTTAACGAAGTTAAATTACTTTATAAGGTCGCTTTTATTAGTGGAAAAACGATGCAGTAAAAGGTTACGGTAGGGGTCGTGGTTAGCGGGCATTAGTTTGTAAAATACGTATTAGCGTTTCGTGCCGTTTATCATTTCTTAAAGCGGTGCATTCTCTTTATCCGGGCCGCTTTTATCGTGGTTAAGCTGGTTATTAACGATATTTAGAACGTAATCTAGTTTTGATTTCTATTTAAAACTACGTTTTAGGGAGGGTTCATTTTCAATGCTCGTTATGGATAATCTTTACAGCACTTCCTCCTCTTCCATCGATTCCTCCGTTTCCATTTCGTGGCGGGCATTTAGTCTTATTGAGCGCCTCTTTTCTTTTTTCGAAGGCTTTTATCGTTCCCGATCTGTCATTTTAAGCTGGCGATCCTAGCGCTTTTTCAGCTAGTATCCCTCTAAAAACTTCACTTCTATCACTTTATCGTCTGTCTACTTTGACATTTATTTAAGTTAGGCTGTTACTAATAGATATTTTGCAATACGGCTATTATTGCCACCAGTCATATTAATACCTCTATTCTGTAGTTGTTTTCGTAATATTCCGTAAATCGTACCATTTATTATACGCTATATATCCGGCGTTCAGTCTGTATAATCCTCCCTAAAATCGTCAAACAAGTTGCACCCTTTAATATCGCCGTTATATTAGTTTAAAATTATATTAATAACATACGTATTTACCACAAAAGGGTCTAAATCTCCCACTAATACCTTGATCTTATTATTCCACAAGTTTAAGTCCATGTATTTCAAAATACTACTACGAAACAACATATTCGTAAATAGGTAGTCTATGTATTCGTTAACTTTTATCACATCCATTACTAGTAGAGTCATAATTATAGGATGAAGCGGCTGGAAAGGGTAATTCCTGGGTACACCTGTAATACTAAAGCGGTGTAAATTAATAATTTAGCATATTAGCTAGGATTCGGGTTCATTAAGGGTTTAAGCTAGTCTAACTCAAAAATAAAATGAAAAAGACGTACAAATACGTAAATACGAGGGAAATAAGGTGTAGCAAAGTGGTTAAAGTAGGGCTTTTAATGCTTACCAATACAAATAAAGCTTAAATAATACATGAATAAAATATAACTATAGGCTAGTCAGACATTATGAATTAGTTTCGTTAGTTCTCACTATCGGTATACCAGACAGGCGGTCAGGAAAACTTAAACGTCGCAAGCACTAAACTTAAAACACCTGGTGTAAGGCGAATGAAGGGAGACGGATAGGGTAAATGGGAAAGGGGAAGAAAATGGGAGATATGTATATATAATTCGGTGTATAAGGCTTGGTTTGTAACTGGTAGTCGTTTCGGATGTCGTATTATAACCGCTCCTATTAGTTAAGAGCGGCTTAAATATTAAGTCTGTAACCGCTTTTAGGTTTCGTAAGCAGTTTGCATACTGTACTTAAATCGGATAAGTCCTAAGGAAGGGTTCCTAAACTTAATGGTTTTAGCTTACGTGACTCAATACGTAATAGAACGCTTTTTAAAAAGTGCCTGGGTACGTTCAAAACGTTAAAAAGAGTTAGTGGTTAATGCAACGAGGTTTTCAGTAAACATAGTACTAATTGGTTAATAATATCGTACTAAATTAATCCTTTTTAAAGTCATTCTAGATCTTATAGTCTTATTAGACTTCGGATTTTAAAAGCGCTCCCGCGTAATTTCACACTCCTGTATAGTTTTTGTAAGGCATAGTAGTAAAACATAAACAGTTGGGACCATTATAACATCCCACTATAAGTATTCAACTTTGGTTTATTTCTTCTTTCCTTAACTATCTATAGTCGACCTAGTCAGCTACTAATCAGTGTCGGTAAGGTCTACTTATTCAAGTAAACGTAAAAGGGTAGAAAATTAATCGGAAAGATTAGTATTATAGTAGTAAAGATAGATAATAGAAGGAAAAGCATTAAGAGAGTATATGCCTTAGGTGAAAGATCATAAACCTATTACTCAGGCAATAGTAATTTACTGTGCACTCTACAAATGCCACTTCCAGGCCGTGGCACTCTATCGTATACTCTACAAATACCCCTTCAAGGCAGTGGCACACTATTATGCACTCTGCAAAAATATACCTTTGAAAGTGTTACGTTACTATAGACTACTGCAAAGGTGCATTCCGCACCGCGGCTACTTACTAACTATAGGGATATATATATCCAAATTATTTATTGCACAAAGCGGTTGTAATAGAGGGTATTAGAGACTTTTTACATGTTACAAGAAAGAATTAATACGATTTTACCCTTTGCAAATACGGTTATTATATCATAGATGAAAGACGTTACAAGGTTTATAGCTAATCGCCGGGGCGTTTCGCCGCCCTATTGGTTGCTAAGTAGGCTATATATAATGAAGGTAAACGATAACCAGCAGTTCACGATAAGTTTTAGACCTCTAAAATAGATGAGAATTATGACGATGAGTCTTTAAGAACGAGTGTGATAGATTACGGTTATTCAATCTTGGTATTATTGATATTTTTTGTTGTTGTTATACTTAGAAGAATACCGTTATACGTAAACACTTGTGGTAAAAAATACGGAAAGGTTTTATGATGGATTCTCAACATGTTTTACGTAGGTGAATTATTATATCATTGTACCCAGCCGATGTGTTTCGTACGCTTATGTAATTACATCGTGAATTTTCGTTGGAAATATTAACGCTTTATATGATTATGTATTCGGTTTTGTTCTAGTCGTTTTAGGGGTCATCGTTAATTTTATCGTTAACTAATAATTCGATAAATAATTTTGGTGAAACTTCAACTTATTAATTAACATTGAAGATTAAATATTTATCAATCCTAAGTAAAGGGATTTGTAACGGAAGGAAGATTGATATTAATTAATAATACCTTAAACTTTTACGTGGTTGGTTACTCGGTCGTCTTTTTTTTTAATAATAGACGTGGGCCTGTTATACTTTAGTAATGAAGTTTTTGCGCTTAATGAACCCAGTCTCTAGCAAGCAGGCCGCGTTCTCTTTCTTTATGTAGTAGCGTAGCCTATCGAATTTGAATATTCACTATGTCGTAAATTTTACGTCAATCGTAACAGGTTTGCGAAACGCGTACAAAACGTTTACTTATAGTCGATCGAAGGCCACAACTTACAGAAATATGGATATTATGTTCTTAATTAAGGTTATGAATGGTAATAAGGCTATTTCAATCACTATCACATGATTAAATCTTGGTAAATTGATTTTCGGTACTTCAACACAGTCAATAGAGTCTATAATAAAGCCACGAGTTAAAAAAGGTGATTAATAACACGCTATAATTCGAATTTTTATCGAATCTAAATAGTGTCACTGTAATAACCCAGGTAATGTGTATAAAATTAAAGCTGAAAACATGTTTTAAACGTTGAATAAAGACTTTCAACTTTTTCTTAAAATCTATATAGGTTACGAAATCCTAATTATTTCAAGTTCGCCCCTTATATACGTTGTTTGAAGTTAACCTCGCTCGTTTATATCTGTGGTTGAAGTTTTTTTCGATAATTCTTTAGGATTTGGATTCCCAATTATACATTCTTATTAATATGCCGTTTGTGAAGTAATTTCTATCTACGTTCAATATGTTGATTCTGTTTACATGAAGTAATACAAAGTCTTTTTTAGGGATTATCCGAGTTTGTATGGTGGGTAAAGACGTTTTTTTTTTCTGATGTAGAAAGGGATCTGTGGTCTTACAGCTAAAAGTAATCTATGTCGAGGTTTTTACATAGAAACGTTTTCACTTGAATTTCGAATGAGAGAGAAAAGATATTAATTTAGGTATCACTATGTAGATCTTTATTCGTTATCATTCTTACTATAGTAAGGTTTCTGTACTTTAATACCTCCAACAACTTTTATGGCGTAGCCTGTAAGTAAGACTTGATACAATATAGCTGTTTTGATTTCGTTTAACTACATAATTGTGAGTCTTATATTTATTTGCGGCGTTCTGTAACGCTTAGATGTTTTAGTTGTGGTCAAATAGTATGTTGTTAATATTTCAAAACATTAGTAACGGTTGATTTTGGATAGGTAGAAGGAGTTTAATTCGTTGGATTATTTTAATTTAAGTGGTTTGTCAGGGTTGGTTAGTTGGCTAGAGCTATAGGAAGGCAGTGGAAGTTGGATATAAATATAGCGAAAGTTATTGTCGGAATAGCCTTGGAGTATAGAGACTTAGTCGTAATAACTGTTGCGTTTTTTAGCCAGGTTGTGAGAGTTTTAGGGGGTTTAAGGTTTTTTTTGGTGATTTTCGAGGGGGAGGTAATAGGATTTTTGATGTTAGATATTAGGCTTCTGAGGCCTTTGGATATTTCCGGCGTGTGTTAAGCGTTTTTACTGGAGTTATAACTTTGTTTGTTATGATTGTGCCGTGTTTTTGCGTGAGTATTGTACGCGGAATGATGTAGTTTGTATATTTAGCTGTGGGGCCAAAGGGATCGAGGTTGTTGGCGTGAATTATAGGACGCTTTGTGTTTTTGTTAGCAAAACATTAACGAATATTCGTATAATAAGGCTCAGGTTTCCGATCCCTTTTTACTGGGCAACCATACGTCGTAATGGAAGCAGCCGTAGTATTATTTTTAATAAGGGTTTTGATGACTACTTTTGAATTATATCTAATTTTGTTTAAACCCTTTATCCTTTTAAATAAGCATTTTTAATGTCTAATTTAATTGTTCCGTTTTGTTTCAATGTTTCTAGATAGTTGGCATAAGTTGAAGGGAAATGATTATATCAATTGAAGTATTAGGTCGTTGACTCATACATTTTTTTCATATAATCTCCTTTTGGAACCTAGTAATGGCTATACCAAACCGGACATATATATCGTTAATTATATACTATTGTAGGTAACCCCTTTCATAAAACTCAAGTCTTTATTATTTATTTGTCGCCTTGTATAATTTATTGTTTTTACATAAACAAAAAGATTTGACGGTACTTAAAAACGAAATGAATTATGTAATTAGGTTCCATAAAAATATTTCATTCATTTTTCGATAGGTAATCGTAAACTATTATTAACCTGGCTTAAATGAGAATTTAGGATTTTACTGTGTTGGACTTTTTTAATAGTTTTTGTTAAAATGAACGTTCAAATTACACTGTTGACTATTTTGATTATATTTCAAAAATAAATTACGAAATATTCCTTCGCATCGATAATTAAAGCTAATTCTTAAAATTCCCATAAGGCTCATTATACGATATTTTATGTATGTACTTCCTTATATTACACAAAACTGTAACCGAATTACTCGACCAATGCTATATTCGAACGAATAACTCCTTAATAAATACCCCTGTAATTTTCGTTAAAAAATCCGGGGGTAGTTTTCGATTTTATATCGATTATTACCGGCTTAACAATATTACGAAAACTGACTGTTACCCGTCTCCTTTTATTAAAGAAACGCTTGAAAATATTTCACAAGATGAGTAATTTACTAAATTTAATATCAAAGGTACTTTTTACAAGCTTCGTATTAAAAAGGGAAATTAATGACAAGTTATATTTCGTATATGCTTTGTATTTTTCGAATTACTTATCACTTTTTTCGGTATTTTTAATATCCTGGTTACACTTGAACGGTATATTCCTAATTTATTACGCCATTTACTTGATATTGTCTCTTTTATTTATCTCGATGATATCCTTATTTACTTTAGCAATATCCTTGAAAATCATTCCTCTAAAATTAAGTAAGTTTTTAACGTTTTAAACGCTGTGGAACTTAAACTTGATAAATTTAAATATGAATTCAATGTTTAAAAAATCAAATACCTAGGATTGATTATTAAAGTTAATATCTACCCTCGTATAAACCTATAAAAATTACGTATTATCTGGAAATAAACAATTTTTACGTTAGTTTTAGGTATACGAAGTTTTTTTTAAACTCGTGAACTTTTACCGGCATTTTATCTGTGACTACTTAACAATTATGAAACTATTATTTAGGCTAACCCGTGAAGACATCCCGTTTCTTTAGGGGCCTACGGAAAAAGCTATTTTCGAACGAGTTAAGTTTGAATTTTCTCCCAACTTATACTTATTTAATAAAACCACGATTATAATACATTTTTTAAACCCTATTATTTCGGTTGGGATATAAACGGCTGATTCGCATACCGTAACGACCACGGTAACTTACGCTTAATAACGTATTACTCTTATCGTTTATCTTCCGCTGAATGTAACTACAGAATCTACGATAAAACGCTATTCGGAATTATAAACTATTTAAAAGTATAGAACGTGGAGCTTTAAGATACGATACGCTCGTTTACAAGTTTAAAAAACGATAAACACCTAAAATACTTTATAATTAAACAACGGCTTTTAAAACCATAATTCCGCTAATTGAAACACCTTTCGTAATTTTTTCTCGATTAATTTACAATAAGGCGGCAAATTATTTACAGCTGAACGTATTATTACGTTGAAACCAAAATATCCCTAAAATTCTTTCTTACCCACGTTTTGAAAACCGAGAACTCCAACTATTATGCCTTACATAGGGTGTTTCCGAACCGTTTTCGCGTATATATATCATCTGGTTAACCGTCGTCGTCGAATTTATCTCAAAAGGTCGCGAATTTTTCACTAATATTGACTTTCAAAGTTATTAAAACGTCGTTATTATACACGATATTATTTACCCCCAATTAGTTCGTATAGGTCGTATAAAAGATCAATATTTTTAACGGATATTTATACAAATTACGGACCAATATTAAAGGTTTTAATTTGAAAATATTCGATAAACGACAATAGAGTTTTACGGTTTCGCGACTATATTTTAATACCTAGTTACAAGTCGATTATTACCGCATAAATTTGAACTAGTCACGATTTACTTTTTACCAGCTACCCGGGCCACGACGTTACTATTTTCAACGTACTTTTATCCCAGCTTAAATCATTTGATCCGCCGTTTTTGCCGTAACTACAATGTTTATAATCGTATAATGTATTAGAAATACCATCGAAAAAGTTTTTTTCAAATTCTTTCCGGTTTTCAAACGATTTTGAAACAAGATTTTTATCGACTTTATACTTGACTTACCCTAAAAACGTACCGGTATCCCACGTTACCTTATATTTATTACGAGCCACCTAAATAAAGCCGTTACTTTCGAAGTTATAACCATTATAAACACCGAAATTTATACGAAACGGTTTTAAAATTACTATTAGCAATTTTACAGATTTCCCTATACATTCATTGCTGACCGCGGTTTAAATTAAACTAATAGATTTTAAAAACAACTTCATGACTTAAATGGAGTAAAGTAAAGTTTAAATATTACTTTTTACCTCGAAACCGACGACGTAATAGATCGCATTAACCGAAAAATCTTAACGTATTTATGCTTTTTCATCGTTTATACCTAATTTAACAAAAGCCTTTTATTACCCAACTATGAATTGGTATTAAATAATAATGATACAATTACTCTTGTTATTAATCCGTTTTTATAACCTTCAATTATTACGTCAGCCTTATAAAACCGGTATAACGTTTTCTTGTCCTAATTGAAATACTACGCGCGCGGGCTAAAGATTTTATTCAACGTATCCGTGAGGCTACCGAATTCGAATAAACAGTAGTAGCGGTTACGTAATGAAATACAGAAAAAGCTACTAATAAGCGTCGCTCTCATTCAAAATGTTTTTGGGTCGACGACGACGTTTAACTTCTTTAAAAAAACCATAAGCCGAATTTTTTTAAAAAAGTTAAATTGACTTTATAACGAGTCCTGTATAACGCGAGTAATTAACTTTTATATTATTCAACTTAACGTATCGGGTGGAAAACACCTTCGATTTTATATAAATTCATTTGTTCGAACCATTTTAAGTCCGCTTATAAACTAAAAAATTCTTCATCTTTACTCGTAAGCTGTAAATATTATAAGCGACCACGACAAGACCAAACCAAAATACCACGTCAAAAATATATTACGGATCCGTAATAAAACTTAAGTCGAACGTACTTAGTTTAACAACCGATCGAAACGGCAGCTCTTGATTAAATAAGCAGGTTATATATACCTAACGTAAAAGCCGCTTTTAAGCTTTTCCAATACCGTACTACTGAACACTTTCAAATTACGTTACAGATTAACCGAGTATAACGATAAACCTTTACGCTCGGCCTGTAAATGGGTTTAATACTTTATAGTTTATATTATAAGAGGAAGCGATGTTTAAGCCATTATTTTATGGGTACTAAGAAAACATATCATAATATTAATAAAAAAAAACAACGATAAAAACGATTCTAATATATTTTCAAAGTTCTTATTCGAATTTCTACCTACAAAAGTTTTACTTTTTTCCACTAATTTGCTTTGTTTTATGTTTATTGGGCACAGTTTTACGTTAATACGCTTGAAAACTGTAATGATCACACTAAGTACCCGTGAGTAAATAGAAGGTGTCAGGGGGTTTATGTTAGCAGTAAGGTAGCAGAGGTAACAAAGGTGCAATATCAGAAGATGTTTGTTTGTACTGTAGAATGATCACTAGCCGTTAAGCTATTCAGGGTAGACTGAATACTTAGATTGACAACTAAAGAGCTATGAAGGAAATACTATCTGTGTGGTGATGACCGTGTCCTTATATATCCGTGCCTTCATACCGTCTTCAGTACTGGATCGTTTGGATCACCGCACTAATCTCACTGATCTAGTGCTACCTTACCTTGGATCGGTGGCTGATCCTTACTGATCCTATAAGGGAGAAGAGGTATCCGGAGAGTGCACGCCTCAATGTAATGATCACACTAAATACCCGTGAGTAAATAGAAGGTGTCAGGGGGTTTATGTTAGCAGTAAGGTAGCAGAGGTAACAAAGGTGCAATATCANTGACAACTAAAGAGCTATGAAGGAAATACTATCTGTGTGGTGATGACCGTGTCCTTATATATCCGTGCCTTCATACCGTCTTCAGTACTAGACCGATGAAGTCGCCGGTCGCTTCCTGCGTTCCAATTTAGTATCGACTGGACCGCTCTTCGGTCCCTGCAGACCCAACCCCAACCCTGGGTCCTTACCTAAGAGAGATCCCTGGCTTGATATGTTGGACATCAGGCTTCTGATAGCGCAGCGAACCGCTGGCCTATTTCATGACCTGCAGTTGGTCCTTGGGTTATAATAATAACCTCGTTGAGCTTTTAGGTCGCCTTTAACTACTTTCACTAGTTGTTCGTTAACTATATTCTCTACTTTTTCACCTCATTATAAAAAACTTACTTAAGTATTACGTTTTTCGTTTATAAGTTTCATGGTCCGTAAGCCGCTAAAATGTATAAGAGTAGCTGGTATATAGCCTGCCTCGCTTCGAGTGTCCACCTTTCACTATATAACACGCTGAACTCTTATGGCTTTTCTAGTAGTAACCACCTAGATTTTTATGTTTTTTACCCGCTCGTTAACATTTTAAGAACGGCTTGCAAAAACATCGACTTACCCTAATTTTAAGTAATAAATACTCAATAAGCCTTAAACAGTTTAAATAGAATTATTTATATTAGGATTTAAGTTTGAAGACGCATAGTAATAACCAAAATTACGACTTATAACACCGACGAAATTAAGGCTATATCGAATACCAGTATTCGACCGTTCGTTAACGGTTTCCTCGCGGCTATATAAATCACTTACCCTCAGTTTGTTAACAAAATGACCTTGAGTTGTACGCTATTTAGTAAACGTACTTAAAACATATTTATTTACGAGTTCTGTTAGAGTATATTTTCATAATCCGTAGGGCAGGGAACTGTACGCTCGTAAATAAGGATTCAATAGTTTCCGAGTAGGCTTAATTTACGTCTTTCATAGCTTTATCGCCCTTTTTATTATACAAAAGGATTACAAAGGCAAACATAAAAAAAATTTCAATTAGATCTTACTATTAGCTGTACTATAATACTTATATTATAATACTACTAATATTGTAAAAGGAGGGTTTAAAGTCCAAGTATTTTTTTTTTTCGAAAAGAAAATCTACGTACTATTTATAAGAGGGAGAGCGTTAGGGCGCCTTCTATGTAACATAAAAATCGTTCGGCTTAGCACCTTTTACATAATACCACGACATTTCAAACGGCTTCGAAACGGTTATTTCGCACTTACTATACCACGTGTATGTCGCGTACTACCGCGTAGGAAGGGGGGGGGGGGAAAGAGGAGGGGGGAGTCTTCTAGGTATTTTTAGGGGTCATATTATAGGCTATTGTTTAGCTAATATTACTAAGGATCCAACCCCGATAGTTTTACACGTTCTTACGATACTTTAACGCAAGGATGAAGTTATATAGTAATACGCTCCCATACGTTACGTAACCGGGTTGCATCATCTTCTCAACTTCACAACAGCTCCCTAGTAGAGACTTCTCCTTTAGCTCTTCATCGAGGTTTATAGACAGAATCCGACCACCTTGAGCGATAGATCCGGCCTCAGTTCCTTTACAGTAAATATAAAATCGTGAAATAGTTTGAATATGGACTTTAGGATATTAACAAAAAGTACTATAAAGGTTATCGGTTGAAATCAGACTATACATGACTTCTTTCCTTTTTCATATACCAATTTTTTTTTCTTAATGCTTCACTTTCTTTACTTTACCATTTTTCTTTCATCTTCAATTTTTCATTTCTTTTGTTGTTTCTTTCTCTTCTTCATGAATGGATATTACTATGTAAGGGGGTGTATTTAAAAAACAACAGTTACAGTCACTCAACACATATTAAAAACAGGGCCAGTCAATACTTGGTACAACCACAAGTACTTGATACGTCTCAATACCAAGGATGAGGAATTTAGCTAAAAATAATAATATTTACTAAAGGTACTAATATTTATTAGTTCAAGTACTAGTACTAATTAGTACAGAGGATAGTCAGCTGTAAGCCAGCCCCCTACACTATTTTTAATAGTATAGAGGAACTAGTACTTACTAGTGTTGACTTGTAAAGAGTCTCGACCTTTGATTTAGATCTCTATGAGGAAAAATTGATCTTATATCCATCCCTTTCGTCCATGTAGATTCTATAATACTTTAATTTATAATCCTACACAATATATTATTGTATAGTACCTTTAATAAAGACGTTTCGCAAAAATCATTCCTTTACCTTAGTATTACCTAAAACGTAACCAGAAAATAGTTTTCTCTTCTACCTAGCCAATATTTTCTTAACTCAATAATTACTGATCAATGTTAATAGAATTCGTTTAATAGGTCTTTAGATGTTGCAACATTATCGATTCAAATCGTGGTCGAAGCAATAGTAATATTATGTGATTAAGTGATTTATTTATTGCTCTAGGTTTTTTTGACCGCTAACTAGTCTGCACACTAACTTTTATAGCCAATTGTTTGTCATGTACCCTTATATGAAGTGGGAGCATACTGTATTTGACTTTACAGTAGATCCACAAAACAATACATTCAACTTACTTGACAGTAATGTTAATTGATTGCACTGAAATTACTACTGTTCTAACACTATTACTTGTTAGTAAAGCATTGACCTCTTAAGTATTTGATTGAAAATATCTATTTTATTTTTAGATTCCTTTTTATATTACAATATGTAAAACCATTTGATAATGTTTTCGTTTATATGATATTGGGCGAAGTTAATATTATATTTATAGTGAACTTTAAAATCTTCGTTAATCTCCCAACACGATGAATAATTCATCAAATACCAGAGGTCATAGTTATTGACTTAATTGATAAGGATATTAGGAAATAATAAATAGAAACTTGGTAATTGAATCCTTATTCGACGGCAAATATTGAAGACAGGTTGTAGCTTAACTTCTAGATATTTTTACGGCTTTCTGTCGTATCTTTCCCTCTCTTTTCAAATTTTGACGAAATTAGTAATCGAAGAATAATCCGTATCCACTATGGGAATATTTCGAGGGGTTAAAATGATATACGTGTTTTAAAAACCGTTTAGATTTTTTGACTAGTGATATCAAAATTTTTATTGGTATTAGTGGTCCAAATAGTTACCTTTGACAGAGTTTGAAGGGAATAAGCTAATAGTTATGCTTACAATAAATTCATGCTTGAAACCACTACTTTCTTAAAGTTAATATTATCAACGCACCTATTATAATTGCAAGTACTAGAGATCCTAATGATTAATATGGATCTAGTAATAATCCTATTTATATTTAAGATATTTTTGATGTTTTTATTTCATTACTCTGTAGATTTTGGGGTGGTTGTAAGCTAACGATTTTACTATGCCTTTGTCAAATAATTTCTTATAATTTATAAGTAAGTTAAGGTATTGGAATCCTGAAGTAGAAGGGTTGAAAAAATCTATGTTAGCTTGAGCGTAATAGTATGAATATGTGTAAATATGTTGGAGGATGTTATTACCAAAGATATTATTACTCGTAGCATTGTATTTATATATCCTTTGAAATCTTTATCTGTTATTGATTCGTATAATATATTTTCTAGGTTCCATTTTTTTCATTTCCTTATGAAAAAGTCGATCCAAAGATTGTATAATTCAGTCTTTAACATCGTTTTAACCTTTTCATTCATCGATTTCCACGTATAGAAAGTCTATTAATTAAACCATTTCTAAAAATAGTCGAGGGTAATAGGTTTTCAATTAGTTCCTATGGGATAAGAATCTATAATGAAGTGATTGATGTAGTTGGTGAAATTCTAGGGGGTCGAGTTTTTTCGTCGACGTCTGTAAACCAACTGTTAGTATCTTAATGCTTAACACATATGATTCTAAGGGCTTTAGATAATTTCTTTATAAAGAGTTTTGCCAAGTAGTCCATCTTAACGTTGACGATAGTTTTCTTAACGAAGATAAGATTAATATAAGGGGGAAAGATTGGCATAAAGTGATAGGTCATAGTTTATTTTCTGTTAAATATCTTATTTGTAGTTTAATAGGTCATAGGAATTCATCTTTTTGCTATTTTATGTAGCAGTACTAATAATAATGATAGCGATTTACCTGTATCCCAATTTTAGTAACTTAACGATCTTAGGACGTTTAGTGGTTGATTTTAAAAAAAATTAAAGACTAGTTTAATGTAGACTTCTCAGTATCATCGGTCAATTGGCGATAGCATCGCTGTTCATAGACTGCAGCTAACAAATGCATAGTTTGTAAGCTGTTCTTACTTGCTTCCGCGAACAACCACATAATATACAAGGGCACTTCGTAGAAATCTTTCCTCTACTATATCTAAATCAAGCGTAATAACTGGAGAGTAGCTTTTTCTTTTACCCAGATTATCTACGCCTAACCTAATAATAATTGATCAGTGTTGGTAAGCCTTTATAGTTGCAACGTAATCGATTCGAATCGTGGTCGAAGTAACTGATATATTGCATTAAAAGTGGTGATATGTTACTTTTAAGGTTAGCAGACCGCTTACCACTTTGTGCACTAATTTTCATTGGAAATTGCTTGACTCATGCCCTGGTTTAACGTGGGTACCTACTTAACTTGACTTGAAGTCAATATAGTCAATCCTACGAACGATACAGTTAACTAAAATTAGTATAGTTGACTTCAGTGTACTGCATTTGACTGCTGTTCCAACACTATTAAAGTATATATCCGTAATGATCGTTTAATCATTAAAGATTGAATCCTTTCATAGGTTAAATACAAGGGTTTTCGCATATTTGTAAACGAGGTTCAATTCTTTTCGTCAACATTTTGTACAATCGGAGCTTAATAAGACACTTTGTAATGTTTTATATTAGTACAGAAATTATATAAGTTTCAAACTTCAATTTTATTAATGCGAAGCTCAAAAAATTCTTTTTAACTTTATTGCGAAATTAAATAACGTTAATGTTGATGGGCCTTTAGATGTTGCAATGTTGTCGATTCGAATTGTAGTCGAATTAACAGTAGTATTTTATGGTCAAGTGGTGGATTTGTTACTTCTAAGGTTAGCAGATCCCTAGCCGGTTTACACACCAATTTGTATGGCCAATTGCTTGGCCTGTGACCGAGTTTGAAGTGGGCACTTACTGTACTTAACTTGAAGTCAACACAGTCAATCTTATAAACAATACAGTCAACTTGCAATCGGTACAATCAACTTACAATCAGTCTATTTGACTTGAATATACTGCACTTAACTAATGCTTCAACAGTAAAAACAAACACTTTTCCTAATGTAGATTAGAACCCGCAACCGGGTAAAAGACAGTTTTTCCCGTCAGGTTTTCCAAATAAGCGTTTCCAATCCCTAATTCTTAATAGAGAAAAGGAGATGGTAACTTAAATACCTTGATATTAAACACACAGCGTTATCCTTTTCAACTTATTAAAGTTTTTCTTATATTAATCTTATTTATATATTTCAATCTGTTAATTATTAAGAATCTTTTTTCAATTGTTTCATTGTTACCAACCTTTGTTTCAACGATTGTAAACGCTTTATTTATATCCAGCATCAGAAAACATCAAGTTATTTTGATTTTGGTCCGCTAAAATATAATTCATATAATAAAATCCATATGTTGGTGATACTTTTAGTAGAAACGGACGTTTGATAGAAATAGTAAATTAAGTTTACTATTTTAGTGTCGTTGAGAGCTTCAGCTTACAAAATGGCTGATATTGAGGTGCTGGTGAAAGAAACGTTGTTATTTTCGGTCAAAGCTATGTTCAACGATAGAATGTCTATATCGGAGGGAACTAGGAAGATATTTAATATATTTTCACAGCTGGTTTGAAACCTTTGAAGAGTTATAGGAATGTCTCAGGCGTTAAAATACCGGTGTATGTTCGTGTATTTTAATGAAGGTTTGCCTCTCCAATTTCTTTCAAAAACGTATAAAATCGCTACCAGTTGTTATGATCCAGATATATTCTCAACTGTCATTGTGTCCGTTTCTTTACCCACGTAATGAAACCTTCCAGCAACCAGGATCTTAGTCAACTTATATTAGAAAAGAAGAACTATCTCATTTATTCCTTTGTTAAAATTACAGGGTAACCTGAATATTAGAAAGGAATAAGCTTGTCATAATTATGATATTGAACCGTCGTAATATTAGTCCTAAAAGCGTGGTTTTTTGAAGGAACCGAGTAATCAAGGTTTCCAACCAGGTGTATTTAAAATTAGTTTTGATATTATTCTTAAAAAATTCGGATACAAATTATTTTCATATAGTTTAAACATAAGTTGTGAAACCATTTTCATCTCTAAACGGCTGAAATATTTTACAAGTTCTGTGAAAAAGATGATCCAGATCATGAAGCCCATATAAACATTCATATCTAGTTTGAATTAGTACACTTTTATCGGATCAAGCCTAACCTACGCGTCAATTTCCTTTTTTATTATGTTTTGAATTTCGATAAATACTTATTAAAAAGGGGACTAAATTACGATAAAATCCCTATTAACCGCGTGAATGTTTCACGCTCATATCAATACAAAAAAGGTTTCTTTCAATAAAAAAAAGCTTAAGTAAAATCTTTTTGAAAAGGATTTTAACTATAATAATATCGTTTTTACACAAGACAATAAACCACTTAAAATTCCTATAAACCAAATTAATAGTTATTTAGTTGAGTTATAAGTATTATATGAAAACTTGTTTAATTCGTAACTCTTCATATTATGTTCAACTTTTTCTAAACCCCAACAAAAAACATTAAATGAATTCCTTTTACGGGTTTCTAACAAGTCGTCTTCTAAAAGAGGTAATATTTAGGCTGATCTGAATGAGGAAGAGGGAACTTTTTCTCTTTTTCAAAAGGTTGAAACGCGATTATCGGTTTATTCAAGTCGATTAAACCGTCAATGCAACTCGTTATAACGGTTGAAAAGATCTTCAGGACAAGCGCATTATAGAAAGACATTGTAGCGGTAGGGTTCGGTTGGATGGGAAAAGGGAAAACAGGTGTTGGAACCGCATTGGTGCAGTCAATTAGAGTTAATTACAGTACAGCCAAGTTGACTGTAATGATTGAAAGTCAATTGCAGTAGAGTGCCTACTTAAATATAGAGCACGGGAAAAGCAATTGGCTATACAAATTAGTAAGCAAACCGGCAAGCGGTTTCCTAAATTTGGAATAATACATACACTATTTGACTACGTAATACTACTATAACATCGACTACGATTCAAATCGACGAATTTGTAACGTCTAAAAGCCTATTAATATCGATCTTTTCTTATTATATCAATCACAAATGAGCGGGGTAGAAGAAAAAATAACTTTCTAGTTAAACTTTATGAAATACCAATGTAGAAGAAAGATTCTTGCGAAAGGTTTCTATTAGCTACGCCAGTTTTTTACGGCAGTAAGTAGACAAGACTTGCGGATTACAAAAGTTTTTCACGGAAATTTGAAAGTGGTGATGGTATAGCTACCAGTAAAATATGAAGAAATATTTATTAAACTTTTTGTTTAAAAAAAAACGTTAAGAGTGACTATTAAAAGCCTCAAGTTTTTAAGAAAGCGATTACCAAGTAATCAAAACCCCTATAATTCGCGAACAGTTAAGCTGTTGGTACTAGTATTACAAATCACCAAGTCTAAGACCCTTATATTAAATAATAATTGGAACAGTGAATAACTTTCTTTTTTTCAAAACAACCTTTGCTTCCTTTACTAATATCTCTGCTTTACATTACAGGATCGTTTATCGGATACATTGATAAAAACTTCGAGGTTGTTACGTTGAATTGAATACTAAAATGAAATCTTGAAGTTATGCTAAATGAGTTACGTGAGGCGGTTATAAATCTTATTTACCAAGCTCATACGCCCATAACCACTAAGTCTTACTTTAACCAAATTAATGTTAATTTACCAGCAAAAACATTGAGATAGAGTTTAGCTAGAAATGCATAAAAGTAATTGAATCCTACGGATTATTTTTCGTCAATTATTTGAATAAACTCTTTTGGGGTAAAGATGTAGGCAAAACCTTGATTAAAAAGCATTTAACAAATTATATTGGTTTTATATCATTGATCAGAACTTCGGCATAGTGTTTGGTCGTGGTACCTACGTTTTTTAAAACTTATGACTTTTTTGGAGACTAAACTATAGATATGTAAAAGATAGTTTAAAAGGGATTTAAGTGAAAGTTAAAATCATAGGTTCGTCAACGTAGGGTTTTTATTTCAATAAAGACCCCGAATAGATTGTTAGAATCATTTTCAAAATTTTTATGTTTTAATTTTTTTTAAGATCTCTAACCTTGAGATTTATGAGGGAAACAGTTGAGTATTCACTATTATTAACACTTTTATATACGTTTTAGGGAACTATTCCATAATCCTCAGTTCCGTTAAACCTTTAACCTCCTATGAAATAACATTTTACGTCCTGATGATAAGGAATCGATTAATTTGTTGGGTAGTCTAGTCCCTATTCCAAATGGCGTAAAGTACGTGTTGGTCGGGGGTAAAGCACATGAAGCAGTGGATATTAACATAGTAAGAAGAATTGATGCTTCCTATATCCAACGTTCAATGAAAAAGATCGTCGATACCGTTAATGCTTTTTTCAAAAATAGTTTAAGTCCCTTGAAGTGAAACTTCATATGTCAGGTATGTTTAAGTTTACTTAGATGAGCCTACTACAGGTGTTACTATAGGAATTTATCCTTCGGTTTAGACAATAACCAATTACCCTTATCACTTCGACTATAAAGATCAAGAATTTAAGTTAGTAAGAAACACGATCGACGATTGGAACGAATATCATGACCTATCTCTCAAATTAGTCAAGATAATTAATACTAATTACAAACTCCTTACCGAATTCATCGAAATTTGTAATAATACTAAGATGTATCATGGGAAACTTTATAATTTTCATGATATAAAATAATAATGTTTTTAATATTTGCAAAAAAATAGAGGTTTAAAGTTTAAGTTATCACTTTTATTCCCACGAATTTTTACGGGTTACATCAAGGACAATTATCTGAATTTTCTGACAAAAGTATATAGCTTTCGCGAAATTTATAACTAAATAAGAGTTACTTCGAGTACAAAGTTTATGTTGTGCAATACTATACTGACTAGACTACAACAAGATGCAAGACAATAATAGCGAAGAAAAAAGAGGAGGAAATACTAATGGATGTTTTTAACCAGATGTTTGATAGGTTAATATTGTGCGAGTAAGCGATGGGGAAAGTATATGTTGGTGAATATGTACTTCGCCAGTAGGTACGTGCGGCTTTCACTGGAGTTAACGAGTTTCATGTTATGACCCAAGAACATCGGAGGGTCAGAACACAGGCCAGTATGGGGCTAAGCCACTAAGAACCTGATGTCCAACACATCAGGTGAGGATATATCTCTTATGTCAGCAACCTTAGGGTTAGGGTTACGCACTAAGGATCATTGGGATCATGTTTCGATCCAACATGATCCAGCACTGAAGGCATATGAAGGATTAAAGATATAAGGACACGGTCAGCACCACATAGATAGTATTTCCTTCATAGCTCTTCAGTTATCAATCTAAGTATTCAGTCTCAGTATATTCTGAATAGCCTCACGGCTTTTGATCATTACTTGCACGGTTGCGATATTGTTCACTCAGCACCTCTGCTACCTTCTTGATAACATAAACCCTCTGACACCTTCTATATACTCACGGATATTTAGTGTGATCATTACAATATACAGACCAGCTAGTGGACTGCCAAACTTAAAAGAAACACAACCCCCCACCTAACCATTTGCAATACTACTATTACTTCGACCACACCTCGAATCGACAACGTTGCTGATTTTAAAGTACTATAGAGAGTTCATATTATAAAAGTTTAAATTAAAAGTAAAATAACAAATGTAATTGGTTAGATATTCCTCAATAATTATTTATCAAAGTTTTTGAGATACAAGGGTTTATTATACTAATCAACGACAAAGTTTCCAACGCCTTAATATTATTTATTTTCACAGTAGTGTTGTTGGCTGTTAACCTGGTTTTCCAGTTTTTTGAAAAAGAAAACTTAGCTTCAAGAAGTGAGTAGTTTATTGTGTATAAATATGAGTTGTGGATTATTTTGGAAGTTTCGTTGTTTTAGAAATTTACTAACTTTGGCAATTAAGAATTTAGTATTTTGTAGTTAGTAATTTAACGAATTTAATGATTGAAAATTTGGTGTTTTACAACCTTGATCG
Organism: Anisogramma anomala; assembly: GCA_038502455.1. NCBI lineage: Eukaryota > Fungi > Ascomycota > Sordariomycetes > Diaporthales > Gnomoniaceae > Anisogramma > Anisogramma anomala. The sequence continues at coordinate 13,519,635 of JASMMZ010000003.1, read as the reverse complement.
ATGAATCTTTAAACTTGTGTTTCTAGATGGAATTAATTAATATATTTAGATGATTTTGCTATATTATCGCCACTTTTATATTTTCGTAAATGTTAACTTAGTCTAGCAGTCTTCACTATTTACTTCCATAAAAGCTGATGTAGTTTACAAAAGCCCTTCGCAAATTCTTTCCCTTTATTCTACGATAATCCTTCAAGTTTCACCAGACATTTGTTCTTCTCTTACCTAATTTTATATGTTTTATCATATTAAACACTAATTAGTATTGATTCACCTTTAGTTGTTGTGATCATAGTTGATTAGAATCGTTGTAATCGAAATAACTAGTTTTATTTCGTTGATAAAGGTTTTGTCAATTTCAAGTTAGGCAAGTCGTTAGCTGACTCATACCCTAATTTTTATGGATCAAAGCTTGGCTCATGCCTTATGTTGAATTAGCATACTAATATTGTTTTGTAATCATTGTAATTGACTATTATTCAAACAAATAAAGTGTAATTTGATACGATAAACTGTTGAAATTTTATTTTCACCGGAATATTCCTTTGGATCTTGGATATATATTCAGCTTGAAATTGACAACCTTTGGATATAAAAACTTATTCATTTTAGCTGTGGTTTATAGCTTTATATCTGTTGATAGGATTTTCCTGAAAGCCTTTAGATGTTGCCATATGTCGATTCGAATAGTGGTCGAATTAACAGTTTTATTACGTCGTTACATGTTGAATGTATTTTTTTACGTTTAGTAGACCGCCAAGCAGTCCGCATACTAATTTATATGGACAATTGCTTAGCCCGTGGCCTAGTTTGAAGTGTGTATATATTGTACTTGATTTGCAGTAAATACAGTCAATCACAACAAAATAATATACTTAAGTAGCATTTAGTACAGTCAACTTACTTAACAGTATAGTTGACAGACTGTATTGCATTTACTACTGTTTCAATATTGGCGGCTTTTTGTTTCGTGCGTGTACTCCAAAGTGGTCGACAATTTATTTGCGGTAGCCTCTGAAGTACCTCCTTGTTAACCGGCTAAACTCCTGTCAATTCTAATGTGTTCCTCATCTAAATTAACTATAATTACCTCATTTTCTCCCTCTATTCCAAGTTTCGACTTCATTAACTCAAGTATACAAGTCTTTCGCTACAGACTTATACGTACCTCGAATTTAAACGTGCTAATTAATCAAATCGCTGACTGTAATTCCCCCATAGTTTTCCAGTTTTCTAGGGTACCAATGTTTTCCTATCTATTCATCGATACGTAGCCTAATTTTACCAGGCGGCCTTTTAACATAAACTTCAATACTTATAGTTAACTTGTTATTGTTTATAACTCTTTTCAAGGATTAATTGGGTGCCGATTTCATTATAGCTTTCGTTGAGTTGTCTTTGTCGTCGATTCATTGGAACTCTTTAATTTCCTTGCTTTTCTTTAGTTTCGCAGAGTGCTATCAAGTTAATTATAAGGCGTCTTTTGTTGGTTGTTCCTATTTTTTTGAGACCATTCGAATTGGCTTTTCAAGATCATACAAATTATAATAGGATAGGTAAAATATTTAGCTACCTGTTAAAAATATTGATGGTTTTATATATCGCTATACCTACGTTAAAGGCGATTATGAAGCCGTAGGTCTCCGAAGTTAACATACTTTTTGTAATCCTTTTGTATCTCTTGAATGTTTAATAAATTAGTTTTTCTATCATTTGAACTGAATTGACTGTAATTTACTTTCATTAACTATCGTTATAGGTAATCTAATCTTTGATGACAAGTTTGTGTTATTGATAAAAGGGTTCTTCTTAAAAATTATCAATTTCTTTTTGACAGGTCTATGTTAAGGGACTGAGACCGAGCTATCGCTTATAACAGTCAGATACTATCTATTATACTCGATGGAGAGAGAGAAAAGTAATCCTCTGCTAAGGAACTGCTATAAGTTACAGAAAAAGAGTGGCTCGGTTAATTAACAAAACGACTCCAAAATATAGTAGGGGTATGTCAACCGCCAGGGCTAGATCACTGGTGACTACTAGCCTAGGTACCAGCTTGTGACATTACCTCTGGCGTATTCCTGTCCCCGTTGCCCCCCCCTCCCCCCACCTTTTTTTTTTGGGTCCACATATATAAATTCACTAGCTCTTTTAACCAACGTCAGTTAAGCCGCCTGCTATTATCGTTTAATCTACGTATGTTAACTACCCCACTACTACCACTAATTATCTTAGCCAACGTAGGTAAAATCACCTACTACTTCACATGAAACATATAGGTTTACTAGCTAACTATTGATATTACTGTCACTAGCCAACTTAATGTGAGTTAAACTACCTATTCCTTTCACTTAATTTATGTGATTCAATTGACATATTGCTACTAACAACTGCTATCACGCATCCACGTAAGTAAATTAATTCACTATTTAAAAGTTATGAATAAGTATCTTTTAACGATTCAATAGCTGGTAAAAAAACGATCAAGTTCAGCTTGCTGGCAAGTTAAGCATGAAGGCCCGTTGTTATCTTGAGCCGAACCATAATGTGATTCTTTAGCTCACCAATAGGTTAGTTGGGAAATCCCTTCGTTATCGTTGATAAAAAAATGAAAAAAAATCGAAAGAATTGAAAGCTGCGTTGTTTAAGAAAATCAAAAGTAATTTCCAAGACGGATGTATATAACCCACCTATTCAACGAGGACTTGTCGCTCTAAAAAATTGCTAATGAAGCGGCGACTTATCTAAAGTTTATTTCAGGCTTTTAAAATACCTTTAACGTTAAATTCAAATTCGATATCACTATTATTACTTATAATATCAATGACGGATAACTAATAATCACGGGCTTATTAGTTTGGAAACGGATTGAAAGCTATCTGGATAAGTGGATTAATGTAAAAACGGGAGTGTTTTTAACTTATAAAATCAAATTCAATGACGTAGAAATTCATAATACGTATAATACGGTATTTTTTGTAAATCTAGCCTAGTTCTTTCGAAAACTGGTCCGGCTTATAAATTTCAAGGAAAAGCCAACCATTACTACCATCTCGAAATCGTTCCGAAAGGAAACGTTATCTATTAACGGCTTCCTCCAAACACTATGGTGTTACTATTATTAAAGATTTTGCTAATTTCATAACGTCGCAAATAATTTTGAAGAAGGCTTCAGCCCTGATTCATATTTACATCTTTAAAATATGTAAACATTAAATAACTATATATAGTCGATGTAATATCCATATATTATAAAAATTGGTTAATATAAATAATAATAATATCCTTATAATTTAACATCAATAATCAACCGTATTATAAGAGACTTTAATTAAACCAAGTGTAAATAATAAATAAATGTAATTATGGTAAAACCCCTTAATTGGCATGCTTGATAATACTATTCGTCTTGAAGTGTGATATGATGTTAAGATATTATTCTACCCACATCAAATCAAAAAAACGTTATAAGAACATATTAATCCAATTAAAACCTTCATTATTGATGATAATGTGAAGAAAACCGTAAAATAACTAATAATAGTTTAGTAATTGTTCCGCATAAACTTCTATGTTTATAACATTTATTACTTCCAAAGTAAATCTTTTGCTGAAATAATCTGGAATAATTATAAAGTAAAATAGGTTATTAGCTCGTTTCTAAGTGAAATCAACTATAAAGTTGATTTAAAACTCGCTTTAAATCTATGTTTAAATTTGTTGTTCAACGGTAATACTAAGAAGTTATTAGCCTATGAATATCTTAATTTTGGCAAAAGAGTTGAACCACACCTTGTTACCTAAGTTAAAATATATTTTGGTTATAATAACGATGATGACTCCATGGTATGAATAGACTGTCTCATTTAAATTTTACTTAATTTAAATCAATGTAATAATAAGCGTCTTTAAATGCAAACCAAAATACGGTTTCAAAACCGTAAAATATGATCATCTTTTATTACATATTTCGAAATAAAAACTTTGAGTATTTAATCAATATTGATACAAATATTGGTTGAGAAACTCCTGTTATTTATTTGCATCGTATTCACCTAACAAAAATAAATATTATATCTGGTAATAATTGCGTCGTAATTATTTTTAAGGTCGACATTAATAGGAATTTCGTAATCCTTAGAAATTAATTTGTTAACGACGGTAAATCAAAAGACACATATACGTAGGGGAGATTAGAAAAAACCTATTCAAAGCATCAACACTGGAATTCTCGACCCAAGAAACGGGGATCAGAAAAGTATTTGAAAATATCCTCTTTTCATCGAAAAGGTACATTAGATCATATATAGTTAACCCATTTATTATAAATTAGTTTATAAAGAAATTGGAAAATTTGTTTCCATTGATGAATAAATCGTTTAAAAGATCGTTAGATAGTTATAAAATATCTCAAATTTCTATAATCTCTAAAGACAGTAAACTAATAGGCCGTGATCCAGAACTATGCATTTTATACTATTAAATGAATTATAACGCTAAGTAATTGTTTATTTTAAACTCTATATTCGAATCCGGTCAGTGATAAATAATAAAAATTATATATTATCAAGCGTATGGTATAGTAATTTTCTTGTTGGAAAAAATAGCCTTTCAAAACTTAACTGGAATAGTTGGCTTTTGAAAAAGATTTCCGATTAAGGTTTTTCTAGGCGAAAAGAGAATTTAAAAGGAAGGGAAGCTAAGGACGGTCGAAAATTTTTTTTAGGGTCCAAATGAAAAACGACGCCTTTTTTAGTTAGATGAGTTAAGTAGCTATCGAATACAAAGCAATTTCGAATAAATTGCTGGTAAAAGTTGGTAAAGTTAAAAAAACCATACTTTTAATATATATGTAGAAACCTTCTATTCCCGGATAATACATAACTTCTCCGAGTTTATATGCATTTAAATTCTTGTTTCGATAAAGAATCCAAAATACTTAGTTTTTGAAACGTTGAATTTATATTTTCATATATAGAGGTTTAAATTAACAGCGTTTAAAGCGTTTAATTTCTACGAGATTTTAGCGTTATCATGGTTCGAAATCTCATTCGAATATATTGAAGTGTGTTAAGACAAAAGAAGTAAATAATATTGAAAAACATGCGTGACGAATTATCAATATATTTGTCGGTAAAGTTTTTGCTTATTCACGTGAACGAAAAAAAGTAGAAGAGTAATCGTAAATATTGGTATTATAGTAGTAAAAAGATGTCAAAGGGAGAAAAATAATTAAGAGAGTGCATGCTACGGGTGAGAGGTTATAAACCTCTTATCCAGGCAGTGGCACTTTTCTATGCACTTTGCTAATCTCCCTTCTGGGTAGTAGCACTTTACCATACACTTTGCGGGTGCCACTTCCAGCTAGTGGCACGCGACTATGCACTTTGTAGGAATATACCTTGTAAAGTAGTACGTTACCGTGCACTTTTACAAAGGTATACTTTGTAGCGTGGTTATTTACTAATTATAGGGATATATAGTAATATTTATACAGGTTATCTTTTATTTTTCACTATTACGGTCCGTATTCGTCACTTTATAGTGATAGAGGAGTTTGTAACGTTATCTGTTTCGTGGAGTATTAATGACAGTCTTACTGTAGTATAGTACGTATTCGTAGTTTAGTAATGATATTGTAGTTGCTATAAAAGTTGTAAAGGTTCGAATTAGTAGTTTAGTAGTAATAATGTGGTTATAGTAAAAGTTATAAAGGTCCGATTAGGTAGTTTTTAGCTGCGGTAATAATTGTAACAAAGATCTGGTTATTTTAGTTAATTGGTAACGATATAATGATTAATAACATTTGTTGTGATTGACTATAGGGACGTAATTACAGGCATAATTGGGTAGGGTTGATTACGTTGTTATATATTTTGAGGCTAATATGAAAATATATATCGTTATCGGTTTAGTTGAAACGTTTTTTCCCCTTTTAATGGCGCGTACCTATAGCTAACGTAAATCCTAACTAGTTAATTACCGTATGTAAATCTAACATATTATTCTAATTACGTATTTTTAACATTTTCGATAAATAATTTACTCAACTAATTTTCATATGCTAACCTAGTACCTAAATTTATATCGCGTAAAAACTGTACCTTTAAACGATGTTTGACGCGTAAGCGTAGGCGCGCCGACTCCGCCACCGCCGCTATTACCACCACTAATAACCTTGCCTCTTCGGGTAACACCTCCTTTATCCAGGCTTTCCTTTTCTTCTTTCCTGCCACCGCCGTCGTTAACGCTATCATCTCTGTTTCTTTCCTGTTTTCCTCCCCCTTTTCCTCTAACCATTTAGGAGAAGAACCAGAAGCTTTTTAAGTTATAAACCTTACCTTTTCCCCGAAGATTAAAACCTTATCACCCGCGGAAACCCCCCCCCCCCCCTTCTTGTTATAAACGTAGCTTAGCGAAGCTAAAACGCGGTTCGTATCGTTAAACTTTTCTATATGTTTCGTTATACTAATTTGCTTCTAAATGAGGCGATCTAAACAAACCTCCTTCTCCACCTTAAGCTATATATTATCAGGGTTCGTCCCGAGGTCTTTTTGACGTGTAAAGCGATAGAATGAAGTATCCGGGTCTGTAGCCCCAGGCTGTTAAAAGATACACCTTATGTTCCGTATGTCGTATTCGCAACCACGGGTAAGTTTATTAATAATTACTATTCAATCAGAGATCGGTCGACCGGTTACCACCTTTACTAGCGGATTAATAACGGATACGCCCCTATTTTGGTAGTTGTCAAGTCATAAGCCGAGGCCGAAGTACATGCCCGCCAGCTTTATAATAAGTTTTCTTTAAATTCGTATTTCCTACCAAGAACTTAATTCCTCTACTTTTATAAACATATCGTTCTGAGTGTTATTAAAATTAATTACTATTACAAGTAAATAAAATAAGTCGATGTTAATTAATAATAAGCGTTAATTGGTGGACTAAGGAGTTGTCAACCATTATTGCTGTTTAAAAGCAGGGCTTACGTATATATTATATAGGTGAGTTTAGTAGCTTTATCAATCGTTTCTATAAAAAGGGTAAAGACTCCCCCACGCCTTTTCCTAATAGTATACGGCCTACGACGCAGGGTCACCTTCTAAGTAACGCCGATAACGGCGTCGATATCGGTAATAGAGGTGGTGTTAATATAAAGGAGGAGGGAGGTGAGGAGGAGGGTAGGAATGCGATGGCGTTTCCTTTTCCCTTTACCTTTAGCAGCGAATAGCTGCCACTTTCGGTTGAGCCGAAGTATCCGGCGTTGATGAAGTACGTTATTTAGTAATATTATTGCTTTTGAAGAGAAAGACATGACGTAAGAAAAAAATATAAAAGGTGAAGAGTAAAAATGAATCCAGTATAGTTAAAGTATATAAAACAAAAGTGATAATATATTACAAACGGTACTAATAGTAGATTTCAATAGATGTTAAAAGCGGATTTCAATCCGCTTAAAAATTTTTAAAGCAGCGTAATTATATTAAACAAAAAGGGTAAAGATGAGGTTCAGAATATTAAACTGAGTAAAGTCGTAAACCCTTTTTGGTAATACCGACGAAAGGAGTGCTTATTATTATGAACGCCTTTAATGCACCGTTCGAGACACCCTTCATCATGATATCTATTAGGTTTAACTTTCGATTTATTTATCCTATTTCTTTAATTTCTCTATATTTATATTATTGGTCTTAGGCTCTAATGACTATTATAAGGAATTCCTTGTTCGTAATTCCAAATTTAACCAGGTACTCGTAAAACGGAAAGGAATTAATGTAAGCGACAAAGGGAAAGGTTGAACTAAAGTTTAAAATGATTATTCGAACCGTTATCGTTATAGTAATACCTAAATTGAAAATTTTAACTATATTATAAACTTCCGATGTTAGGACGTTTTATATAACCCATTTACGTTTAATCGAGATTTAGTAAATAATATTATTATGAAGCGTAAACCCGTTTTGAACCGGGGTTTTGTTACTGAAAATAAAAACGAACCCTATTTACGAGCTGTAATTTGTGTCATTAGCGAAGGAACCGTTAGTAAAAACGAATAGTTTCATAGTACGTATTTTAAACTAATTTAATTTTTAATCGAGTTTTAAATTATGTATTCATTACTTGAAGCTCTTATTTAACGCCTTATTTATATCGTCTGAAAGTATAGTTTAACATTAAACAGCGACTAAAAGATTAAACACCGCTTTTGATTGTGTTATTAAAGGTAAATTAAACGTTACCTATGTGCTATTATTTGTATTTTTCGGTCCTTTTTATTCTATTTTGATTGATAAGGGAAACATTATCCAATTTCCATTTTTTCGTAAAGTCTAGAACGCTGTTTCAGAAAGTAATAATCGTGTTATTAAAGTCGATTATGTGGTTTTTTGTTAGGTACGTTTTGGGTTTTGCTTTTGAGCTAGCCTTTAGAAGTTTCCTCTTTTTAAATAAGTAAAACGACGTGTTATATAACGTTAACGCGTTATTCTTATGTATACTAATTAGTGTAAAGCCTTTAAGACAGGTTATTAAAACTGATAGGTATATGTCAAATTTTGAGTTGGTTCTTTCGAGCCGCTTTTTAGTGTCTTTAATAGGTATTATACCAATATGAAATAGCCTTAACTGTGCCTTAAAGCGGTTTTATAATACGTAAAATCGTTTTGGGTAAATAGTATTTTTTTTGAAATCTGTAAGTATATCAGTGTAAATACGCTCTATAAACCGCTTTTCGAACTAAATATTAGCTTACGTAATATGAAGAAGTTAAATATATAGGTTGTAATGGTTATTAAAGGATATTGCAAGCGTAAGAATTAAACGGTAACTTGATTGTTATAACATAGTCGATTAATTTATAATATCTTTTGTGTCGTCGTTATTATACCCTTTTATAATAAAGCGAATGCTTTCGTACGGATTTTTAGTTTTATCTCAAACTTCGTATATTAGGCGTGTAGGAAAAATACTATAGGCGTCGTAAATAGTTTAGTCTAATCTTTTAGGGAGAAAAACAACTTATTCGATTAATGTAAAGATTTCAGTTTAAGTAAATCATTAGAACGGAGAGTTTAGGGTGGTAATAATATTTTTGCGGTGGAGTTTTAAACTAATTTCATGTTTTTCAATCTCCTTTGACGTAATAAAAAAGTCTGTGATAAAGGTTTTGGGGCATTTTTATGTTTCTCGAGTTAAGTGGACTTATTTAGCAGCGAGTTATTAGAAGTATTGGTATAAGTAGACCGTCTTCCTGTAGAGGTAGCGGTTACAAAGTACGATTTACGGGATGTATTAAATCTTGGACGCCTTGGATCCGTTATCGTAAAAGTGCTTTTGTCGGTACTGTTAATCGGATTACGGTTTCGGATCGCTTTTTTTATCTTTTCCCTTTTGTACTTTATTACTATTATTTGGCGAAACAAACATATACTATTTTTCAAATTGACTAATATATCATAAATTTAAAATACGTTAATGCTTTGAAAGCTAGTTTGTTCATTTTAAGATTTTCAAATTAGTAACTTAAATTGTTATAATAAGTTTTAAATGCCGGTGTTATGTGTGCCGTTTCTTATTGCCAGCGTTTTCGAAACGTCATTTTTAGCTCGTAAAAAACGTAACACTGCTATAGCTTTCATTACAATGTTCTCTTTTTATAACGTAATTGGTGATAATTCAGAGTTTGAGTTGATCTTTGAGTAAGTATTAAAAATAAAGAACGTGGGAATTAGTTCATTCGGGCCAGAAGTGTTATTAATAACGTTAACTGTTATTTGTAGGATTTTTTTTATTTTTAGAATTAGTACCTTTTAATTTTTTGGATAGTATCTTATATTCCCTTTCAAGGGGTTCATTGTATCGTTTACACTTTCCGATTATTTATAATGGTTTTACCGGTATTTTTTCATACTTATTACTGGCGATCCAAGCTTTCATAAATTATTCAGTAAATTCGTTGGTTGTACTGAAGTTATAGATAATCTAGTTCGAATACCATCGGTAAACGTTCAACTACTAATTAACAAAAGTATTTTAATAGTTCAAAACAAAAATATATCGCATAAATTTCGCAGCATAGAATAATGTTGTTACGTTGACAGCAAATAATACTTACTGGTTATTGAGGTAAATTATATGTACGATTATCACATTATTAAAGTCTACATCAAGGCGGAATTTAAACTTTCGTAAGGCTTGCGAATGTAGTTGAAACTTATGGAAAAATTCGTCGACAGCTTTCAGTATTTTGTTTTATATTCACGTGGCTAGCGCTATAAAGTAGCCGTAAAAAGCGTTTCGTAATTAGGTATCCGAATCGGCAATATATCATTTGTAATTCTGGATACGTTAGGTAAATGACATCAATTGTACTTATTTCTAAGAAAAACTGTAATTGGCTAAATTTAAGTCGAAGCGGTACGGGAACGTTATTCGAAACGCGGATAAATTAGTTATTCATATTCTGGACCTCGATTTCAAACTTATTTATATTAACTAATGAAAACAGGAATAATATCTTAAAGTTTTTTAAGTAAAACTTAACCGGTTCGAATCGCGTATTCATAATGACCGTTTCCAGTGACGCCGTTTTACCATTTCCGAATAGGACTTTTCAATATTTTTCTATTCGGTCGAGTTAAAGTTTCGGAAATTGCGTCGCAAGCGCGTCGAATTATCGTTTTCCGGCGGTTAAAATTTCTGCCGCATCGGTATTAGGCATAATACCTTGAAATCAGTTACCGTACCTATTATAAAACGTAAATAGCGACGTTATATAGGCGTTTAACGCGCCGTTTTCTTAATTTAGACTTGCATTATACCGGAAAGAGGCATTTTACAGGCTTATAAAAATCTGCTAATAGGTTTCGTTATCTTAAGCTACTATTTCAATATTGTTTCCTTGAAAGTTTTTTTCCCCCAAAGGTGTATTCGTAGGTGTAGGCGTTAATCTTATTCTTTATACCTTCGTATTTGGTTACATATATTGTAAAATTGGTTTTCGTCTGGTGTTTAAGTGGGTAATCGGTTTAAAACTGTCGTTTAGTCCGAATTTACCTGTTTATTAGGTGGTTAATAAACTAATAACCGATTTTTCCGTATATAATACAACTTTTTTGAAAACCCGTAAAAATTTGTATACTTTTTAACGGATATTATTTTACATACGACAGGTTTTTCCTTTAACCGTAAAATTATCCTCGATAATAGCTACTTTACTCTTCATTCCCAGAACTCCTTCTCTAATATCTTTTTTTTTTCGATAGTCGTATTTAGGGCGCTTACTTTACCTTAGGTGTACTTTAAGCCTTCGATTCAAAACGTAATAAATGGTTTCGACGGGGTTTTCTTTGGCAATTTAGCTTTCGCTTTTGGTTTTATCGGCCATAAATACCAATTCTAAGTTCTCCTATCGGCGTATAAATATTTCAAACGATATTTTAAAACTTGTATAAAAAACCATTAAGTCTTTTTTGGGCTTAAATATTATAAAGTCGAAATCTGGGTTTTCGAGATATACTTTTGTTATTACTCTAATGAACAGGTCATTACCCTTGTCATTAGGTTTAGCGGCTACTCAACATTTTTGGAACTTTATTAATAAGGTAGTAAACACTTTTTATAGGTTTTAATCAGAGTTTTTACGCTGATTCTTTATGGAGTTTCAAGTAATGTCAATTTAATTATTATCGTAAACCTTATAATTAATTTCAATATAAAAGTACTATTTTAAGCCGTTATTACACTTCGAAAATATGTTTACTTACGTAATGTAGTATATATACCACTTTTTAGCTTACCTAAACAGTATTTCAAGTAAAATAACGTAAAATTAGGATGATTTCATATCTAATTTCTTACAAGTATTTAGCATTACACGTATTTTGTTATCGAATACGTCGTATAATTCGCCGCTATAAATCTTGTCTTTATTCTAAAGCTTAACAAAGTTGGTTGGCTTTATAGGGCCGCTTCTATCAGTGGGGAAACTGTTTGGTGAAAGGTTTTGGTAAAAGTCATAGTTGGTAAGCATTTGTTTGTTAGGTACGTATTAACGTTTTACGCCGCTTAAATCGTTTTCAAACGCATCGTTTTCTTTTTTTCAAGCCGCTTTTATTATAGTCCAATTGGTTATTAGCGGTATTCGAAACGTGGTTTTACCCTGGTTTCTATTTAAAACTATGTTTCGGGGAGGTTTCGTATTTCATCCGTGTTATAAATAATCTTCACAGTACTTCCTTCTTTTCCATCGACTTTTCCAATTTCGTTTTTACTTCGCGGCGTAATTTTAACTTTTCTAACTACTTCGTTCTTTATATTTACAAAGTTTTTTCTCGTTTCCTTTTTGTTAATTTAAAAAGGCGATCCTAACGCTTTAGCCAGTATACATTTATAACTTTACTTTTAATACTTTATCATTGGTTCGCTTCGGCATTTACGTAAGTTGGAACGTTATTAATAGGGCTTTTGTAATGCATCTATTATTACTACCAGTTGTAATAATACCTTGATTTCGTAGTTGTTTTTTGAAGTATTATAGAAATTATACCATCGATTATACGCCACATATCCAACGTTTAGTTTACAAATTCCTTCCTAAAAACGTTGAATAAATCGCACTTTTAAATATCGCTATTAAAGTAGTTGGAGATCATGTTGATAACGTACGTATTTATCGTAAAAGGATCTATATTCTCCATTAGTACTTCAATTTTATTATCCTATGGGTTAAGGTTTAGGTATTTTAAAATATTATTACAAAACGATATATTCGTAAATAGGTAATCCATATATTCGTTAGTTTTTGCAAGGTTGATTACTAGTGGAGTTATAATTATAATATTATAAAGTATAATAAGGTGGTTGGGAGGGCGGCTTTTTCGTGTACCTCAAATTCTAAAGCGGTGTAAATGTTGGTTTTGCGTAGTAGATGGGATTTGGAAGCGGTCGAAATACAGTAAATAAGGTAGTTTAGTCTAAATGATAAAAATAAAAAGCGTACAAATACGTAAATACAAAGCAAACAAGATATCGAAAAGCGGTTAAAGTAAAGCGTTTATCGTTTGCCAGTATAATTGAAATCTAAATAAAGTGGAAATAAGGCGTAACCATAAACTAGTTAAGAGTTTGCAATTAGTTTTTTTTAGCGTTATTATAAGCGTTACACTAACTAAATGGCTAGGAAACTTCAACGTCTTAAATGATCAATTTAACAATGGAAGGTTTAAAGCGCTAACTAGGTAATGGTAAAGGGGAAGAAAAAAAAAATGTAGGGATGTGTGTATGTATAATCCGGTGTATATGCTCGATTCGTATTTGGTGGGCGGTTCGGATATCGAGTTGTGGTCGCTTTTATTGTTTACGAGGAGTTTGAGTGCTATGTCGTAACCGCCCTTACGTTTCGTAAGCGGTCTATATATTACGTTTAGATTGGACGGGTCTTAACAAATGGTTTCAAAACTTGGTGGTTTTAGCTCGCGTAACCTTATACGTAATAAGACGCTTTTCAAAAAGTACATAGGTATATTTAAAACTCTAAAACGAATTGACGGATAACTTAACGGGGTTTTCAATAAATATAGTCCTAATTAGTTGATAATATTGTATTAAAGTAGATTTTTTTTTCAAGTTATTTCGAACTTTATAGTTTTGTTATATTTTGGATTTGAAAGGCGTTTTCGTGTAATTTTATATTTCTGTATCGTTTTTGTCATTCGTAGTATTCAAATATAAATAGTTGGAACCGTTATAATATTCCACTATAATTATTTAACTTCGATTCGTCGCTTTTCTCCTAAGCTATTTATAGTCGACCTTGTTGGCTATTAATTGGTATCGATAAAGTTTTTGCTTATTTACGTAAACGTAAAAGAGTTCAAGAGTAATTATGAAGATTAGTATTATAGTAGTAAAAATATATCGAAGGAAGAATAAGTATTCGGAGAATGTACGTTACGAGTGAAAGGTTAGAAACCTCTCATCCGGGCAGTGGCACTCTGCCATGTACTCTGCTAATCTCTTTTCTGGGCAGTGGAATTCTACCATGCACACTGCGAATATCACTTCCAGCTAGTGGCACGCTATCATGCACTCTGTAGGAATGCACCTTGCAAAGTAATACGTTAACGTACACTCTTACAAAGGTGTACTACGCAACGTGGCCACTTATGAACTATAGGGATATATAGTAATATCCACAATAATTTTAAAGTGTAATTGGTGTACTTCAAAAACCGAAATCAGAAACCAGTTATTTATAAAATCCAAAATATCTACGGAACGTAGTTTTCTACTTATCGCCTTGTTTAATTCGTGACTTGAAAAAGAAAACTTTAACATAAAGTTTGGTAACCCATTTCATTTTTAAAATATTCGTGAGTGTTTCCTTACTTAGGGGGAGGTTATAGCGGTCGGCTTTCGTAATAGCGTTGAGTTTATGGTAATTGACACAAAAGCGTAAGTCGTTTCTAGGTTTCTTAACGAAGAGTATTTGGGCTCCCATTAAAAGGCTACTTATACTAATGTAACGTTAATTTAACAATTCGGTCAACGTTTTCTGTAACATTAAAAGCTTTTTTCGTAGTATACCGTATAACAATCTTCAAAGGATTCTCAAGGGTTAGCTTTAATTATTATTTTAAATCAAGATTTTGTAATCGTTTTTAAAGCCGTAGGGAGATATTTTGTCTTTTAATTTTTTTTCGAATAAGGATGCGAATTCCTTGAAGGTATTGGGAAGCTTGTTGGTAACGAAAACGGGTGGTTTTAGGGTTTATATTTTGTTAATATTTTAGAGAAAAACATCGGCGAGTTATATAGTAATAGTTTAGTGATTTTAATTATTACGGAGTATAATATAGAATGTAATAGCGCTAACACCTTTGCTTTCTTTCACGTCATCGTAAAATCCTATTTTAATACGTAATCGATACCCGCTCATCTTAAAAGTAATACATATTTTGAAATATTGAAGGTCACCTATTCATTTTGTATGTAAGATTTGACTGAAATAAAATTATATTGTAAACAAGGAATCATATAAACTTAAATTTAATCCCTATATCGATTAATATTGATGTTTGAATAAGTGAAAAAATTTATGGATCGTTTGTAAATATTTAATAAGTGATGTTGCTGAGTTTTTAGGGTGGAATAGGAATATAAAGTAATTTTAATTACAGAATGAAATTTTGTTTATAACGTTATAATATCGAAAACTGGTATTGATGGAACCGTTAACAAGTTAAATGAAGTTGCAAAGTAAATTTGTTATAAACAGGAATTTAATTAAAAATTGAGGGTAATTTATCGAGTCCAATTAATATTTCTTTCACTTTCATGCGCGACAATATATAAAAGTCAAAAATATCCCTTTTCAAATTCTATCAAATCGTCGGTAAAATTGAAATAAATAACAATGTTAACTTTTATATTAAAGTTCTTCAGATGTTACACGAAATCTAAGAATTAGGTATAAATATGATAATTATTTACGCCGTATCATATGTATAAATTAAGATTCTTACGGCGGGAGGGTTCTAAATAGTTAAATCAGGTAGCACATCGTTTGATATTGGTTCAGAAGGCGTTAAAGTTGGTTATAATGACATTTTCTCCGTTATCGCGAGCGGGCGCGTTACTGTTGCCCTTCTTATTACGAGCTACACCGCCAGTACCAACATTGCCAATATAGCTGGCACCACCGTACTGAGTGCGAAGGTTGTGGAATCGTCCATTAATAAGTTAGGCACGGGTGACCCACTCGCTGTAGTCAGCGAGCATCTCAAGGGGGAGTAAGACGTTGGCGAGTATATCGTTGATAGCTTCTTCCAAGATGTCAGAGTCATTGTTGCCGCTGTCGTCACCGCGAGTAAATAGCTTTCCATATTGGTTTGCGCGGGGCCCTCCAATTGTTAAAAGGTAGCATAAATACAATCTTTCATTATACCTATAATCTTATGGTTTCTATGCAACTTGCGTAATATTGTAGCCTTTTAAACTAAAAAACGTGATTTAAATCCGGAAAAAGTTTTCGGTTAATTAAGGGGTTTTTGTTTAATTCATTAACTCTCGGCGTTATCAAATAGATTATTAGTATCTTAGTTGGAGTTGAAGAAGTCTGGGTTATCGTAATCATCAGCGAAAACCCAGATAAAAGGCGGCACGGTAGTTATGTTATTAATTGGTAACGTAGGAGCGAGACCTTTTGAAAGGGGTGTTTGTTTGATAGAGATGAACGTACCAGTGAAAATTTTAAGTTACCGGATATCATTCGTCGACTTAACTAATATATTAGTATTTATTTATTTTATCGTAGTTAGTATATCAGTATTTCGTTATTTTACACATAAAATATACTTATAGACAGCTTAATCCCGCTCGACAAACTTCGTACGTAAATTATCGGTAAATGGTTTGTATTAAGTAGTCAATTAATCGTATTATACTACTAAGACTTTTGAGAGTTAATCCTTAACATATACGTGCAGAAATTACTATAAAGTCCAAGAGTACAGATTGAAAAGATTGAAATACATAACCTTGGAGTATTACGACTTATAAGTAACTAAAATAGCATCGGAGAAAGAATCAGGAATAATATATAAAGGGACTAAACCAAAGCTATCGCT
Source organism: Anisogramma anomala (assembly GCA_038502455.1). Taxonomy (NCBI): domain Eukaryota; kingdom Fungi; phylum Ascomycota; class Sordariomycetes; order Diaporthales; family Gnomoniaceae; genus Anisogramma; species Anisogramma anomala. Next base: position 13,503,007 of record JASMMZ010000003.1, on the reverse strand, counting down.
TATAACAGTTGGATATTGTCTATTATGCTCGATAGAGAGAAAGAGAAGGAAGCCTCTGCTAAGGAGCTGTTACAAGCTACAGAAAATATATGGCCTGGTCATATGACAGAACAACTCCAGAGTATTGTAAGGGCATAGCAACCGCTAGGGCTAGATCCCTGGTAACTACTAACTCAAGCACAAGCCTGTAACAGTCTATAAGAATTATATTCATTTTACGATATAATTTTTATTTCCCAGTTCAACTATTTATTTCATTAGTTCTAAATCTCGTTCCTCTGGTTTTAAGTTGGTATTGTAATCGAAAAATCGTAGAATACTTTTGGCTGTTATAAGATTACGGTATAGTTATTGCGAAAGCGTTGTTCTATATACCTTTAAACATTGAATACGTTAGCCTTGTTACTTGTAGCCAGGTTAACGTTTGAACCCTTTTGCTGAAATTGAAGGTAAATATTAAAATCGTTAATGTTATGTTTACAAATTAACGATCCATTGAAATTTGAGTGTTTGTCTCCCATTAAAGTTGTGATCGGCTTGTAACTTTGAAATTACAAGTCTTTAATTATATGTGGTTCCGATTCTAAAAAGATATGCAATGATCACACTAAATACCCGTGAGTATATAGAAGGTGTCAGAGGGTTTATATTATCAAGAAGGTATCAGAGGTACTGAGTGAACAATATCGCAATCGTGCAAGTAATGATCAAAAGCCATGAGGCTATTCGGAATACACTGAGACTGAATACTTAGATTGACAACTGAAGAGCTATGAAGAAAATACTATCTATGTGGTGCTAACCGTGTCCTTATATATCCATGCCTTTATACCGTTTTCAGTACTGGATCCCTTAGATCGGTACTGATCCCACTGATCCTAATTACGTGATTGGCTTAGTCATTTCCGCTAACAAAAGAGAGGTGTTCCCCACCTGATGTGTTGGACTTCAGGATTTAAGTAGCTCATCTGCACACTGGCTTGCTTTCTGACCCGCCATTATACTTGGGTCGTAACAAGATATCCATTCCAACGAAAATGATTTCGTTAGTTGACATACCTATTAAGCCGAAATCGTCATTTTATATAATTTATAAGTATAGGTTTTAGGTTAAATATTTTATACATAACCTCGACTTAAAGTGCGATTGATAGGTCAGAAACTAATATGTGTTTGCTTTAGGTAGTCTTTATAATGGTTTAATATACCGTATAACCTTTTTAATAGGTATTAGTTACACAGTTTTTGCGATAGTTTCAATAAAACCATCTTTTATAGATTTGTGGCTCATTACTTTTACGTTTAAGTAATATCATAATTATGAAAGGTCAACTTCCTATTAGTTTTTTCTAATAAACTTGTTATTCATACAACTGCCAAACGTTAGCTGATTTTCTAAATCGTTAGTGATTGTTTAAGGATTTAATTTTTGTTTTATCACTGTATCCTTAAACGATTGGACGTGACTTTTCCTATAACCTCCCTATGGTTTTGACTTTGACCTCGTAAATAATATTCGACTTAAAGACTGTAACATTTGGATTTTGGAGATTAAAGTCGCATTTTCATATAAATTAAACTAGTCTATGAGTAAAGAGTTTATCAACGTTTACTTTATTGCTTTTAAAAAAGCTTGTCTAAAGTCTCAATGATTCCTTGTATAAGGAGTCTTAAAGTCAAATCCTAATTATCCTTCTCTTTACTATTAACCCAAGAAGTATTGTAAATCCGACCCGATATGTATTTCTTATTCTTAATATTCTTCTTTTTTAGTGGTCGGCCACGTCGTTAACGTTTCATCGACTTGTCGATTATAAAAGTAGTCGAATCGTGTTAGTTGATATGTTTGGTTTGAGAATTTTCATTATTATCGTTATCGTTACTAATAGTTGCCTTAATATGAGGTTTAACCTGAGTTGTGCGGAACGTCGTAGAACCGTTAGCAATTTCAATAACTATTTTAAAGTTAACGATATTCAAAATCTTAAATAGTTAATCCCACTTACTTAACTCTTATTATACAAAGATTTTAATTTACAACAACAAAAATAGTACACCAATCATCATAATATTATTCATCGTATTAAGGGTATTATTAACTCAGTATTTAACAGATTCTCTCCGTAGTTTTTTTTAGTGTTTTGCTATATGTGATGACCCTTTTTTGTGTACTTTATATTGACGGTGGTTTACTAGTTACACTAGAATATACTTTAAAAACTAACCACGTTAGCACTAATAAATTAGAGTTTATAATATCGTTCAAACCTTTTACCACTATATGAAAGCATTCTTTCTGGTTTATAAAACTTCCAATCGGTAACATAAGGATATTATACGCCCTGAAACATAGTTTAAATGTATTTTTGATCTTTTCATTGCTTTATTAGGTTTTAATATATGTTTTTTTGTATTAAATCTCTATTATTTTGGTATTTGTTTAGAACTTCGCCGTTGTAAAGTTGATTTCAGTATCGTAAACGATGATATCTGGTAAGTTTACATACCTGTTGATTTATAATATCTTTAACGTTTTCTACGTACTCCTGGTTGATAGGGACTTCAAAAACTTAACATCGTCAAAAGATATCGTCAAGTTTACGACGTAAAAATCAAATTTGTTATTCAAGTAAAATACGTTAATGAAAATATTGTGATTAAAGTTTTCTTCTTCTTTTGATATAAACTTAAATCTTCGAAGGGATTAGGCATACATTCAATAATAGTAATAAACCTTTTTAATAAGATTTAATGCAAATTTTTATATATATCAACGTCTTACAAACTCAAGGACTTGGTATAACTTGTCTATAGCTGAGTAATTAAAACATTGGTATAATTAACGTATTTTTATCTCGGTAAAATTTAATATTATTTACTTTGGGCCTTAAAATTAAAACCAAAGGTCCCTACACTAAGAGTATAAAAGGTACCTTCAGCCGTTTTAACCATTTATTAGTGTTAACATCAACGTTAACAGCAAAAATCTTTATATTTTTAAGTAAAGAAGTGATGCGGTAAATTATTTTAAAATATGAAAGGTAATCGGTATAATAACCATTTGTATAGTCGTCGATTCTAATAATGATAATTATTTGCCTCAATTGAAGTTAACTTTAGCCTTATTATCATTTTAACGATTAATCTCCGTAGTAGTATTAATTTCCCGTCATAATACCATGTACTGCGAATAACCTTTTACTGAGTACCTTGCTGTACCTATATTTAGCATCATATTTTGAAACGTGTAATCCTCGTAACGATCGTGAAGGTTAAAGGCGTATGAGAAGTAAGTTATTTAATTTTGAGGGTAAATATAGCGGTTTTCGCCGTTCATATGGTATTAAAAGACATAATCATCCAATTATTAGGTCATTTTATCAACTATCTCTTTATATTATTCAACTTATTTTGGCGTTTCGTGATCTTTAACAACTTTTTTACTTCTACAATCTGCTATATAATCTATTTAGTTTTGCCAGAAAGTAATAGGGTATTGCGTATAATATATTACTTATTGTTTGTAACGTTTCGCCGGAGGATGACGTGTTAACTAACAACCGGAAATTCTACAGATATAATATATTCTACTATTATCATAATGATAATTTTTGTGATGAATATATATGTTTAAGGTTTGCTCTCATTGGGTTTGCCAGTATAGGTATATCCTTTAATTTGGAAACTTTGAATTAGATTATAAGCATCAATTCTTCCCATACTTACGATTAATATAATTTGTTATCATATTATTTTCTTCTTTTTAGTCGTGTACTTTATCAGTTTAAAGGTATATACTAATTGATTTTAGTATGAATATTATTAAAATCGTAAGCGATAAACGTGATTGGTTTAAAAGACTTTTATAGGTGTCATTTGAGAGCTATAAGGCGTATTAAAACTCGTTAACACTTATGAACGCTATCCGTACTTACTAACAGAGTATGACTTTGCCAATGTAAGCTTTCTACATTGATTACTGGAATAATATCAACTTGTTAAACATCTAATTAAGGATATCTATTAATATTTTCATCTTTTTCTTTTTAACTATTATCGTAATTCATCTTTTCGTAACCTAATTCGTGTAGTATTTCGTAAAGTAGACGTCGTATTCGAAATATCTTTTTATATCATCGTATATTTTCCAAAAGATTCTTGACCTCGTTCGAAAAGTCATGGAGTAATCCTTGACGTAACTTGTAGAAATTTCAGAGAATAGTAAATAAAAACCTAAAAAAAGAACCTCCATTTACTCATAGATGTTATAAAATGATATCATCTTCGTATTAAATCAATTATAAAGTCTGTTTTTATACCTTTCTACATTATTCCAAATCTTAACGAATTCTATAAGAAGTTTATAATTAATTTTAACCGTTTTGATCGGCTTAAGGGGAAGGCTACAGTAGTCGTCTCCGTCGTTAATATCGTTTCCAGCAGTTAATTCAAGTCTCGGAACTGTAGAGTCGTGGTAATAATAGTAGTTTCCAGTCGCTTAGTCCGAGAAGTAAAATTTTGTAATAAGAATTCTAATTATCTGACGTGTATAGACGTACCTGCCATGCGAAACTTCGCCTTAAGGAACTTAACTATTTTGAGGAAACTATGAACGATTTTAAGTGAAAACTTAGGGTGTTTCAGGAGCTTAACGATTGTGAAGAAAGTTCTGAGGGGTTTGACAATATTTCTTAATTAACCGGTAGATAACTCCAACGTCGATTTAGTTGAAATACAACAGGTACAGTCACTTACCACACACAACAGGGTTACAATAGAGCCAATCAGTACTGGCACAACTACAAGTACTTGATACGTTACAATACCAAAGAATGAGGAATTAAGTAGTATAAAGAGAAATCAACTGAAGAAAATAACATACACTGAAGGCACTAGTATTGACTAGTACGGAGGCTAGTATGAAAGACTAGTCAGCTGGAATCCAGTTGCTTACTTTAGTACTTAAAAATACTGAGGAAATAGTACTAACTAGTATAGAGTCTCGACCTTTGTCGGGATCTCTATGAGGATACACTTAATCATATATTAACCCCTTTCCTCCTTCATATAAATTCTAGAATAGTTGAATCTATAAGCCTATACAATATCATTTTGTGAAATAAATTGAAAATATTATTAATACGATTGTTCGTTATTATTTGATATTACTGAAATTTGTCCAATACATCTTCTATAACACAAATTAAAATGTCTACTTTTTCTAGACTTAAACTTTGACCTCGTTTGTGCTCCATATAAGCTTTTTAAATGTACTCTATGGCAACCAAACTTCTAATATAGAACCCTAGAGAAAGAAGGATCCATCTGGATCCTTAATAACTTCCTGGAAACAATTGCTAGCCTAATAGGTGAATGCCGTGGCCTAATGGCTACTAATGTTAAATACGGCTACAAAATCTGTAATACAACCATTATATTCTCTGGTAAGGAATCAAAAACCGTTTATCGAATATTAAACGAGATTATCAAACGTATTGGGTATACTATCGATTGATTCATTCTCAATGGAGGAAACGAACTCGTTAACCATTTAGTTAAAAGAAAAATCATTAACTAAACATTTATCCTTAAGTTTTTCTCATAATACACACCTGAAGGAAATTAGATATTTGAAAATTTTGATGAAGTAATTTTGAAAAGGATACGGATCTGGACTATTAATGGAAAAGTATTATATTACTTGTAATATTACCAATTTTACGAAGTTGTTATTATGGCTAACTTAACGGTTAATAACAAATGTATGATCTAGCATATTACGCTCTATCAGAGCCTTTACAATAAAATAACGGGTTATGAGAACCATAGACCTAACGTTAAGTTTGCCTTTACTTCAAACTTTACTATTATCGTCTATATACATTCAGTAGAACGAGTACAGTGTTAGAAAACTGATTCAACAAGAAAGAGGGGAATCCTTATTTTATAGCAGTTTTCTAATATTATAAAGACTTAGAATATATTAAAGGTTTATTTGACAAACTGGTTACGAAACCTAACCAGAAGAATTGTCAGTATTTTAAGTCTAAAGGTCTTTAAAATGACTATTACGAAATGTCGTAAAATATTTATAAGGTATAGAATACAATTAATGTTTATACCCCTTATAATACTACAACGGCTTCTTAAAACTCCAAGCTAAGAAGGAGTATACGCCAAATAGCAATGAAAATAGCAAAAGGCTTGCCTGAAAGTCTACCGGAAAATACTATTAACGTTGACGATGACATAGTTCAGTTTATTATTTTAGTCAATAAGTAAGAGAAATAGCTAACTATTAAGGAACCACTGAAGGGAATTAATACGGAGTACTATAACAATACCCTCTATAGTGAAATACGGAGCTTAATGCCCCTTAATGTTTTTAAAGCCGTTAGAAAGAATAGTAACCGCTATATTTTAACGGAAAAAAAGGTTACCAAAATCAATATCGACTTCAAAGATTAAATCGAAAGTTACAAAGTCAAGATTGTGATATAAGGGTTTAAGTAAAGGTATAGTGTTGACTATACTAAAACTTTTACTTTTATGGAAAAGTCTTGCACATAGAGGATCCTTATTACGATTATGACTTTTTATAAATGGGATATCGACCAAATCGACATCAACTCGGCTTTCTTTAATGGGGAATTTAAAGAATTAGTGTTAATAGAAATCCAGGATACTATTGGAAACTTTTTTTTAAAATATCTAAAAAAAACATAATTTTTAACCCTATATTCAACTAAGTCTTTTAACTCTTTACATTATTGTACGAACTAAAACAAGTTTCCAGATAATAGTCTAAAAGATTAAAAGCAGTATTTAATACCCTTAAGTTGATAAAACTAAACTTCAATAACGCGGTGTATATTAATGATTACCATTAACTTATCATATATACTTACGTTTATAACTTTCTAATAATACGCACTAACTTAAAATGCATGAAAACCTTTAACATGGATATTAAAAAGCGCTTTAAGTATAAAGACCTGAAAAAGGAAAAATAATTCATAGGAGTACGTCTTTTAAGGAATATGGACATATATACGATGATCTTAGCTTAAGATATTGTTATCCAACAGTTTTTTAAACTATAGGGTAATGAATTGGGTAAACTAATTACCTACATTCTTATTACAACTGAATTACTCGTCCATACCATGTTACATAAAAATTCGGCTAATATATAATAAACCAAAAAGTATTAGTTAGATATTGGGGCTTTGATGTATATGATATGCTAAATTAGGACGAATATCGCCTTCCTTATATTAATACTATTACGGTTTTGCTAAAATACTCTACGTAAAAACACTATATTCGTCAGTTACGCCTTTAGATACTTCAGGTAATATAAGAACCACAGACTATAAGTCGCTAGTAAAGAAGTAATAATACTTCCGTATTAAAACCCTACGAACTTGAGCCAAGATTATATGAAATATAGGCTTCAAATTAACAGCTAGTGCGATTCCAACTGGAATAGGGATAAGGATATTAGAAAATTTACATATGGATATATGATTTAGATATTGAACAGCACAGTTGATTGTATATTTAAGAGAGAATACAGAGTATGCCTCTTTTAATGGATTCTGAAAGTATGGCAGTAATATGGGTTACCTAAAACACCTTTTGGATAAGGAAATTATTTACGAAACTGCGTATTCCTATTATCGTTACGATATACCGTAACAATAAAGATGTTATCAAGTTAATTACGAACCATAAGTATTACCAACATATTTGATACATACATTTTAAGAATACTTTGTAATGGATAAATTTAAACGTGATAAAATACAAATCAAGTAGGTTCTTTCAAATAAATAATTAGCTAACGGACTGATAAAGCTATTGTCGAGAGAAAACTACTAAATAATAGTATAACAACATAGCTTGGTTAACCTGAGTTCAGATTGATAGTATGGTTTATAAACTTTCGTGTTTCAAGTTACTTTATATAGTATTACAGGTATAGATAGTGAAGTGGTTTTGGTGTAAATTTGCAAATTCTGGGATATTGATAAAAGATATATTATGAAGGTTATAGGTTTAAATCGGATTATACAAGTCTTTTTGATTTTTATATCTATTGACTTTCTTTCTCAACATTATGCCTCCCTTACCTTACCCTCTACTTGTCATTTTTTTACTTCTATTTCTTTTCTTCTTTTCTTTTTAATCAGATAGTACGTCTTGAGAGAGCGTATTGAAATGCAACAGGTACAGTCACTTGACATACACAACAAAAGGGATACAATAAGGCTAATTAGTACTTGATACAACTACAAGCACTTAATACGTCATGACACTAAAGGATGAGGAATTCAATAGGATAAAGAGAACTCAGCTGAAGATGATGACATACACTGAAGGTACTAGTATTGACTAGTGCGAAGGCTAGTACGGAAGACTAGTTAGTTGCAAGCTAGTTTCCTACTCTAGTACTTACTAGTATAAACTAGTACTGACTAGTATAGAGTGTCGACCTTTGTCAAAATCTCTATGAGGATACATTTGATCATATATCAAGCCCTTTCATCCTCCATGTAGATTCTAGAATACTTGAATCTATTAGCCTATACAATATCTTGTAATGTAGTAAATTCAATAGATTTCTTTTGCCATATTAACAACTGTTGCTTTACGCGTTTTACCCCGCCAAACGCATACTCTGCGTTGTCATGGGAAGTTGTTAAACTGTCGAGCAAATTAATATACTTTTTATTATTAATATGTAAAAAAATGGTATTAGCGGAAAGATGATAGTCTTAATTTCACTAGAGATAAAGGGATGGTTTTACAAAACGTGTATAAAGTAGTTAATAATCGTTAATATTCTTTCTTTACCTTTGTAGGTTTTGAATTAATGATTTTAAGGGTATTTATTAAGTTGAGTTTACTCGGAAAAAGTTATTGCTATCTTAGTTAAGTTTTTGTCTGATATGTAAATTCCTCGTCAATAGACCTTTACTTTTAATTTGAACTAAATACATTTTTGAATCGCCTTTTATATATTAATAGTTCAATCATTGAAATAATTCAAAACTTTTCGAAAATGCGGATATTGTGGTTAAACTTTTCGCTACCATTTTGATCGAAAATGTAATAGCCGATAAATTTGATTAAGCGGGTTTTAGTTAAGTCTTCGTTAATATCTTTTCTCCCAACGTTCTTGTTGTAATGTTTATAGAAGAGGTATCCAAGGGCCTTAATTTCTTTTATTTGGTTTTGATCGTTTTTTTTTACGTTTTGACTGATCAGTTGGTATTAATTCAGGTGGTGTAGACACTTCGTGATTTGGGTAAGGGAATTTGGAGATTCGGAAGCGTGGGGATTTGGGGATTTGATGTAGAGTTACACGATGGAACTTTTTTAACGCGACTTGACGATTTTTGGTATTTTCGCTCAAAATAATGATTTAAACGATTAACGATATTTTGATATATAGGAAGGCAAAAAATTATTGTAAAGGGCAAAGTTTGTTGTAAGAAGTAAGGTTAAATATTGTTTATTATTGTTGTTTATAGTTGAAATTCATAAGACTTGATCGTTTTTACAATTTGAAATTTACAATAGTTGTACCTACAGTAGTAATATTGGCTTAGCCGTTTGCCAACTATAGAGTATTTAGTAACTTAGTGATCGCTTTCCTGGCTATTTAAGAGTTTTGAAGGTTAATTTTAACTTTTGTCTTTAAAAAAAGTTTTATAAGAAGTTCTTGATGTTTTGTCAAATAGTATTATCGTTGCCATTTCTAAACTGCCGTAGAAACTCATGCAATCTAGAAGTCTTCTTTATTTATTGCTGTAAAGACTAACGTAGTAGTAATGGCCTTTGGAAAAAATCTTTCTTTTACCTTACAATTGCATAAATCTTAACTGGAAAGTAACTTCTTCTTCTATCTAGCCAATCTATGCTTAACTTAATAAGTATTAATGAATGTTGATAGGCTCTATCTGATAGGTTTTTAGACGTTGCAACGTTGTCGATTAGACTTATAGTCGAAGTAACAGTAGTATTGTATGGTCAAGTGGTGAATGTATTATTCTAGATTTGGTAGACTATTAACCGATTTGCACATTAATTTGTATGGTTAATTTTTTGGCCCGTGCTCTAGTCTGAAGTGGGCGCATACTGTATATGACTTTATAGTCAATACAGTCAAACCACAAAACAATACACTCAACTTGCAGTCAATACAGTCAACTTAGTTGACAGTACAGTTGACTGATTGCATTGCAATTACTAGTGTTCTAACAATATTCCTTGTTTAAAAAAAGTAATGTTAAATCAACATTTCATTTCATTAAGAACTCAATCAATTACAAAACCCATGTTCCAAGAGGTTCCCATAATGCTAATCCTAGGGTTCGTCCCGCCCAATCCAATGCCTAATCTGGGTTTTAAGTTGTTTTCATTATCTATTACTGAAAAACTTGCTATATAAACTCTCAACCAATTTAAAACGATTTAAAACCAATGTAAAGTGGCTTGTAAACTTCGATAAAGGTTTGGGTATCTTTTGAATATATATTATTATTGGGGTTATTTTGTTAATAAAAACTTTAATTGATTTTATACTCTAACCATAATCTTAGCTAGATTTTTCGATGAAAGTACTGGTTGATCACGTCGTCAATAAAAGAAAATTGAAGTTGAATATAGAAGGGTTGAATAAATGCGGATAAACTTTTATCAGTAAATCATAACGGAAATTACGGAGGTTTATAAAGATGTATATATTAAAATATTTCTATATAAATAAACTAAGGTTTATTCAACAAAAATACATATCTTTATAAGATCCTTAATTATTCCTCTCTTTGAATTTAAGTGATGAGTATGTAAAAATAAATCTTATAAGCAGTTAAAACTTTGTATAGTATAGGAAATATCGAAAAGACTAGACTAGGGATGCGTTGATTATATGGTTGAGCATTTGCAATTTGTGTGCGTATCCCGGACCCGATATCCCGGATCCGATGTAGGCTTCCGGATCAACAACAAAGCCCTGATTTTGTTTGAAATGTAGAATGTCCGTACAATATATATTATACAATAAGTAAGTTTCCAATTGGGACCGTGGCGGATTTGTCAAATTTATTTTTGTCTTTCCTCCTTGTACTTCAAACACCTTGGTGGCGATTTGTAACGATGGTTGGAAAAAGGGGGACTACATACAGTAGTCAGTTGCGGCAGTGCCATTTTGTATGCTGGTGGGTTCTAGACAACCTGTGACTCGGATAACATGGTAGTAATGTTGATCAATCGGTAGATAGTGAAACAATTGATTGCTTGCAGTAGAGACCTCTTCATCTGCATTTGCTATTGCTACATACAATGAGACCAATATCCTGCTGGCTAAAGCTTGAAGAATCTACTACTGGTACTGTATAGGCAGGCATGGTGTGCCTACCTACCTCCCTGGACTCACAACGATACCCCTAAACAAAAGCCCCTTTCACAAAACGTAAAAGAAGTCAGCCACCAAAAAGAAAGGGAATGCATGGAGAGCGAACCACCAAAAATCACGTGAATCATGAGAGAGGAGAAACAGAAAGAGAGGGGGGAAACGCCCTTGCTCGAATTGATTGTTTTTGAATATATATTTAGCGCTGGGCACATGTCCAGATCCACTCTCTCCTTGGTCGATGCTACGAGGGCAGTGGCAGTGCATCAGCTCCAAGTTTTTATGGCTATCAATTGCCTGCACTGAATTTATTTTCTTATTTTTAAAAAATGTTGTTTAGTTTCGCAATTACCCAGCATTACAACGCAGCACACCACAATTTCGTTACGCATTCATTTGAAGTTCTAAAGTTGTTTGTTTGTTGAGTCATTTTGACAGCTCGGCCCGGAACCGGTCCAATTTGCTATATTATGCCCTGAGATAGGCTTTATAAAGCATCAAATATGCTACGTCTTAC